>JAFEMH010004555.1:0-203854 GCA_022495995.1 Adenophora triphylla var. japonica | reverse complement strand
ATAGGAATGACCATCTTTGGCTCTCAGATGGCTATCACTTCGCTCCGCAGGGATTTTTGCGATTTATCGCTTTCCTAGTGATAGCGTCTTAGGTGCCTCGAACCTTGGAGATGGCGTTTTAGGTGCCTCGAACCTTGAAGATGGCCTTTTAGGTGCCTCAGACCTTGATAATGATGGCGTTTTAGGTGCCTCGAACCTTGGAGATGGCGTTTTAGGTGCCTCGAACCTTGATAATGATGGCGTTTTAGGTGCCTCGAACCTTGGAGATGGCGTTTTAGGTGCCTCGAACCTTGATTTGAAATGGCCTTTCGGTGGACTTCGTCTGCTACCGAAGGAGAGGGTGACCGTTTTGGTCGAGGGGCTGGACCTAATGATAGGCTACCTACGTATCCCTAGTGGGAATCAAGCCCTTTCGTAGTTCGAGAACTACTCGAGATTCCGTTGGCTTTGGGATTCCGTTAACTTTCAGCTGGGGATTTCGTTAGCCTTTCTTGGGAAAATCAGACGTATTCGTGCAGGGAATTGGTCTTACGTTTGACTGCCGTTGGATGATTTTGATGAAAGATACGGGATCTCGTTATCTTTCTCTGGCACTCGGTCTTACGTTTGATCGCGTCGGGAAGATTTTGATGAAAGATACGGGATCTCGTTATCTTTCTCAGGAGCACTCGGTCTTACGTTTGACTGCCGGGAAGATTTTGATGAAAGATACGGGATCTCGTTATCTTTCTCGGGGCACTCGGTCTTACGTTTGGCTAGCAGGGAAGATTTTGATGAAAGATACGGGATCTCGTTATCTTTCTCGGGGCACTCGGTCTTACGTTTGACTGCCGGGGAAGATTTTGATGAAAGATACGGGATCTCGTTATCTTTCTCGGGGCACTCGGTCTTACGTTGTGTTGATCGGGAGGATTTTGATGAAAGATACGGGATCCGTTATCTTTCTCGGGGCACTCGGTCTTACGTTTGACTTGCCGGGGTAATTTTTGATGAAAGATACGGGATCCGTTATCTTTCTCGGGGGCACCTCGGTCTTACGTTTGACTGCCGGGGTAATTTTGATGAAAGATACGGGATCTCGTTATCTTTCTCGGTGCACTCGATCTTACGTTTGACTTAGGGGAAGATTTTGATGAAAGATACGGGATCTCGTTATCTTTCTGGGGCACTCGGTCTTACGTTTGACCGCCGGGGAAGATTTTGATGAAAAATACGGGATCTCGTTATCTTTCTCGGGGCACTCGGTCTTACGTTTGACCGCCGAAGATTTTGATGAAAGATACGGGATCCGTTATCTTTCTCACTCGGTCTTACGTTTGGCTGCCAGGAAGATTTTGATGAAAGATACGGGATCTCGTTATCTTCTCTCGGCACTCGGTCTTACGTTTCGACTGTAGGTGTGATTTTGATGAAAGATCACGGGATCTCGTTATCTTTCTCGGGCACTCGGTCTTACGTTTGACCGCCGGGTAATTTTGATGAAAGATACGGGATCTCGTTATCTTTCTCGGGGCACTCGGTCTTACGTTTGATCACGGGGTAATTTTGATGAAAGATACGGGATCTCGTTATCTTTCTCGGGGCACTCGGTCTTACGTTTGACCGCCTTGGGGGTAATTTTGATGAAAGATACGGGATCTCGTTATCTTTCTCGGGCGCTCGGTCTTACGTTTATTGCTAGGGGTAATTTTGATGAAAGATACGGGATCTCGTTATCTTTCTCGGGGCACTCGGTCTTACGTTTGGCTGCCGGGTAATTTTGATGAAAGATACGGGATCTCGTTATCTTTCTCGGGGCACTCGGTCTTACGTTTGACTGCCGGGGAAGATTTTGATGAAAATACGGGATCTCGTTATCTTTCTGGCACTCGGTCTTACGTTTGGCTGGGAAGATTTTGATGAAAGATACGGGATCTCGTTATCTTTCTCGGGGCACTCGGTCTTACGTTTGACTGCTGGGGTAATTTTGATGAAAGATACGGGATCTCGTTATCTTTCTCGGGGCACTCGGTCTTACGTTTGGCTTGCCGGGAAGATTTTGATGAAAGATACGGGATCTCGTTATCTTTCTCGGGGCACTCGGTCTTACGTTTGCCGGGTGTGATTTTGATGAAAGATACGGGATCTCGTTATCTTTCTCAGGGCACTCGGTCTTACGTTTGACTGCCGGGGGTTGATTTTTGATGAAAGATACGGGATCCGTTATCTTTCTCGGGGAAATCGGTCTTACGTTTGACTGCCGGGGGATGATTTTTATGAAAGATACGGGATCCGTTATCTTTCTCGGGGCACTCGGTCTTACGTTTCGACTGCTTAGGGAAGATTTTGATGAAAAATACGGGATCTCGTTATCTTTCTCTGGCACTCGGTCTTACGTTTGACTGCCGGGGAAGATTTTGATGAAAAATAAGGGATCTCGTTATCTTTCTCGGGGCACTCGGTCTTACGTTTGACTGCCACGGGGTAATTTGATGAAAGATACGGGATCTCGTTATCTTTCCTGGGGCACTCGGTCTTACGTTTCGACCGCCGGGTAATTTTGATGAAAGATACGGGATCTCGTTATCTTTCTCAGGGCACTCGGTCTTACGTTTGACTGCCGGGGAAGATTTTGATGAAAGATACGGGATCTCGTTATCTTTCTCAGGGCACTCGGTCTTACATTTGACTGCCGGGGGTTGATTTTTGATGAAAGATACGGGATCCGTTATCTTTCTCGGGGAAATCGGTCTTACGTTTGACTGCCGGGGATGATTTTTGATGAAAGATACGGGATCCGTTATCTTTCTCGGGGCACTCGGTCTTACGTTTGACTGCCGGGGAAGATTTTGATGAAAGATACGGGATCCGTTATCTTTCTCGGGGCACTCGGTCTTACGTTTGACTGCCGGGAAGGATTTTCTTGACAAGGGGCTGACTTTGGTTAACTTTGGTTAACTCTGTCAAGTTGGGGACTGAATTGCAGAGTCCTGGAATTTTAAGGGGCAAAAGGGTCATTTTGACCCTTGCAATCCTATCCGCGCGGATAGGGTTTGAAAACCAGGGGTATTAATTAGGGCCAACGCCCTTTTCTTCTTCCCCATTCAGTTTTACAGAAAATTACGAGAGAGAGAGAGAAAATCTGCAAATCCGCCATTGTTGTCCAAAAAGCTTCAAAAATCTTCCGATTTCTTCGATTTTTTGAGCAATGGAACACGGGGAAGGTGCTTTTCAAGGCCAAGGACGTGGCCCGGTGGCGGAGAGACGATTGGAGCTCGTCCGGATGAGGAGGCATTACAATCTTTCGCAATCGGTTGCGGAGGAGCATTACCCCGATGCTTGGCAACATTGGGCTTCGGATTCGAATCTCCGAACGGTATACTTTGAAACCCTTTGATCCCTTTGTTGATTTCTTGTTTGAAATTTGAATTTTGGGTGATTTTTGAATTTTTTTTTTTTTGATAATTTCGAAAATGACCATGTTCTTGGCCTTGGATTTTGATTTTGATGCTATGCATGTTGTAATGAGTATATGGGTAACTCAAAATGTGCATTTTGCTTGGAAAAAGAATTGGCATTTTTGCCATTTTTTTTTTTTAAATTCGAAAATTGCATGTGAAAATTCGAAAATTGTGAATTGTGACTTTGATTTTTTTTTTGAAATTTGAATCTTGATATTGATGAATGATGCAATGCATGCATTTTGTTTGGAAAATATGGGATGTATGTATGTTTAGGATATATTTTTTTTTGAAAAGTGGGACGGATTTTTCCTCCCGTTGCATGTAAGATGGATGATATGCATGTATGCATTTTTTTTGAAAATGGGACGGAGTTTTTACTTCCGTAGGAATGCATCTTTTTTTTTTTGATGAATGCATTGGGACTTGCTGAAAACTGTTTTCTTTTATGCGAGAAAAATGGGGCTATGCTCATTGTATGCTGTTATGCTGTCGAAATTTCTTTTTTTTTTTAATGTAAATGCAAATGCAATCTTTTTGACATTTTCTCTTTTTTTTTTTTTTTACAGGGCGGAAACCGTTTTGTGACGGAGCAGCTGAACAAAATGAAGACTCGAGGATCAGTGGAGTCCGTGATTGACTTGTGGGACCGGCTTCCGGATGCGGGCCGAGGAGCTTTGCCGAGTCCGAGACAGATTGTTGTCGAGACGGGGCTCTGGGAGTTCGTCGAGTGCTTGAGGGGACTGGTCAAGTTCCCTAAGAGCAAGGGCTTGATGTTTGCTCTGGCGCAGCACTGGTGGGACGCGACCCACACCTTCCACTTCTTCTGGGGCGAGGCTACGGTTACGCCCTCCGACTATGCTGCGATTACGGGCCTGTCCTTTAATGGACGCAGCATTGAGTGGCGGGATGGCTACAGCGATGCCGATCTGCAGGCTCTTCTGGGATTTTCCCCTATTCCCAAAAAGGGGATGGGGATGGAGTATGCCGTGGTCTACGGCAAGATCGTGGAGACCATAGCGAGTTACGAGGCTGGGGAGGAGAGGATAGGCGCCGATCAGATTGCCAGGGCCTTCTTGTGGTTTGCTTTCTCGAGCACGCTCTTTGGACATGCTGAGGGGACGGCAGTCTTTGCCTTGCTGAGGTCCTTGGAGGACATGGAGACGGCCGGAGATGTCTCGTGGGGAGAGGCCGGGCTGGCAGAGCTTTACTTTGCTCTCGATAGGTACAGCCGGAAGGCTGTGAGCTCTTTGTACTGCTTCGAGTTTGCCCTGGAGGTATAAGCTCTCTTTTTGCTTTCCCTCTCTTTTTTTTTGAGCACGCACTTTTCTTTTGCACTGGATTGATTGGATTTTTACCTTTCGCAGGTATGGGCGTTGGAGTTTTTCCACGTCACGGTGTGGCGACAGCCGGCGGAGTACGTCGGGGCGTATCCGGCCATGCAGTCTTGGTCCAAGCATGCCCGGGAGAAGATAAGCTCCAGGGGGCGTACGACTCTCAGGTACGCGGATTGCCTTCCTTTGACGGAGGCCGAGACAGATGAGGGGATGATATTCTTCCCACAGGATCGCTTCGAGGTGGCGCGCAGCTGAAGGGCGCTGAGATCTGGACTGTGCAGCGGAGGATTCTGAGAGGTCTGACCTGCGATGCATATTATCTGGGAGAGAGGGTGACGCGCCAGCATGGCGTGAATTCGCCTTTGAGGACACCGGTGGAGCCTCCCGCCGATATGATGCACCCGAGCGATCGGTCCGTGACCTGGGATGATTACCGAGCCGGCCAGCACTTCTCGGATTTTGTGGCGATTGAGCCATATGCGACATTCGTCTTGAGGAGGCTGAGGATGCCTCAGGTTTTGGATAGGGAGGGGCTTGGGATCCCGCGGTACCCTCGGACGGATTTTTCCTATATCCAGGATGGGGTCCGATTGAGGGTGCAGATCCCTCAGCCCGAGCGACTTCCACGAGCTTTCCGGCCTCGTCCGGGTATGAAGGTATGGCTTCACCTTTTCCCCTTCTTTTCTTTCTTTTGTTTCATCATCTTTAGCATCACTTTTTTTTTGACGCTTTTGCTTTTGTGCAGTTTTCGGAGGTGGTCGTCGAGAAGCTGACGAAGCAAGTGATCGGGGCCAAGAGATTCATCAGGAGGATGGTCGCTTGCGGGGCTCCTCAGGCTAGAGCGAGGCGACCACGGCCGGCGCCTCGTCGACGGGAGGCTTCCCCTATTCGCTCGAGACTTCTTCAGAGACTCCTCTGTCTCCTCTCCTTGATCCCCGCGCAGTGCACCGCCCTTTGGATCACGTCATTCTCGGGATCCACACGGGCAGGGACACGTTTGGCAACATGGCGGGTCGTCTTCGTACGTCCAGGAGTCCGACGTCTTCACCTTCGGATACGATTTTTTCGCAGATCTCGGCTTGCCCTATCGTAGCGTGCCTGGTTGGTCCCGATGAGCCTCTTCTCGGAGACGAGGACGATTCCCGAGCCCGAGATTTTCAGGGCTCCTGAGGAGGCGGGCCCGAGTCGCAAGAGGGGCCGGGGGGAGACATCGGGTGCTGGAGACTCCGATTGATTTTTTTTTTTTTGAGATTTGAGATTGAGATTGAGATTTGTACAGCTTATGCACATTTTTTTTTTCTCTTTTTTTTTGGATGTAATAATTTAGGATTTTATTTTATGAATGCAATGCAGTATGAATGCAGTGTTGCATGAGCCTTGATTTTTTTTTTTTTGCAAGGGTGTTTGGTATATGGACTGGTTTGGGGAGGGTTTTTGCACAGGTTTCGAGCAACCGGGACGGAATATTCCTCTTTTGGTGTAGCAGCTTGGACTGTTGCAAAGATTTTTTTTTTAGCAAACTCATCCGCGCGGATAGGACAGGAATCTGACACTGTCCTTTAATTTTGGTTCAGACCTGGTCTTGCTTTATTTCAAATTCAAATATCCTCTTCAACCTCCAGTCCAAACAGCCATTTTCGGGGAGAAAGAGAGAAAAACCATGGAAATGGCCAAAAATTCTCCAAAATTGTCCAAAGAAAGGCAAATGTTGTTCTTTGAAAAGTTCAAGGAGTGGTGTAGGGAGATCATGCATGAGAGAAGATCATTCTTTGAAGAAAGGTACAAGATACGATGCTTGTGGTCTCTCAAAGAATTGGTTCCGGATTATGACCTCTTAAGAGCTTCTTCTTCGTTTTGGGATACTAGAAGGCATGTCTTTTGCCTTTCCTTCAACGAGATTGTTCCGACTGTCGAAGAATTTCGGGCCTTGCTTGGAGGTCCGGAGGTGGAAGAGATAGCGGTTCCCTTGCCCGGAGGGGCTTCTTTTGCTGACAGATTGTGCGTCCTCCTTCATCTTTCCCCGGAGGAAGCGCAAGGTATGATCCGCGGTCCCGATCATTTCGATATTTCCGGTCTTCCCGAAAGATTTAGGGGCCTAGGTTTGGTAGATGATGCCTATTGGGATGCCTTTGCACTTTGTATGTTTGGCACCCTGTTCATGGTCTATTCCTTTGGGATTTGCCATCGATCTCGCTGGATGTTGTCGTTGCTCACCGTCGCTCGGCGAGATGTCGTTCCTTTGATTCTTGGGGGAGACTTTTCATGCTCTCGAGATTAGCTACCGGACGGCGGTATATGCACGGGGGCAGCCCGTTCCTCTTGACCCTGTGGCTGATGGAGCGTTTGGGGGTTCTTCGGGAAACTCCCGATATGATCAGGCCTTGGACTTTTGCCAGGAGAGGTGTTGATGTAGATTTTGATGATCAGGGCTCGTGGGAGCGTTGGATGGCGGGTCGCCAGACTGAAGATATCAGATGGTCGGTGCCTCATTGGCGGGTGGAGACTCGCAGAGTGCTTCAGGATGGGTCTCCCGTGGTCATGCTTCCGGGGCTTTCTCAGTCCAGCTTCTATATTCCGGCTTTAGTCCTGGTGACAGCTTTGGCTGCGGAGCAGGTTCCTTTGGAGGGCTTTGATGATATAGCCACCAGGGTGGTGGCTCCTGTTTCCATGGATGATCCCTCGGTGTTTCCATTTCTTTCCCGAGCATGGAGGTATGATGCCTTTCCTCCTCGGGTCATTCTCAGGCGTCCGAGACCGGTGTTCCTGACCACTTGGTACCTGGATTGGTATGAGAGGCATCTGGGAGAGACTCAGGTGGCTATTTTGAGACGGCGTGAGGCCATTGTGGGTGCGGAGGACCCGACCGTTTCGAGAGGAGGAGGGCCGAGGCGAGGGCCAACCCTCATGACAGGAGCGGAGACGCCGTGACCGACATGAGGCTTACGTCAAGAGACAGGAGAGGAGGGCTCCTATGCTACCGCCTAGGTTACAGGAGATGAGGGATGACGCTAGGGCTACTAAGGCCCCGACAGAGGCCGGTTTGATAGACCCTGTCCCTATACCGCAGCTTGGTAGGAGGAACACCGACATTTTTCCTGCTCGTAAAAGAAGACTCGAAGGGGGAAGAAGAGGGGAGAGGCCAAGCACGAGTGGCTTGGAGTGACTCCGAGGTTTCCGAGTATCCCTTTTCTTGTCATGGCGGCATACATTAGTTTGATTATGTATCTTAGTTTTCTTTTAGCAAAGGTTACCAGCTGTAGGAATGAATCGGGCTTAGACTCATCAAAGAGCTTTTAACTCGTAATGAATATTTGAATTGCTTTAGAGTTTTTCGAGACGCTTTCATGGTCTCGATCAATTGTATTGATGCCAAAGTATGGCTTTTATTTGTGCTTTAGACCGAACCGTTTCCGCCGCCTACGTTCCCCTCATTTTGAGGAGCTCAGTCTTCGTAGTTCAACCTGGTGAACTCTTTTTTTTTTTTTTTTTTTTTTTTTTTTTTTTTTTTTTTTTTTTTTGTTTTTTTTTTTTTTGTTTTTTTTTGTTTTTTTTTGTTGTTTTTTTTTGGTGTTTTTTTTTGTGCAACCCCGTTTTTTACCTAGGCCGCCCTTTTCGGGTTTCTAACCTAGTTGGGTATTACTCTTTTAGCACTCTTTTTTTTTTTTTTCTTGTTTTTTTTTGGTGCAACCCCGTTTTTTACCTAGGCCGCCCTTTTCGGGTTTCTAACCTAGTTGGGTATTACTCTTTTAGCACTCTTTTTTTTTTTTTTTTTTTTTTTTTTTACGCGTAGTATCTCGCGCAGCCTTGTCACCATTCACCGGGTGTACAAAGGGATTCCCGTCGAGGTCTCGCAAGTTGCATGGCTCCTCCGGAGAAGATCTTACGGACGACATATGGCCCGACCCATACAGGCTCCCATTTGCCGAGGGGGTTGATACGGACTGGGGCTTTTCTTTAAAACGAGATCACCTTCTCGGATCTCCCGATGCTTTACTTTCTTGTCGAAGGCTCTAGCCATTCTTCCTTGGTAGGCCCGGATGTGTTCCATGGCCTTCGCCGGCGTTCGTCTAGTAGGGCCAATTCATCATGGCGACTGGGAGCCATTCGACCTCGTTGATCCGGCTTTCCAGCCAAAGATACGGAGCGAGGGTATTTCCACTCGATTGGGAGTACGGCTTCCATTCCGTATGTGAGGGCAAAAGGTGTTTCCCGCTTGCCGTTCGACCGATGTTCTCGTAGCCCCGCAGTGCCAGGTGTAACTTCGGGCCAATCTCCGCCTTGGACACCCATTTTCCGGATGATATTTTCCAGAGTCTTGTTTGCCGCTTCGACGGCTCCGTTGGTTTGGGGCCCGTAGGGAGATGACTTGTGACGGGTTATTCGGAATTCCGCCCAGCAATTTTTCACATTCCCCTTCGAAGTGGGATCCATTATCCGAGATGATTTCTACTGGCAACCCGTATCTCGCACATGATGTTTTCTTTGATGAAGAGGGCAACTTTCTTTGAATTGAGGATTTTGTAGGACTTTGCAGAGCATCCTTTCCAATTCCTTCGAAGAAATCACCAATCAAGCGTCTCTTTAGGCTCTTCCGCAGCTCCCAAATTCACACTCGTCAAAATCTCTTCGGCAGCTTGGGCTCGATTTTCCTCTTTCCTGACAACCCGCTTAAAGATTTCTTTGATATATTGTTCATTTAATGTGTCCGCCTCTTCATCTAGTGAATCGTTATTAACTGCTTTTTAGATTATTAGTTAATTCATCATTAGTTAAAGTGGCAATTAAGGGATACTCGTAAAGGTTCATCATTTCATTGAAGACGAAGGGGAATACAACGCTTGCTGCACTCGTAGTCTTCAGCGTAAGGCCATCTGGACGACTCGAGAGACTCGAACTCAACGATGAGAGACTCCTGGAGGACTTTACAAAGGTTGACACGAAAGGACGGGGGACCAATCCAAGCTTGGTGATCATTTCCTCTTTGGTCGCGGACGGGCCCGAGAGAGTTTCCCAATTCTTTAGCGGCATCGTCGGCTGGTGGCTTCACAACCCGGAAAGGCATGGTCTCGTGCTCCCTCTTCGCCGTTGCTATCATCTCTTTGTCTCGAACCGTAATCAATTGTGTTTGGCGTCCGAAAGCCGAGCATGTGGATGTAGGGATCTTCCTCAATCCCGGGATTTCCGTTTCGTCACAATCCGACCGCTCAATCCGTATGTAAGGACGTATTGCGTCTCGGTGAGCCGCTAGAAAAATCTCATGTCCCATACTCGAGCGGAAAGGCTCTGGCAGTAGTTCAGCAAGGAGGACGTCCCACACGACGTTCATAGATTCGAGCCGAGTCCGTCGGTGTTTGCCGACTTTTATCATGAAAATCTCCTCGCTCGGCGAGGCCAAAGAATGGGTTTGGTGCACGTCGACAAATCTGTGATTGAGGACCGGGGACTTGTGTGCTCGTATCATGGCGGTGTTCGCCGTTTCCTTCCAAGACGCCTCCAAGTGTTGGAAATAGCAATTAAATTTGATGAATCGAACTTCTTCTGAGTCTCGCCGCTTGAGTGTGTCGACATAGTTGGCATCGCCGGATTCCAAAGGATGCCGGCGAGACTTGCCTCTTGAAGGATGTAGCCCCGTGTTTGACCGTGGGCGTTCTTGGCTATTGTTTCACCTTCGTTCCCTATGAGGAAACCGTCACCCCTTATGACTTCAAGGTCTCCCCGCCGGTTGATGAATTTGACGCATTGGTGGAGAGTGGAGGCTATGGCTTTCATGTGATGCAACCAAGGGCGCCCTAGTAGGGCATGAACTCTGAGGGGATATCCATTACATGGAACTTTGGGCACCATTTGGGTTTCGTACTGCAGTTCCAGAGTCACCGTCCCCGTAATGGGACGAGACGAACCGTCGTAGGCCTTGACAAACCGGTAGATGGGATCACGCGCCTTTCATTTATGCGGAGGGCCCTCATCATGCCGAGGGGAAGGACGTTTACCGATGATCCATTGTCCACTAATACCCTGTGGAGTGACATGGTGTTGAGCCGAATAGTGATGTACAAAGCTTCATTGTGTTGGGAGACATCTCTTGGCAAATCTTCATCGCAGAAGGTGATCATACTCCCATATAGGTGAGGATCATAGATTTGGTCCTTGTATCGGGATAGAGAGTCATTAAACTCCGTCGCTCGTGCCTTTTTCTTGCGAGGTAGAGCCTTTGCCGAAGCCCCCGGGTTATACCGATGCCTTTTGTGGCGGTTGCCATCTCCAAATAACATGTTGATTGAGTGGGGGCGCCAGACCGGCGTCGGTTTTTCTTCATCGCGTATACTGGAACTGGACAAACCTGAACTCGTCGACCCCGAGGGGGCTGGACTTCGTTCGCAGCACTGCATCCGAAAGTCTCAACTCTGTCGCTGGCAAGGCTTTTCGCTTCTTTTACCCCTTTTTGCTTTGGGGAAGACCGACTGGAGTAGAGTACATAATAATCAAATCCCCTGCATGGCTCTCCGAGCGTTCCCACACCGTTATCACCGGCCTCGAATCTCTCCTTCAATTTTTGGCCGGGAGGAAATTTTCTTTTCTTAGGAGGACGGTCCTCGTGTATCCAAATTCCGATAGTCCCTTTCAAGGCAATCGGGACAGCCACAAATATCCCACCAAATGTGTTCTACTACCGCGGCGGATTTGGGACCTCGTGCCGAGCGCGCCGGAATGACTTTGGGTGGAACCGGTCCGGGGATTCGCCGGACTCATCTGGTAGCGAGTGATTGGACTCTGCCGGATAATGAGAGATATTGAGGTCCCGGGGAACGGGCACATGTTTGTCTTTCAAGGTAGCCCCGGTCAGTTGGGATATTGTTAAGGTCCCGAAGTGGCGTGTGGCCTCTTCAATCCAGGCCTGCTGTCTGTTCTGGCGTTCTTCCAGGGCTTTGATGGCTGACCATATTTCTTCAACTGTCTCCTGATTTTCATCACTTTGAGAGGGGACAACTGACAGTATACCGAACTCTTTCGTCCCTGACTGCTGTTTGGGGGCCAGTTGCCCTGTAAGTCGGCGGGCAGGAGTCCCGGCGGTGGAAACATAGGAATCTTGGGGTAGCATCTTGATGTATCCGGGACTATTAAGAAGAGGAGGAGAACCCTCTTCCTTCTTTGCGGTAAAAGTGCCATCGGAATTGAGACTGATAGTCAAACCATGACTTGCGACAATCCCCGCAGGTCATCAATTTGAGCCTCATGTCGAAGTCTCATCTGTTCTACCAACTCGGATCCAATACCGGTCCGTTCGAGGGATTTTGGAGGATCGGAGCAACGTTATCCCCATCATTACCGGCCGATGCGTACATTCTAAACCCGAGTCGGAACAAACGGTGAAGCCGACGATGCGCTTGACTCTTCCTAACCGATCAAACGGTGACCGGTGCCCGAAACCAAGCTTTGTGCGGAGTCTGGGGAAAGGACATGAAGGTTCAGATGTCTGGGAATGGAAGGAGGGTAGGTGTTTGGGCTTTAGGCTCATGCAACATGCAGTTATTTGTTCACGTTTACTTAAAACATGTTTTATTAACCTAATCGGTTGGAAAAGATTGCTCTTCTTTTTCGCAAACTACTCGATTCCCGGATCAGTGGGCCCCGTCACTACGTCTATAAGCCCCTCGTATTCCACCCGTATTTCGACCTCCCTGTGGTGGACAGCCCTCGGGCGAGGGTCCTATAGGGCAAGCGGGTCTCACCGACCGAAAGAAAAACGATCCTAAAAGTCCGGCGGGTAATCGAGTCTTAACGAGCATTCGATGTAAATTACGGACAAAGCTGACGTCGAAAGTCAAGATCATGTCCGAGGGCTCGACGAAAAGTCGGCATGATTTGGACTGATAAGCGTCCACAATTGATCTTGACTTGTCGTCGCTAAGCCGTAATTAGGCATGGAATATTCATTAATCCTTGATGACTCAAAGGTCAATGCCGGGAGTCCGTGTATAATTTGTGCCGCCGTAGCCGAAGTCAAGGCGCCGGTCAATATCTTGGTCAAAGTCCGCGGCGGAAAACCGGCGTAACTTCGACCGATAAGGGTCCCCGAAAGATATTGAGTCGGTATGCCGACAAAGGCTTGAAAGGAAGGGTCTATACACGGACAGGCATGACACAGACTGCACTAAAAACCAACCGGGTCTCGGACAAAGTGTGTCACGGACAAGTGCATGGTCGACACGAGGCTCCATGGGATGTTTGGGTAGTCCTGTGCTCATCCGAGAGGCGTAATAAGACCAAACGGACCGCGACAAGGATTTCCCCGGGTTAAGGACGTAGTGTGCAGTGTACGGTCACGTGCGCGTAGTGTGCAAGCAGTCTATATTCTTTTTCTGAGTAAAATAGAGATTTTTTTATGAGTCTTAAAAATATGATGCATGATTTTTTTTGAAAATTTTCTTTTTCTTTTTTTTTTGAAAATCCCTTTTTTTTGAATTTTTTTTTTTGAAATTTTTAATGAGCACATAAGCACGAAACTTCCGACAGTTAGGGACATTATTCCGACAGTCAAAATTTTGACTTTCTCCGAGGCGGCCAAAACAACATGAAAACTGTGCAAAAATCAACACACACACAAAAATGATTTTCGAAGCCGGACGGAAGCTTGACCCTCAAAAGCTTTTTTTTTTGAAAACGGTGATACCGGTACGTGGGATTGTTAGACCACAATTTATCCCCGACTCGTGTTAGGAGGCGATAACGGGAAATTTAGTGGTTTCCACCAATATACCAAATACCATTTTTTTTTTAAAAAAAGCTTAGTTTCCCCAGCGGAGTCGCCACTGTGATGATGTGTGTATCCGAAAATTTTCCCATTTTTTGTTTGAAAGAAAATCAACGAAAACGGAGTCGCCACGCCATTTTAATTTTGAGGGCCAAAACTTTGAAAAAAGCCCGAGATCAGAGATTTAGGTTCGGAGGTCATGTTACGCGTCGGGAAGGACGTTAGTGTGCACCCAACGCGCCTCGTAAAACGAGTCTTCCAAGCTGAAAATCATTTGTGTGTGTGTGTGTGTATGTTTTGGCCAAAATAAGTTGAAACTCAGAAAAGTAAAAATTGGGATATCTTTTTAAGACATTAAACT
This sequence comes from Adenophora triphylla var. japonica, assembly GCA_022495995.1. NCBI lineage: Eukaryota > Viridiplantae > Streptophyta > Magnoliopsida > Asterales > Campanulaceae > Adenophora > Adenophora triphylla. The sequence goes on along the minus strand of JAFEMH010004555.1, from coordinate 189,964 downwards.
GATCCCATGATTTTTTGGAAGATTTTTGGATTGAGATTTGGTACTCAAAAGACCTTTTGAAGTTGAGAGCCATTTCTGCCAGAATGAAAAAGGCAGTGGACCTTTGATTTTGAAATGGATTCAAGGGTCTTAAAACTTCATAATCTGGTTAAACTCAGAGAATGAAAGTTGTTCTAGACACCTTAAATAAGGTTTGTGCGAAGGAATTTTCCATTTTGGAGAAGATTTGAGGGGTCAAAACCTTCTGGAAACCTCAGATATGAGATCTGGATTCCCAGAAGCTGATGAACTAGCCTCTGAAAGAAAATTTGAAAAGAGGAGTTTTACTCACCCAAAAAATAAAGTAAAAATATGTCTGGAAAGATCTGTATGTTGGCTACAAAAAGTGTTCTGTAGTCAACACCAAATTCCAAGTTCATCTGTGTCCAAAAATTAAGACCATGGACTGAGGTCTGAGAAAATTGCTACTGGACAGCAACTTCTCAAGAAAGAAAATATGATTTTAAGGGGGGTTTTGCATCCATGCTTGTCCCCATTTCCCTAGGTTTTGGTTAGTGATCACTAGACATTTTAGTGGTGAATCAACTATACCAAACCATCCTTGGGGTACATTAGGACTAAGCACTTCATTTGCTTGGGAAGGGGAATTTTATCCTTTGAAAATCAAGATTTTATGCTTGAAAATGGTTTTTAGGGTTTTGAAAATGAGTTTTCTTTGCAAGAAAGTAAGAAAGCTTAAAAATAATTTTGATCTTTGTAGAAGATCATCCATGGAGATGGTCTTCCATGGTGATCTTCTTAGATCTAGAGCAAGAAGATGAAAGAACTACATTTTGCAGTTTGAAGATGCATGCATGGATGAGATTTAGGGTTAGGAGAAGGAGGGTTTACCAATCTTTCTTGTGTTCTTGAGTGTTTGGCTTGAGTGTATGAGTGTTTAGGGCTTTAATATGTGAGTGAGTGGATGAGTATGAGTTGGGAAAGATTGGAGAGAAAATGGTGACAATTCAAGTGAATTCTCACTGTTTTCTCTCTATATTTCGCCAGAGGTTCGGTGCAAAATGTGTTGTTCCTCTTTATTTTTGTGACTGGAGGGCTCAATTTATAGCCCTCCTGAAAATGCAAACTCATCCGCGCGGACAAGTCCCCTCAGCCGTGTAATCGTTCATTAAATGCACCCAAGCTTTGGACAAGGGGAATATTTCTTTTCAAAATTCAAATTGACCACCAGATTATGTTTCCAAAGATTTCTATTTGTGGTTTTATTCTTTTGTTTTTCTTTTTTAAGATTCTTTTTAAGGTTTAACCTTAAATAACAATGCCCATTTTACCCTCACTTTGTTAGAAAGGTTAGGATTGTTAGGAATTGTTAGAAATGTTATAACTTTCGTTAATTTTCTAACGAAAATTCTAACAAGCTCAAATTGGAGCACTTACACCTAGCTCAAGCCAAGGTCGTTTTTTCTGTAATTTTTTCATGGATTGCTTGGTGATTCTCCTCCCAATCAATTCTCAATCCTCTCTCCCTCCATAATCAATGGCTCAAGAACAAAGGAATCCTATTTTGGGGAGTTATTTACTAGGGAAGGACTATCCCCGCGATGACCTCACCTTCGATAGGCATGCGAACATCTCCACCGCCTTTCGGGAAGGTTTGGTAAGAGTTTCTTTCCCACCTCTCGTTTCTTATATTGCATTGAGCTTGAACCCACTTTGTCTTGAATTCAAATTCCATCAATGGCCATCTTTCTTTGTTTTTGTCTATGTTTAGAACTAGGTTCCTTCTTGCATGCTCTGATTTTGTGCATTTTGTTGGATGATTGTTGCTGCATTGTGTGCGTATGAGCCTCCTACACATCATGGATTGTAGGAGAGGTTGATTCGGATCATTAATGGCATCCTTGGGCAAGCTTTTCTTGTACGCACGCCAAGCATTCGATGAAATGCCTCAATGAAAATTTTTCTTCTATTTCATTGATTTTCTGACATGGAATGATTTCTAACATTGCCCTTTTTGTTTTTCTTCTGTTTTGCAGTCATATAGGCCAACGAAGAATTGCCGAGGGAGCCCGAAACTGGCTAAAGTTGTGTGGGACAAGATCAAGGACCTTGAGGGGGTTATAGATAGGATGGCCCAAACGGGGCTATTGACCTTTGTTGATAATCTTCGGGGGATAAGACGTACTCCCCATGTCCTTCAGGCGATCCGAGAGAGGTGGTGGGATACTACCCACACCGTGCATTTGCGCTTCGGGGAAGCGACTATGACTCCGACGGACTTCCTTGCTATCGCGGGGCTAGAGTTCATTGGCGACCCCCTGCCAAAGACTTCGGGTTATAAGCCTGCGGGTCCAGCCGTGTGGAGACAGTTGATCGGTTTCATCCCTAACAAGGTTAAGGGATTTGCTGCTGAGTTGACACCCCTCCGGCGTCAGATAGAGGATTATGCTCTTAAGCTGAATGCAGTCACTGATCGATTGGTGAGGGGTGCCCTCTGGTATATCCTTTCTGAGACCATCTTCGCGAACCACTCTTCTACGGCTCATCTTTCTTTGTTAGGTTTGTTGGTGAATCTGGATGAGGTGAGTGGATATGATTGGGGCTCAGCGGGGCTGGCCTTCTGCTATCACGCCATGGACAAGGTGTGTAGGCATACCAAGGATTCCCTGTCAGGGTATTCTTATGCCTGGGAGGTATGCTCTTGGTTCTGTTTCTGTTCTCTGTCTGTATGCTCTGTCTGTGTTTCATACTAAATTCGCTCTGTTTTCTTGTGCAGATATGGGGCTATACTGTCCTTGGGCTGTACACGTTTGAGTTGGAGAACCGGACCCCTTTATTCCCGGATATCAGGAGGCGGAGCCACCCCAATCGGAGCGTTGATGAGGATGAGGATCAGGAGTGGACCCTGACGGTCGCAGAGGCGAGGACCATATTAAACACTTTTGAGTATGAGAGGCTGGGCCTTTATCCATGGACCCTGTTGGAGCTGGAGGTGCATCGTGCTTGGGATGCTACTGGGATGCAGAGGATGCTAGAATCTTTGAAGGGAGATACTATGTACCTTGGTGAGCGGCTCTTCCCACAGTATGGCCGGGGTAGACTACCATATATGGTGCCGGCGGATCCGCCGAGGGCGATGTATCCCACCTACTCCATTCCAGATGATGATTATGCAGGTCTTATGGTGGGTGATGTGGCGACAGCTTGTGTTATCCCCGGGGCCTCTTACGCGGAGTTCCTGCCTCGACTGATGGGTCCCATTCTGGTGGGTGATAGGCGATCGCACGCTCGTGGCTCCGCTTCTGCTTCTGCCTCAGGTTCATCAGCCCCTAGTACCTCCTCCCAGTCTGCTAGTTCTCTGCCTTTTGCCCCAGACTTTGGTCCTCTGAGCTACACGTACATGATGGGGAGTATGCCGATGATGGGCCACATCCCGACTCTGGATCATATTCCCGAGGGTTACCGCCTTCCGCCGGATGTCTCCTCGGTATGTTTCTGTTTGTATTATCTCTCGTATTCGTCCATATAAGTGTATATGTCCGACTTCATCTGAGCACTTCCTTTCTTTTGTTGTCAGGTCACCATGTTCGCGGCCGATTACAACCGTGGAGTGACCAAGATGGCGGGACTGATGGCCCTAGTGTCGAACCTGTCCAAGAGGCTATTCCATAAGGCTTCTTTGGCGGCCTCGACAGTGGCCTCGGCGGTGACCCCTACTTGTGGAGCCAAGAGGTCGAGGAGGGATGGTAGCCCTCGTGGTAGTGATGGCGGAGGTGCCGGCAGCTCGGGTGACTTGATGGCGTGATTCCCTCCTTTTCTCTCTATTTGATTTCTGATGATCTGTACATATTGGCCGTGTGGGCCCAGACAATTTTTCTTTTTCTTTGGTACCTGTTAGAAGAAAGTAGGTAGCATAAAAACAATGGTTTTCTTAATTCATATACCTAGGTCTAATTAGTTAATTAATTAACTTTCTCGACTTTCCATGTTTTTGGAAATGGAATAGAATGGCCATCAAGGCCACAATTTTGAGCTTGATCTTGGTGTTGCACTACATATCATGAACTGTATGCGCAGGTTTTTCGAGACTTGCTTCGTCAAGTTGGGGCTAGATTGTTGTTTGAGTAGAACTATTGTTGTTTTTCCGTAGCAATATTTCGCGCGGGGCAAGGTGTCTCGCACGAGACACGCTACCCAGGCAGAGTTCTCTTCCTTTTTCGAACGGGATTTTGTCAGTTTTCCCTATAAAATCACCCCGTAGTCCGGCCAGATAACTCATTCTAGCCTTTCAAACTCTAGAGATATTCTGTTAGGGTGAAACTCTTGGCTTCTTTTCCAACCCTACGATCCATGGCTTCCAAGGAGATTGCCCCAACGTCCATGATTGTCGATGATTTTTCCCTGTCGTCTGAAGTGATTGAGTCTTTCAAGCAAGCATCAAGAGATTTTGTGAGGTCATTTCACAATCGATCTCGCAATAGGTTTATAGCAGAATTCAGATTTAGAATCCTTTTTACCTTGAAGAACCTCCAACCGGATTGGAATCTCTTGCAGGGTGCTGCTCGATTTTGGGATTCCTCTATTCATCTCTTCAATTTTTCTTTGAATGAGATGGTGCCTACTGTGGAGGAATTTGCCATTATCTTGGATATGCCTTTGACTGGTGAGATCGCTGTTCCTAAGTACCATAGGAATCATTCGGAGGCTTTGAATGAATTGCTAGGGATCCCCCTTGATACTTGCTATGAGTTGGTTCACCACAAATGGGTTGATTGCTCTTCTTTTCCAAAACGCTTCAGCGGGGATTCAGATGATGACGCCTTTCATGTCTACAAACGGAACTTTCTGGCCCTTTCTCTTTTCGGAGATGTTCTATTTACATGCAGGGATGGCTTGGTTGACTCCCAACTGGTGGAAATTGTTCTGCAGGCTAGAAAATGTTCTAGGAACATTATTCCGCTAATCTTGGGTGAAACCCTGCATGGTCTTGATGAGCTGCATAGGACCGGTGCCATGACTTAAGGGAGTCCTCTTCTGTTGACTATTTGGCTTAGGGATCATCTCAAGCTGGTAGGACCCCCATTGGAATATTCCCCGTTCACATATCATACACGAAAATTACTGATCAAGGATCTCTCGGTGGACGAGAGGGCTGAGTTGATTGCGAAGACCGAAACTGCTGATATTCTTTGGTGTCCACCTTATTGGAGGTTGAACAAGTATGTTGCCAATACCAAGGGTTTTGACAGGGTTGTTCTTCCGGGTTTGCGAGATTCCTCTTTCTATTTTCCCAAACGTGTGCTCCGTCACTTGTTTGGGCCGCAGACACTTATCTTTTTGAAGGAGCTTCTCGTGAAGTGTCTTACATTGGTGTAGAGTTTGCGCAGGTGCTAGGTCAAGCATGGGGCGAAGGAAATAGTCGGGACCGCTGGTCGAACCTTCAGACTTTTAATGCAAGTATCTTCTTATCCGACAAGTATTTGGATTGGTTTCTTCATACCGGCCACCCTAGTGTGAAGAAGATTGATGATCTGCGGCTTTCACTGCTTGGGGATTCTTTTGTGGCTAGCGCATTCTCGCAAAGGAGCGAGGTTCGCCTCGATCTCGCTAATGTACGAACCGATCCGACCCAGGGGGATTTTCTTGACGGGGATTGGTACGAGAGGCGAGGCAAAGGGATGCTCGAAAGACGCAAGCTTTAGATAGGCCCAAGCTGTCTTCAAGAGGCTTTCTGAGTCCGTCTTTGATCGTCTTGAGGATGTTCTGCTTTGAGGGGCTCAAAGCGCAAGAAGGATCGCGAAGACGGTGGTGACCATGTCCGCCGGCCTACCAAGTCAATGAAAGGCTAGATCTTAAGGAGTACTAAGAGATTGCTTTGATAGATCAATTGTTTTGTTTTACTAGTATTTTTTTTCAAGATTGTTAGCTTAGCAAATTAGTCGTTGTGGTTAGGATAGACGTGTCCACTTTTCAAACCGAACCGGCAAACCGGCCGGTTTTTAACCGGTCAAAACCGGTCAAAACCGGTCAACCTGCTTAATCAGAACCGCTTTAACTGTAACCGATATTTACAAGGTTCGGTTTCGGCTTTGTATTTTCAAAAACCGTGAACCGCCGGTTTTGAACCGCCGGTTTTATGCTCCTACGAGTCATGAGGGTTGCTCTGCCGAGCAAGACATTTTTTCCAAGAAGTCTTTACCATTTATCTGGCCATGCTCGGCCGAGTCATATGAGTTGCTCGACCGAGGGGGTCATTTTCCAGTGTATTTAACCGGTCATGCCTCATGCTCGGCCGAGTCATATGAGTTGCTCGGCCGAGCAGAACGCTAGATATTAAAAAAAAGAGTATGCTCGACCGAGCAACACCAAAGACTCGGCCGAGCAGATCCAAACCGTCAAACCGGAGGTTAACCGGATAACCGTCGAAACCGTGAACCGCCTAAACCGTAACCGGTTTAGCCGGTTAGGCGGTTCGGTTCCGGTTGGCGATTTGGGGGTTGAAAACCGCCGGTTATAAACCGGCTAACCGCCGGTTTTATAAACCGGCCACGTCTAGGTTAGGATTTCCCTTTTGCCGTTAATAAAATGCATTCGATTAATACAAGGACAAAAGTAGATTTATTTATATGATTAGACTGAACCCGGAGGCTGCCTACGTTCCTCTTTTACAGCAATTAAATAAGAGGCTCAGGTCTAACGTAGTTCATTTTTGAGAAAAAGGACAAAATTACTGCTTCGGGCCGAAGGGTAATCTCGAGCGAGACAAGGCCCCCCCTTTCTTTTTTTGTTTTTTTTTTATGCACACCCTTTCTTTTGCCTAGACTGCCCCTTCGGGTTTTAACTCTAGCGGGCTTCTTTTCTTGTGCAAGCTCTAATTTTTGCCTAGGCCATCCTTTTCGGGATTTTCAACCTAGCGAGCGATTTCTTTTTAGGAGGCCAAGTCACGCGAAGTATTTCTTGAGCTTGTCCATGTTGACCGGCTTCGGTAGTTGATCTCCGTCTAAGTCCACCAGCTGAAGGGCTCCCCCAGAGAATATCTTCTTCACAATGTAGGGTCCTATCCATCTTGGTCCCCACTTGCCTAGCGGGTTGAAAGGTCCAGGACGGTGCTCACGGAGAACCAGGTCACCTATTCTGATGTTCCTTGTCTTGATCTTTTTGTAGAAAGCTCTTGCCATTCTTCTTTGGTAAGCTTGAGTGTGCTCGGCTACCTTTAGTCTTCTTTCATCTAGCAGGGCTAACTCCTCGTATCTGCTTTCTAGCCAGTCAACTTCGTTCACTTGGTTTTCTAGGAGAACCCGTAGTGATGGTATTTCCAATTCTATTTGTAAGACAGCCTCCATTTCGAATGTGAGGGCGTAGGGAGTCTCTCCTGTAGCTGTCCGGAATGAAGTGTGGTATCCCCATAGTGCGAAGGGTAACTTGTTGGGCCAGTCTTTCCCAGTGATTGCCATTTTTCTGATGATGGTCTCGATTGTCTTGTTCGCGGCTTCAACTGCTCCATTCGTTTGAGGCCTGTAAGGAGATGACTTGTGCCTTGTGATTTTGTACTCAGTGAGGAGGCGATCGTTTTCCTTCTCGAAGTGTGACCCATTATCGGATATCATCTCTTGTGGGACCCCATATCGGCAGATGATGTTGTGCTTGATGAATTCTGTAACCTTTCTGGCATTTAGAACTTTGTAGGAGGCGGCCTCCACCCATTTAGTGAAATAGTCGATGGCAACTAGGACGAAGCAGTGTCCGTTAGCTCCTATGGGTGTGACCTTTCCAATCACGTCTATTCCCTATGTCGAGAACGGCCAAGGAGAAGTCATAGGGTACAGCAAGGAAGGCGGTGCATGCTGAAGGTTGGCGTGTATCTGACACTTGTGGCACTTCTTGACCATTTTGGTGCAGTCGGCTTCCATGGTTAGCCAAAAGTACCATTGTCTGATGATCTTTTTGGCAAGCATGTTTCCGCTCATGTGGGTTTCACATATTCCTTGATGGACATGGTCCATTATTTCTCGGGCCTCTTCCCCGATGGCACAAAGGAGGTTTCCTTGGGAATGTTTCTTGAATAGACGGCCAGCAGTGATGACGTAATTAGCGCCCAACCTCTTAAGGGCAATCTGAGTCTTCTGGTCTGTCTCAGGTGGGATGGTTCCATCTTGGATGAAATGTCAAATGTCATGGTACCACGGTTTCTCTTCGGAGTTCTCAACAATGGTACGTTCGGATAACCATTTGTCTTTGCAGTCATGGAGATCTATAACGGCGCAGTAGGCAGGAGTTGCACGCCGTGTTATTTTGAAAGGTTTGACTGCCTTCCCTTTAGGAATTTCAATCAAAGAAGCTAGTGTGGCCAATGTGTCAGCAAACCGGTTTTTGTCTCTGGGGAGGTAGTGGAATGAGACATCTTGAAATTGTTGCGCCAACTCTTGGAGGTGGGCACTGTATCTTTGAAGGGTTGGATCTTGGACCCTCCACTTTTTCAGTGTCTGATTGATGATTAACTGGGAATCCCCAAATACCTCGAGTTCAGTCACGTTGCGCTCTAGGGCTGCCTCAAGCCCCGCTATGCAAGCCTCGTATTCTGCGGTGTTGTTGGTGGCGTCAAAGTCAAGACGTACTGCCAGTGGAGTATAGATGTCGTTAGGATCTACCAACAACATTCCAATGCCGAACCCTCTCTTGTTGCCTGTGCCATCGAAAAATAATTGCCACTTATTTTCTTCTTCTATACTCATGATGTCTTCATAAGGGAATCGCGGGTCTTCCCCCTTCACTTCGTCACAAGGAAATTCGGCCAGCTGATCTGCGAATACACTCCCCCTGATGGATTTCTGAGTGACGTAAGTGATATTATACCCCGCGAGCATGAAGTACCATTTTGCCAATCTTGAAGACAAATTTGATTTATCTAGGATGTATTTTAACGGATCCATCCTTGCAATGAGACGAACCAGGAAAGCTTCCATATAGTGCTTTAGTCTTTGTGAAACCCAAATGAGAGCGGCACAAGATTTGTCGAGTGGAGAGTAGTTGATTTCGCTGCCTTGGAATCTGCGGCTGACGAAATAGATGGCATTCTCTGTGTGTGAGGCAGGCTGTTCTTGAGCGAGCATAGCCCCTAGCGCATTGTCAGTAACCGTGAGGTACAGCTTCAAGAGTTTCTCCTTGTGTGGTGGAACTAGGATGGGCGGGGAAGTTAAGTAGTGCTTAACCATTATTGTCTCAAAATAAATGTTCTTTTAAATTTTTTGATTTAATTTTTTTTTCATAATTCATTATATTTTTACAAATGTAAAATTTTGAGGTGCGTTTTTCTTGAGTAGCTTGAAGATGGGATCGGACATTATAGTCAGTTGATTGATGAATCGACTGATATACTGGAGTCTACCCATGAATCCCTTTACTTCTTTCTGTGTTCTGGGTGGAGGCATGTCAATGATAGCCCTTATCTTAGTGGGGTCTGCTTCTATGCCACGCTCTGTGACCATGTACCCTAAGACTTTCCCTTTGACCACTCCGAATGAGCATTTGGCGGGGTTGAGTCTCATCTTGTGCTGTCTCAGTCGATTGAAGAATTTTCTGAGATCTCTGAAGTGCTGACCATCCGTCCCTTTTGAGTGAACAATCATGTCGTCCACGTATACCTCTATTTCTTTGTGGATCATGTCATGGAATAGTGTCGTGACTGCCCTTTGGTAGGTAGCCCCAGCGTTCTTGAGACCAAACGGCATGACCGTGTAGCAGAACGTTCCCCAAGGTGTGGTGAATGTTGTTTTGTGCTGATCCTCCTCTGCCATGAGGATTTGGTTATACCCTGCGAAACCGTCGACGAATGAGCGGACTTCGTATGCGGCTGTGGCGTCGACCAACATGTCTATGTTTGGTAGCGGGAAGTCATCTTTAGGGGATGCCTTATTCAAGTCTCTGAAATCAACACAGACTCGTATTTTCCCGTTCGACTTGGCTACCTGTACCGTGTTTGCTAGCCATTCCGGATATTCGATCACTTTGATAAACCCTACGTTCAAGAGCTTCATGATTTCCTCTTTCACTTGCATTGACCATTCCGGCTTAATTCTGCGCAGTTTCTGTTTGACTGGCCTGGCGTTGGGTAGCAGCGGTATCTTGTGTTCTACAACTGACTGATTCAACCCAGGCATATCTTTGTAGGACCAAGCGAAGACGTCGACATATTCTCTGAGGAGCAGCGTCAAGGTTTCTCTGTCTTCCCCCTTGAAGAAGCTGCCGACCTTTGTTTCTCTGGGGTCTTCCGTTGTCCCAAGATTAACCGTTTGCATTTCCTCGTCGTCAACAGGGCCATTCTTTCCACAACGACCTACTTGCTTAGCTAATTCTTTTAAGATTTGATCATTTTCTTGATCTATCTCATTGTATGATTCATTATTAACGTGTTCGTTATATTGATTATTATTAGTTAATTCATCATTCACAATGTTAGCAATCTCAGGGTACTCGCAAAGATCAAAGTTTTCATTAAGGAAGTAAGGGAATACATGTTCAGCCACTGCCTCGATTTCCTCTTGAGTGAGTTCATCGGAGGTGAAGCCTGCTTCTAATGTGAAAGTTACAGGGCCTATCTTCCTGCGGGGATGGGGAGTGCAACCAAGCTCTTTGATCATGAAGTCTTCATCAACAACTGGTCCTCCGGTGATGTGCCAGTTTAGAATTGGCTCATCACATTTCTGTATTAGTCTTGTGTAATCAATAGTTGAAGCGTCCCCCTTGGAGATTGCATGGATCTGGTTGTCTTCTAACCGGCACAGGTCTTGGAACTGTCGCAGCATGTCTTCTCCCAACACAAAGTCCCATTCGCTTGTCATTTATGCCTTTGTGCCCCACAAATCTTTAGGGATTAGCGGGACAGGTTCTGTTACATCTGGAGAAGCATCGCAGTCGCTGAAGATTTCAAAGCCCAGTTGGCGCTTTCCTTTATCATCAGTCCATGGTTCTGAAAAGATAAAGTAGGGAGTACTTTCCTCTTCCCGGATGAAGTAGCCATTGAGTGTCTTTCGATATGGCTCGAGGTTGTAATTCTTGGCCTTTGGGTCTCTGTGCCCTTTGTATGCGGTTCCTTCCCACTTGATTTGAGTGAAGTCCCACTCGTCTTCATCATCCCCATCGTGGATGGAAATGATGTATCCTAGGCCATGCTTTGTGTGAGGTGGGGGAACTGGTGGTGGTTCCGTTATCCCTTGTAAGTGCTTTCCGAGCCCCAAGCCAGGGAAGTATCCTTTTGCTAGCATCATTCTCTAGACAGGAAGGCTTCCAGAAAACCAAAGTGCCTTGGAGTAATCGTTGTCGTTGCAAGTTTCTATGACATTCACAGTGCTTTCTTTCTCGATCTCAAAGAATTAATCAGAATTGAAAAGGGAAATACTGACTAACTATTATTGAAAAGCAAACTTGATACTCTTGCCCACAAATGAGGATTTTAGGCAAGTAGTACCCGACTAAGATAAACTAGACTACTAACTGTTTCTTTTGCAACTAAAAGTAAATAACTGAAAAAGGAAAAGGAAGCCCTCATTTCTTAATCCAACCAAGGGCACCACCGCTAGGAGCAAGTTTGATGGTGTCGTTGTCGACTAAGTCTTGGACTGCATTCTTCAGGTTGAAACAATCATTGGTGTGATGGCCATGGCATTGATGGTAGTAGCAATAGAGGTGTGGAGATCGACCTTCACTCTTAGGTTGGTAGCCCTCCATCGGTTTCATCACTCCATCCTTGTGAAGACTTCTGAAGATGTGTCTGAGAGCGATCCCTCCAAAGTCGGTGAAAATCCTTCCCTTCCTTCGCTTGGCCATTTGATTGTGAAGGTCTCGAATATGGTTCTCGTAGTGTTGCACAAAGACGAGGTGGCGAGACTGATATTCTTCTTCCATTTGTTCTTTGAGGTCACGGTAGAGAGTATTGAGGAAATACTTGACCCTCTCATCAATGTCATCTTCAATGTGGGCTTCAAGGTTGATACACTTTTGGGTCATGGTCTCGAGTTCGCTCTTGACTTCCTCGAGCTCTTCAATCAGTATCTTTGTCTTTTCAGCTTGGATGGATTCTTCCATGTGATGCCACGAGTCATTGTCGTTAATTTGCTGCAGGGCTTTGGCAAGTTGAGTTTTGATGTCACTTAGCTCCTCTTGTACGGATGATCGTCCACTATCGGAGTCACTTTCCATCTTTCGAAAATCCCTAGCAATGCGGGTGGAAGGTAGATCAAAGGCTTCCCTCCAACCCTCAACATGCTCCATTTCGGCGACAAGAGACTTGGTCATCCTTCGCAAATCTTCCTCTTCGAGATCTCTCTTAGTGACGAAGTACTTTTCCGTAGACATTGTGTTGTGTCTTGAAGTTGAGTAGCTTCGGAAAACTGACAGAAGAGATGCAGAGACGATATCAGGATCAAATCTAGCCTCAACGAGTCGGAATCAGGCTTAAATGGCTCAGGCTCAGTTTCAGCAAACAGATACATTATCCCGCGCGAGATATGTAGTCCCGCGCGAGATAATCACACGGAAAGTCGATTTTTATTAGACCTAAATTTTGGTCGGAACGGAAAATCCGTTTTGAGGGGTTTCTAAGGCCTTTATCAGAACCTAACGACTAAGCAATCAATCCGATTTTTGTAAAACAAAGCCATGTAAGATCGTTTTTCGAAGGATATTTTTTCAAAGGGACATCCGAAAGGGTCATTCCGAAGGGACTTTTTCCGAAGGGACTTTTTCCGAAGGGACTTTTCCGAGTCCTTCTTTATTGTCAATTTTACATGGCTTTGTTTTGGTCAAAAACAAGAAAAGATCACCGAGTCAAAACCGACCGGTCACGGAGTGATCCTAAAAATAAATCTACATGAAAATGTGGCGATGCAGGGCTGGAAGGCTAGGCTCCCCACGATATGACAATCTAAGTGGATTGAATACGCGGAGTGGGATTGTCCAACTTCGGAGAGACTGGCGACTAGGTGGTTACCATCATCCGTCCTTAGTGTGGGTCCCGGGTTTGTAGAGGGTATGCAGTGCAATAACAGATATATCATGAGTGCGCGTGTGTGATAGTCAATCTAGGTGATAGATAAAAATAGAGATTTTTTTTTAAAATCAAAAGGAAAACAGATAGTGGCCGCACCAAGTGGTTGCCTACGTTTCTCCCAATTTAGGAAGACTCAGGCCGTCGTAGTTCCACATAAAGAGAGAGAAAGAGAGATAAATAATTTAATTTACAACTCCCGAATCCTCAATGGACCGGACTTTAATTAAATAAAACCCAATCACACGCAGTTTATAAATAATAATCAATTATTTAAATGAAAAAACGATTCGAGTTCTACATCTTATGGGAGGCCTTAAGATGCGGGAACTCTGCAGATAATGAATTCTGGGATCCCCCTTGCGTGTTCGACTCTCGTCTTGGACTATGAGATGAACGGGAGAAACCAGAAAACAATCAGATTGCCGAGGCGATATCTTGCGCGAGATAGGATATCTCGTGCGAGATATGCCTCATCTGAGAGCAGAAAATCGAATTTACAATAATTTTCTTTGAAAACCTCTCTTTTAATTTTGACGCAAGTTTAAGCCTCTTAATTTCAAATCCCCAGCGGAGTCGCCACTGTGAGCGTTGTGATTGATTTCGAGTCGCCACCTATATTATTCGTTTGGAAAACATAGAAAAACCATTTTTTTGAAAGAGATTGGGTTCGGGGCTTAGGTTATGGAATGGGTAGGTCAAGGAGCATCCATTCCACCCAATCCGGAGATTGGTCTTGCTAAAGAAAAGAGAGGTTTTCAGAGAAGAGAAAAAACGATTTCAAATATAACAAGTAAAGATCCATTTAACGGGGTTAAACGGAATGTAGGATCGATTGCTTCGAGACCGTCCCCATGATTTGGAGAGGCTCTAGGCCGATCCTAGATTCAATAGATTTATACCACTCTAACAATCAATTAGAAAGGGATTTAGGGGTTACCTTGCGTGAGGTGATTTGGGCAGAGTTTCGACTCAAGTTTAGAATCGAATCTTGATACGGACAGAGCTTCGCCTCAGTCCTTGACTTGGATCTTGATGTTTGTTTATCAACAAGGTTGACAAACAAACTTTGAGGTGATTTTTAGGAGTGATTTTGTAGGATTCTTTCAGGGAAAGAAACCAACAAAATATGTGTGTGTTGTGAAAATTCCTCCTCCTTTGATCCTTGGAAGTCACCAAGTATTTATAGGGGTTGGATAGGTAGAGGTGGAGAGGTAAAACCCTTTCAGAAGGTTCTGGACCCCAAACTCTATTGGTTGGCCGGATGGATAAAATCTTATCCCGAAAAGAGGTTGAAATCGACGAGGAAACTGTCTTCTGCATGCTGCAGAGGGACGATATCTCGCGCGAGACACGCCATCTCGCGGCGAGATATTGTTCCTGTGGACAATTCTGTCCTTTCCTCGTTATCTCGTATGCAGTTGAGTCCCAAACTAACGATGGTTAGTCAAAACTTAACGAAACATGACGAAATGATGGATTTCTACTTCTTGACTCAAAGCGAGACTTAGAGTGGTATAAATATGATCCGATGTGTTCAGAATGGGGTGTCTACACTTGCTACAAGTCAGATCAACCTCGGGAACGCTTCCAGCAGCCACCCTGAGAACATCTGTGAGAGTCTTCCCCGCAAGACAGATTAAGCTTCCGAAGAAAGGAATGATCACCTCAGCATCAACATGCTCAAGTTCGATCCTGCTCCCAGCCATCACGGCCACGGATTCAGGCACCCCGCCAGCAAACTGCTAGCTCTGATAGACTTGGCTCTCCAACGAGATCACGAGACCATCAACATCGCAGAATTCAATACCCCCGTGGGTTTAATCAAACAGATATGGGCAAACTTCTTGGTAACCGAGATCAAAGAAGGCCGCATGGAATGCCCAAGCACGACTTCCTTCGTCAATATCATCCAAGTGTTCCCGCCATTCGGAGACTTGGATGTGATTACAGTTCTAGACACCAGTCAGACGGCGCGCACCTACGGAGACTGTTTAGCTCTCGCAAGGAAAGCCCTCCTGGAACTAGCCGCTCAAGAGAACCGCCTCTGGGACGAGAACCAAGCTCAGAAGACTCACAGGGACCAAGCCCTTAAAGCGTCGCAAGCAGCTTCAGACAGAAAGCTAGAGGCCGCTCTAGACCAATTCGACCTCAAAGGTTTTGCTAACGGCAACTTCCTGGACTACCATCGCTTCTCATCAAACCCCCTCTGGCAAGGGAGGGGGTTCAACAGTCCTGAAGACCTAGGAGATGGAATGGCACAACACAAGGAATACCTAGCCAAACAGCATGAGGAATACAAGCGCTTATGTCCCCGAGAGAAGCAAGTCCTTTGTGAAAGCGACGACAATGACGAGATGAGGAAACTATTCTCTTCCAAGCCCATCACGAAGTCAACAAAACAGGAATCCCAAGGGTCCTGGGAGGATGGGAGCGTATCATTTTCGCTCTCAAGTTAAAAGGCCAACTGAAGGAAGAAGGTCTATTCAAAAAGAAAAGAAAAATGGAAATACATCTCCAGTAACTGCTCAGGGAGATTCCACAGACTACGACATTTGTTTACAGAAACGATCAACTGGGACAGTAGCCAGTTACATGGGCAGACGTTCGGAAAGTTGTGTACTCACCTTCCGACATACCCGCCACTCAGTTAAAGCAGAAGAGAAAGCTCTCCCCGATGGAAGTTTATCTAGACTGACGCATACAGTTCAAGGAAGCACTGACTATTCTCACATGGGAAGAAACGCAGGCGCTAACTCTCGACGTAGGTGTAAGTGCTCCAATTTGAGCCGTTAGTATTTTCGTTAGAAAATTAACGAAAGTTTTAACATTCCTAACATTTCTAACATTTCTAACATTTCTAACCAACCAAGGGTAAAGTGGGCATTGCCATTTAAAGTTAAACCAAGAAAGGAATCCTAAAAAGCAAAAGAAATGGAAAAAACCCGAATTGGTAAGTTGAAAAACAAATGTTTTTGAATTTTAAAAAGATTATTCTTCCTCGTCCAAAAGCCAAGATCAGTAGCGGATGAACAAAGGCACGCCTACGAACCCCTCCGCGCGGATAGGATTGCCTCTCACAGAGGGCTATAAATTAAACCCTCCTCTCTCAGTTTACAAAAGACAATGGGATCACAGCAACGAAACTCTGGCGAAATATAGAGAGAAAACAGTGGGAATCCCTAGATTGCCACCATTTTCTCTTGAATATTTCCCAATCTCACTCCAAACACAAATCCAAAACACCAAACCTTGATACTCCTCAAGCCAAACACCAAATCTTGATACTCCTCAAGTCAAATTCCAAGCCTAGGAAGATAGGGTGTCACCATTGGTAAAGCCCTCCTTCTCAAAACCCTAAAATCCTCTTTTAACTTCTTGATCATCTTGTTCTTCTTTCTTGGATCTACTTGATGTCTAGTTTCACTTAAGTTTTGACCCAAGATGGTCATCTTGAAGTTCATCTTCATGAATGACCATCTCAAATGGTCCACATTTTAAATCTTTAGTTGTTTTTTCTCTTTAAATTCATCTTTACAAAATATCCCCTTTCCCTTTGCAAAGGACATGTTTAAACCCCATAAATTCCCCAAGGATGACTTGAATATGATAACCACTTAACAAAAAGTAGTGGTATCAAGTCTAGGGATGAAAATGGGGTGAACATAGATGCAAATCCCCCAAAAAATCACATTTTTCCTCAAGAACATCTTGCTGTCCAGTAGCATTGTTCTGAGACCTCAGTCCATTTTCCTATTTAGGGTGTTTTAAGCAACTTTTATTCTCGGACTTTCCCCAGATTCTGAGGTTTTCAAGCCTTTAAGTCCATTTCAAAGTCAAGGGTCAACTGCCTTCTTTCATTCTGGCAGAATTGCTTTTCAAATCCAAAAATCTTTTGAATGCCAAGACTCAATCCAAAAATCACACCAAAAATCTTGGGGATTGTTCAAAGTCTTATAAAGAGTTCCCCATTTTTGTTTTTCTCAATTTCAACTCATTTTGGTCAACACACACACACACAACAAAGGATTTCAAATGTTTGGAAGACTCGTTTTGCGAGGCGCGCCGGGTGCACACTAACGTCCTTCCCGACGCGTAACATGACCTCCGAACCTAAATTTCTAATCTCGGGCTTTTTTCAAAGTTTTGGCCCTTAAAATAAAAATGGCGTGGCGACTCCGTTTTGATTTTCACAAAAAAAAATCGGGTACATCATAGTGGCGACTCCGCTGGGGAAAATCAAGTTTTATCTTTTCAAAAAAAAAAAAGAGAAAAACTTTTGAGGGTCAAGCTTCCGTCCCGACATTTGAGATCCTTTGTTTTGTGTGTGTTGATTTTTGCACATTTTCGTGTTTGTTTTGGCCGCCTCGAAAAAAAGTCAAAATTTTGACTGTCGGAAATCATGTCCCTAACTGTTGGAATTTTTGTGATTATGTGCTTATGTGTTCATTAATTTTCAAAAAAAGATTTTCAAAAAAAAAAAATTTAAAAAAAAAAATTTCAAAAAAAAAATTTCAAAAAAAAAAAAAATCATGCATCATGCCTTTTAAGACACATAAAAAATCTCTATTTTACTCAGAAAAAGAAGATAGACTGCTTGCACACTACGCGCACGTGACCGTACACTGCACACTACGTCCCTAACCCGGGGAAATCCTTGTCGCGGTCCGTTTGGTCTTATTACGCCTCTCGGACGAGCACAGGACTACCCAAACATTCCATGGAGCCTCGTGTCGACCATGCACTTGTCCGTGACACACTTTGTCCGTGACCCGGTTGGTTTTTAGTCTGGTCTGTGTCATGCCCTGTCTGTGTATAGACCTTTCCTTTCAAGCCTTTGTCGGCATACCGACTCAATATCTTTCGGGGACCCTAATCGCCGAAGTTCGCCGGTTTTCCGCCGCAGGACTTTGACCAAGATATTGACCGGCGCCTTGACTTCGGCTCGATCGGCACAAATTATACACCGACTCCCAAAGATTGACACTCGAGTCATCAAGGATTAATGATTATTCCATGCCTAATTACGGCCTAATTGACGACAAGTCAAGATCAATCGTGGACATTTATCGTCCAAATCATGCCGACTTTTCGTCGAGCTCCTCGGACATGATCTTGACTTTTGACGCGCCTTGTCCGTAATTTACATCGAATGCTCGTTAAGACTCGATTACCCGCCAGACTTTTAGGATCATTTTTCTTTCGGTCGGTGGGACCCGCTTGCCCTATAGGACCCTCGCCCGGGGCTGTCCACCCTGGGAGGTCGAAATACAGGTGGAATACGAGGGGCTTATAGACGTAGTGACGGGGCCCACTGATCCAGGATCCAGAATAGTTTGCGAAAAAGAAGAGCAATCTTTTCCAACCGATTAGGTTAATAAAGCATGTTTTAAGTAAACGTGAACAAATAACTGCATGTTGCATGAGCCTAAAGCCCAAACACCTACCCTCCTTCCATTCCCAGACATCTGAACCCTCGTGTCTTTCCCCCGCAGCTCCTCATAAAGGTTGGTTTCGGGCACCGGGTCACCGTTTAATCAGTTGGGAAGAGTCAAGCGCATCGTCAGCTTCATCGTCTGTTCCGACTCCGAATTTAAGAATGTCTGCATCAGCTGGTAACGATGGGGACAACGTCACTCCGCCTCCCGGGACTCCTCAGACAGAACAACAGTGGAATCAGCTAGCCGAACAGATGAGAGTGCGCCAGGAAGCACAATTGAACAGCCTTATGGAGGCTATCAAAAGCCATGGATTGGCCGCCAGTCTCAACCCAGATGGCACCTTCACTGTGGAAGAAGAGGAAGACCTCAATCCCGCTCTTGGTCAACCCGACCACTTCAGGATGCCATCACCGACCATGCTCCTCGATCTCTAGGTCAGCCGGCTCCCCAACTGCAGACCACTGGATCCGTGCGGCTGACGACGGATGAGCCGCCGCAATGCCTCGGTGGGGACAAAGTCGATCGAATGCCTTCCCATGGTTGGGGATACCTGGAATGCCACACAAATTGGGATCCCGCCTCGGTTGGGACCAATCAATCCGGACTTTCGCAAAGAACGGTTTGGAATGCCACCACAGCTTTGGTTCGGGGCAACAGGAGCCCCTCCTCGAGAATGATGCTAGCTCACCGCTCCTCACACAGCTTCCGCAAACCCATTTCTCACTCAGGGGTTCAATGGGTTACCAAGCCCCCATCCCGGTTTCATCAGAATCACCAGACCACAATATCCTCTCGGTTATGCATCCTCGCCACAACCAGCCATGCAATTCAACAACCAGGGACAGCATCCCGCACTTAAGCCTACTTATGGGTCTCACTCCGGAAATCCAAGCCATCTGGCTACCTCAGATCTGCCTCCATCTTCCCTGCCGATTGGAAGCCAACAACAAGTCGCTGGATTCTATCCCTTTGCCCAAGCTCCTACCTACACTCCCCAGGGAAATTTGGGCCAAGGACAGGTTTTCACCTATGCTCCGGGATATGGTATTCCTTCCACCAATGCACCACCAACAGCTAGTCCTCTTCCTAGCTCAAATATCGGCGGCTCGGGAATTCCCGCTCCACCTTTGGATCCCCAATTGGCTTGGTTTATGGAGCAACACAAGGAAATGAAAGCACAGATTGCTGAATTGACCGCCAAAAGAACACTGCTCTTCGGCCTACGTATCCCGACTCGATTGTCCCCCTGCCTCACAAGTTTGTGATGCCCACTCTGGAATTGTTTGACGGGAGTGCATGCCCTAAAACTCACTTGGACACCTATACTTTGGCAATGAAGGCTAAGGGATGCACAAACCAGCAGTTGGCCGATTACTTTAGTCTCTCTTTGAAGTCAGGGGCTTTGAAATGGTTTTTTCGATTGCAGCCTGAAGCTAGGGCTACTTGGGAACAGATTACCAGTACTTTCTACGAGATAAGTATAAAGCCAACTTGGAATGGGAGACAAACAGAGTTGACACGCAAACAACGATGCGGCGCCCTAATGAGAATATTGGGGATTTCTATAAGAGGTGGAACTTAAAGCTCGGTGAAATGGCCATTCCTCCCTCGACGAGGAGCGATTAGACATCTTTCGGTCATGCTTGAAGCCGCATTTGAGAGCTTCCCTCGGTCACTTCCCCTACGCCGACTTGCGTGCAATGGTTAATTCCGGGCTAAGTTCGAAAAGGCTTACAATCAACCGAGTGCCGCACTCCGCTACGTATACCGGGTTTCTTCCACCTCCAACACGGCTCCTACCCAACCAAAAGGTAAAGAAGTGATTAGCTATGGGGGACATGGCGTAACAATGCCACTTCCTTTGTTCCCAAGAAACCCGATGCATCCCGATCCCGGCTCCAAGACTTGAGAAACTTTGGGATGCCTTTGAGTGATATCTTCAGAGGTTTGGTGAGAGAAGTTTTGCTCCGACCTTTGAAAAATTATCAGCCTAGAAACCCCAATGCTCCTCTGGATACTTCCAAGCATTGTGCCTTTCATCGCACCATGGGCACTGACGGATGATTGCGTCCCCTGAAAAAGGCCATCCAAGGTTTGATTGAGCAAGGGAGGTTAGAGATGCCTGAAGGGCCTAATACTATCAATAACCCGCTCCCTAACAACATGAGTGTCAACATGATCGAGTTTGGTGGTTCAATCCTTGTGGGCATAATGGAATTTGACTCGCCCCCTTGTGAGGTCGGTGAATCAGCCATCGCAGGCGATGAAAGTGGTTGGATTAAGCAAGAGATTGCCAAGGAAATCCCGATGGAAAGATCTCGCAATAGCTCCCATCTCCGGCGTCGAAGAGTAGATGCATGATCCAACAGCAAAGAGCATCTAGATTAGGGGCTACCTATCTCTAAATTAGTCTTTTAGTCAACCTTCGTAGGTTCTAGTACTTCCCTGTCACCTAAGTCCTTCCTGGACATTTGTCGTTGTAGTCCATTTTGGACACAATAGTTAAATGCCTAGCTTTTAATATAAGTCTTTTTTCTCTTCTTGCTAGACTCGAGACATCACTTGCGCACCCACGTTACACTTAATTGAAATGGTTTTATCCAAAATGATCACTTGTGCTGCTCAACCACTAATTCGTTGAAATGATTAATATTTAAATTAATCGGAGAGAGAAAATCAACTGATATCCTTCCCAAATTGGGGCTTACCAACTCCCCATCTTGCATCTCATATGCTCACATCCCTTTCATCATCATCCCCTCGTTGCTCGATGAATTTGCATGGATCTTTTCTCATTTAAAGCTTAAGCAAACAATGAATACTTAATCTCGTTTAGGTCATCCGGTAGGGATTGCGGTTGAAGCCTTTCACCCATAGGAAAGCCATTACCTCACCCTCACTAAACAATACCCTTTCATTTCAAGATCGGCGTGTTTTGAAACCCGGTTTAGCCATCATTTTTGCTCCTTACTGAGAGAAAGTCCAAGCGGGCCCAAGAAGTTAGCTTCGAGAGTCGGCGATGCGCAAAATATCTCAAGCCATGAAGGAAGGACAAAGACAATCCTCAACTCCTCAGGAGGCCTTCCAAGTCAAAAAAAAAAAACAAAAAAAAACAAAAAAAAAAAACAAAAAAGAAAGAAATAGTTCAAGCAAGAACTTCAAAAAAAAAGAAGGACTGTCGATCCTCACAATTCAGTAAAAAATCCCCGACTTCTCAAGAAGCTCTCCGATGATCAAAAATGAGCCTGAATTCTCGCAAGTTCGCGAAAAGTTGTCAATAGCTTGGATATTCCTCTCACCATTACCTTAAATCAATCCCGAGCCATCCTCTCGTCTTTAAAGGATATTCCCATTACCATTACCCTCGCCTTTGGCCAAAGTCAAAATTTGACCTCTCATTCTTAGAGGCAATCAATCTTCCCCGCCATAGATTTCCCAAACACATCCCTACAAGCCAACCTCTCATTTTTAGAGGTTCAGTCAGCAAAAGGCCCAGCCGACCTCTCACTTTAAGAGGTCATAACTTCCAAAATTACCCGATGGCCGATCGAAGCCCGGAAACCCAGCTGCAATTCCTATCGGATAGCAATTTCATCGTAAAATCTAAATCAAATTAATGGTTCATTGCTTGCTTAAATTGGAATCTAATCCATTTTGGCTCAAAATTACCAATCAAAGATTGTGCAAATTCAAATTTGATTCATGTGAGCATAATTCATTTCTACTTCACAAACACTTGCCGTGGATGTCCCACTGGGGCTTCGCATCCGTGTCTTTCATGGACACTCTAAGGGGATATGTTATTCAATCCTCCAAATCTTCAAAATCCCCAAAGGTCCTCAGATCCTCGAACTTCAACATTCGTTCTCTTTTCATTCGGGATAAGCCCGAACTACGGCGACCTGAGCTCTTCATAATGGAGGGAACGTAGGCAACCAGAAATGGTTCGGTCGAAATCACAAACAAATCTCAAAAAAAAAAAATCCGGTCTCATCAAGGATCGTCCCTATACATTTTCCGTTCTTCAGCTGATTTTCTCCTCGTGATTAATCAAAATATTTGTTCATATCAGGTTTAGGAGTTGAATAACCCGAACATTAACAAAGGGTTTTAAGCAGCCTTGTGATCATCATGAATAAGACAAGTTTTCAAGTGTCTCGACAAGTCTTCTCTTTATACATCATAGGAAAATAGAGCCAAACACTGTCTTTCTGTCAGCAGGGGCTTCCATACACTTTTCCACACCTTGTAATGCTTATACTCTCTCAAAAGAGTCAAACCTAAAGCTAGAGTGTCATACACAAATTCGGGAGACATTCCCACCTTTCAAAAGATATGCCCCTGCACGTAAACATTTCTGAGTCTTGTCCAAGAATCGGTTGACTAAGGTCTGAAAAGATGGGTGCCCCCTCTCGTAAGACTACTCTGAATTTCTTCATGTTTGGGGCTTGCTAAGCGGTTCTCCAGTTCTCCTGTAGCGGCTCTTCAAGCCGGGGCTTATATAGTCATCTTTGGGTCCACATTGGGTTCGTCACTACAAGATAGATTCGATCTTCATCAGATTATTCTCAGGATCGCTTTGCATTACCAATCAGATTGGGACTCTGCTAATTATGTCAGAATCACAACGAGGTTATAAGATTAGGGCCTCACCAAGTCACTTCTTCGAAATCTGGACTTTGCCAAGCTGGTCCTTTGGACCTGAATTTTATCAAGTCACAAGAAAGGTCTAGTCACATCAACAACTAGATTTTCGGTTCCAGAACTTGGTACATAGCAGCTTCCCGTAGCATCGGAATTTAAGATCTGGGTTTCTCCCTGCATTAGCAATTTCATCAAATCATTCTCCGGACAAGGTTTCGGCCAAAGTCACAGCTCACCCAAATGAAAGAAGCTTCACTCGTATCAACGTGCCCTAGAGTCTGTCAGCATCAGCTTCAAATGACCAAGAATGAGAGGGAAAATTTCAATCAAAACCCGGGATCCGAATCCAATCTCATCAAAATTGAGGTCCATGTGATACTGTCAACAAAACCTCATCAACAACCGCTGTTTAAACTGCGATCGAGGGCTCTCACCTCCCCCACTTGCTCAAAGCCTGTCCCAAACAGTCTCCAAACACATACATCCCAACGCATCCCCTTTCATCACCATGCATCCCCACCAAAAAATCTCCCAAGGGCTCATGTAGCATGCACAAAATTTGAATCAATAGGAAAAATCCTAAGTGATTGAAGATCATAAATCATAATTTCCCTGCCAAAAGCTTAGGCTAAGTGCATCTTCGAAAGCAAGTAAATGCATCATCTTGCACACATATGCAGTGATACTCTCACAATCATTTTTGGCTCTATGCATGCATCTGTCATCATGAATGTCATATATGCATCTTCCTCTTCACTAACGAATGCAGGAATTCAAAAGTGAAATCAAATCCCCCTTTTCGGCAAGGATGACCTTCACCAAAGACGACCTCCAATGTCCACAAATGGATGAAGACAGCCTCCAGCATCTACAGTTTGGCAAAGACAAGCTCCGGCGTCTGCAACTTGCTAAAGACGACCTCCAATGTCCACAAATGGATGAAAACAGCCCCCAATGAAGACCACCTCCAGTGTCTACCGGTCAGAGACGCCAAGTTCTCAAATACAAATCGGTCAGGAATGCCAAATTCCCAAATACAATACGGTCAGAGACACCAAGCTCTCAAATGCAAATCGGTCAGGGACGCCAAGTTCTCAAATACAAATCGGTCAGGGATGCCAAATTCTCAAATACAGTTCGGTCAGGGACGCCAAGCTCTCAAATGCAAATCGGTCAAGGACGCCAAGTTCTCAAATACAAATCGGTCAGAGATGCCAAGCTCTCAAATGCAAATCGGTCAGGAATGCCAAATTCCCAAATACAATACGGTCAGAGACGCCAAGCTCTCAAATGCAAATCGGTCAGGGACGCCAAGTTCTCAAATACAAATCGGTCAGAGACGCCAAGCTCTCAAATGCGAATCGGTCAGGAACGCCAAATTCCCAAATACAGTTCGGTCAGGGACGCCAAGTTCTCAAATACAATGCGGTCAGAGACGCCAAGTTCTCAAAAGCAAGAAGTCCCAATGTGAAGACAAGCTCAACAACTTCTACAAGGTTGACGATCACCAGCAAGATGCAGACTCAACCAAACTCCTCCTTCAGGTCAAAATGCCTCCAAAGACAGCAAATCGTCAGCAGAAACCGTCCCACGAACGGCAACCCAACAACTCTTCATCAACATCAGTCGTAGCCTCAGTCCTTCCGGCAGCTACAGGTAAGCACAGCACAGGTATGAAGGCATATCTTAGTAAAAGAACATTATCATCAAATCTTAGGGCGACTTCCCAAAAAACAGTCAAACCTCGGGTGACTCCCAAATGCCGTCAAACCATCCCCAGCAGTTTTCGAACTACGTCCAGGCTTGATTCCCACTCGGGATACGTAGGTAGCCTACCTTAGGTCCAGCTGCTTGACCAGCACGGTCACCCTTTTCCCCGATAGTTCTCATAAGCCCGAATCTTCCCCAGCGAGAACACCTTCAAATAGTCTCCCTCAGGTACAAAACCTCAACTTAGGATCATACTCCTGAACTAAATTCCCATTTAGGTCCATACTCCTGAACCGAACCCCAACTTAGGATCATACTCCTGAACTAAGTTCCCATTTAGGTCCATACTCCTGAACCGAACCCCAACTTAGGATCATACTCCTGAACTAAGTTCCCATTTAGGTCCATACTCATGAACCAAACCTCAACTTAGGATCATACTCCTGAACTAAGTTCCTATTTAGGTCCATACTCCTGAACCAAACCTCAACTTAGGATCATACTCCTGAACTAAGTTCCCATTTAGGTCCATACTCCTGAACCGAACCCCAACTTAGGATCATACTCCTGAACTAAGTTCCCATCTAAGTTCATACTCCTGAACTGAAACCCCGACTTAGGATCATACTCCTGAACTAAGTCCCATTTAGGTTCATACTCCTGAACTAAACTCCAACAAAGGCACCTAAGACTCCATCATTAAGGTTTGAGGCACCTAAGACGCTATCACACACAACACTAGGAAAAGCGATAAAACGCAATCATCCCCTGATTCGACAAACCAAAACCATAGGGTGACTTCCCAAAAATAGTCAAATCATAGGGCGACTTCCCCAAAACAGTCAAAACCTTAGGGTGACTTCCCAAAAACAGTCAGATCATAGGGTGACTTCCCAAAAATAGTCAGATCTCAGGGCGACTTCCCAAAAATAGTCAAACCATAGGGAGACTTCCCAAAAATAGTCAAATCATAGGGCGACTTCCCAAAAATAGTCAAACCATAGGGCGACTTCCCAAAAATAGTCAAACCGTAGGGCGACTTCCCAAAAATAGTCAAACCGTAGGGCGACTTCCCAAAAATAGTCAAACCGTAGGGCGACTTCCCAAAAATAGTCAAACCGTAGGGCGACTTCCCAAAAATAGTCAAACCGTAGGGCGACTTCCCAAAAATAGTCAAACCGTAGGGTGACTTCCCAAAAATAGTCAGATCTTAGGGCGACTTCCCAAAAATAGTCAGATTATAGGGTGACTTCCCAAAAATAGTCAGATCATAGGGTGACTTCCCAAAAATAGTCAAATCTTAGGGCGACTTCCCCAAAACAGTCAAAACCTTAGGGTGACTTCCCAAAAACAGTCAGATTAAAGGGCGACTTCCTAAAAATAGTCAAACCATAGGGTGACTTCCCCAAAATAGTCAAACCATAGGGCAACTTCCCAAAAATAGTCAAACCATAGGGTAACTTCCCTAATGCAGTCACTCCAGGGTCAAAGACCCGAACTACGGCCGGCTTGATTCCCACTAGGGATACGTAGGTAGCCTATTAAATAGGTTCAGCCACTCGATCACTCAATCATCCTGTCAAATATGGAGCCTTACTCTTATCGAAGACCCCGCTTCCTTCGAAAGCACCGTCGCCGAGGGGCTACTGTAAGTTCTCCAATTTGAGCCGTTAGTATTTTCGTTAGAAAATTAACGAAAGTTTTAACATTCCTAACATTTCTAACATTTCTAAAATTTATAACCAACCAAGGGTAAAGTGGGCATTGTCATTTATAGTTAAACCAAGAAAGGAATCCTAAAAAGCAAAAGAAATGGAAAAAACCCGAATTGGTAAGTTGAAAAACAGCTTCAGTTTGAATTTTAAAAAGATTATTCTTCCTGTCCAAAAGCCAGCACTGTAGCAGATGAACAGTGCACGCCTACGAACCCCTCCGCGCGGATAGGATTGCCTCTCACAGAGGGCTATAAATTAAACCCTCCTCTCTCAGTTTACAAAAGACAATGGGATCACAGCAACGAAACTCTGGCGAAATATAGAGAGAAAACAGTGGGAATTCCTAGATTGCCACCATTTTCTCTTGAATATTTCCCAATCTCACTCCAAACACAAATCCAAACACCAAACCTTGATACTCCTCAAGCCAAACACCAAATCTTGATACTCCTCAAGTCAAATTCCAAGCCTAGGAAGATAGGGTGTCACCATTGGTAAAGCCCTCCTTCTCAAAACCCTAAAATCCTCTTTTAACTTCTTGATCATCTTGTTCTTCTTACTTGGATCTACTTGATGTCTAGTTTCACTTAAGTTTTGACCCAAGATGGTCATCTTGAAGTTCATCTTCATGAATGACCATCTCAAATGGTCCACATTTTAAATCTTTAGTTGTTTTTTCTCTTTAAATTCATCTTTACAAAATATCCCCTTTCCCTTTGCAAAGGACATGTTTAAACCCCATAAATTCCCCAAGGATGACTTGAATATGATAACCACTTAACAAAAAGTAGTGGTATCAAGTCTAGGGATGAAAATGGGGTGAACATAGATGCAAATCCCCCAAAAATCACATTTTCCCTCAAGAACATCTTGCTGTCCAGTAGCATTGTTCTGAGACCTCAGTTCATTTTCCTATTTTTTGGACCCAGTAAAACTTGGAATTGGGTGTTGAATACAAAATACTTTTTGTAGCCAAAATCCAGAGATTTCCAGAAATATTTTTATTTTGTTTTTTGAGTGAGTAAAATTCCTTTTTTCTATTTTTCTTTTAGAGACCAGTTCATCAGCTTCTGGAAATCCAGATTTCACATCTTAGATTTCCAGAAGGTTTTGACCCCTCAAATTACTTCAAAAATGGAAATTTCCTTTGCAGAAACCCTATTTAGGGTGTTTTAAGCAACTTTTATTCTCGGACTTTCCCCAGATTCTGAGGTTTTCAAGCCTTTAAGTCCATTTCAAAGTCAAGGGTCAACTGCCTTCTTTCATTCTGGGAGAATTGCTTTTCAAATCCAAAAATCTTTTGAATGCCAAGACTCAATCCAAAAATCACACCAAAAATCTTGGGGATTGTTCAAAGTCTTATAAAGAGTTCCCCATTTTTGTTTTTCTCAGTTTCAACTCATTTTGGTCAAAACACACACACACACACACACACAACAAAGGATTTCAAATGTTTGGAAGACTCGTTTTGCGAGGCGCGCCGGGTGCACACTAACGTCCTTCCCGACGCGTAACATGACCTCCGAACCTAAATTTCTGATCTCGGGCTTTTTTCAAAGTTTTGGCCCTTAAAATAAAAATGGCGTGGCGACTCCGTTTTGATTTTCACAAAAAAAAATCGGGTACATCACAGTAGGCTCTACTGCAAGAGAGCTGATCTGGGCTAAAAGTGGAGGAAAATTAGTAAACCATGACTATCGCCTAACCCAACTCCAGAATGCCATGAGCATGCTCAATAAGAAGGGAAGAAGTGCGGTATACCTTGAAGAGATCAAAAAGACCGTTCGCTTGAACCAAGACCTCTCTAACCTCCCCTGGAGGGCCAGAAACGCATAGTTCAGTCCTGGCAACCACTGTTGCGCACTGACGTTTGAACAACTGCGGAAAACCATAGACTCCCTCCCCGCAGAGGCACCTAAACCAGTATCCTGGGATAGAATCCGGAAAGCTGCCAAAGCCCCCGGGAAGACATCCACAGTCAACGAATTGAGAGAGGACATATGGCCCTATGCTTCGAGAAATCCTCCTTTGACTATGGCTCAGCTTAGAGCCACCTGTTCAGAAGGGACCAAGCCTGACGTCAGCGTTCTGACCCGATTGGGTCAAATCCATGTATTACCACCCAAGGCCACCAAAAAGCCAACAAAGCCAGAGCCACAACCCGGTCTGCCTAAAGAAACAAGTTCCGCGAAGGAGGAACCGATCGTCACTCAGCTCAAGCAGACCCAGGCAAACATTTCCCTGTGGTCCCTATTCACATCTTCTTACCCTCACAAGTTCAAGCTAGAGGAAAGTTTGGCCCGTAGCATGGTCCCCGTGGACGTAAATCAAGACGAGGTGATTCAGATAATCGGCAACATCCACTATGGAAACATCATCACCTTCACAGATTTGGACCTGCCAAAATTTGGGACTGATCACAATGAGCCGCTCTACATCACAGTTCAGCTGGACGAGCGTCGCCTTCCCCGTGTACTGGTAGACGGAGGTTCCGGAATGAATGTCTTGCCCGCCAAGATGATGGACCTGCTTGACATCAAGCCTACAAATTTAAAGCGTTCAGTCCACACTGTCATGGCCTACGATCCTACTTCCCGCACAGTTTTCGGGATTGCTACTCTAAATATTTGGTTCGACAAGCGGATGATCCCCACCGAATTCCAAGTGTTGGACATTCCTATCACTTTCACAGCCATCCTGGGGTAACCCTGGCTGCATCAAATATCATTCAAGTTCATGCAAGGCAACAAGCTAACAACAGTCTACGGCGGCAGCGTCACCACCTAGGGGACCAGCACCAACGGCATTCCAGTTTTAGAAATCAAGCATGATGACAATATGTCATTAACTGGATTCACCTTGGAGACCTCCAAGATCCAAATATGCAGGGTGGACCTTCCACTGTTTTGGGACAAAATCCCTTCCGACATGAAGATGATGAAACTCATGAACTTCATCCCAGGACTGGGGCTCGGCAAAAGGTTACAAGGCTAACACCAAGTCATCGAAGTCAAGGACCACACTACACTCCAGGGGCTCGGTTATGTGCCAACACCAGCTGATATCAGGGAAAACAAAAGGCTCGCCAGCACCTAGGCAGCAGCCTGCAAAAGGGGAACCTCCAACGGCACACCCAACCTCCGACCTTACAGTTTGGACTCGCTCATTACTTCATCAAAGGAACCGACAGCAGAACTGGGGGAACTGACAGCGAAACCGATAGCAGAACTGAGGGAACCGACAAAGGAACCGATAGCAGAACTGGGGGAATCGACAGCGGAACTGACAACAGAACTGAGGGAACCGACAGCAGAACTGAGGGGACCGAAAGTAGAACTGATGATGATGAGAAAGAAACCGGAAAAGAAAGCATAGAGACTACAGAAAGGATGGGAAAGCTAGCACGGTACCTCAAGCGTTTCAGAGGACTCAAATCTAATCCGATAAGGGGAGCGCTCCTAAACATCACAACTCTACCTGGACCAATTGCCACCACAGTTCAGCATGAGTACACATTTAAAGGGATCCCAGACATAGAAGAACAGCTCGAGACACTCTTCATGGGAAGCAGACTGTTCGGGTCAGCCGTCGAGGCCACATTCGAGACAGTAACTCCAAAGCAGAAAGAACCAGAATTCATAGAAGATACCCTCAGTGGACCCGCTCTACAGAGTCTTTTTGAAGAAGTCATGGAGGTGCCAAACCTGATTGAACTGGGCTCCGAAAACAGCATGATCGCCATGATCGAGACAGCAGAAGCCAAGCCTCTCGGCCCTCGAACCCTCACCAAGCATCCAGCAATGCCACTGAAAAACTGGGTAACTTTCACCGGACCAAGGGCAAGCCAGACAGAAATGGAAGACAAGCTGGGCCTGCACCCACATCTCCCTAAACCCAGTCTCAAACCCTCTGAGTCAGTCATTGTCAAAGTCCAGTCCTCTGAGTCGTCTAACGGCCTCACGCCGGAAGACTATGATAATGTAGCCAACAATGTATTTCCATTCGTATTAAATGAAAAGTTCGACCTTTCGGATTATCCCCTCATTGCCACTTTAACAACTGATAAGTTAACAAACAACTTAAAAGACGTTAATAATGACTCACTTGATAAAGAAGCAGACACACTAAACGAACAATACATTAAAGAAGTTCTCAAGCATGTAGTAGACCAAGAGGACAATCGGGCCCAAGCTGCCGAAGAGGTTATGACTAAAGTGAACCTGGGGTCAGTGCAAGAGCCTAAAGAGACACGAGTGGGCAGTTTCTTCGCTGGTGCAGAAAAAGAAGCCCTGATAAATCTCCTCAAAAAAATATGTTAACGTGTTCGCCTGGTCATACCAAGACATGCCAGGACTCGACCCCTCAATCGTGGAGCACATAATCCCTCTGGATCCAAAATCCAAGCCTATCAAGCAGAAATTGCGCAAGATCAAGCCAGAATGGTCCTTGCAAGTGAAAGAAGAAATTGAGAAGATGCTCCGTGTCAGCTTCTTCAAAGTAATTGAGTACCCGACCTGGCTCTCCAACATTGCGACGGTCACCAAGGCCAATGGAAAGGTCACATGCTGTGTGGATTTCCAAGATCTCAACAAGGCCAGCCCTAAAGACAATTTCCCACTGCCGAAGATCGACATGCTAGTCGACACCACAGCAAATTTTAAAATCCTTCGTGGACGGCTTTGCTGGATACTATCAGATCAAGATGTCCGAGGAAGATCAGGCCAAGACTGCTTTCACCACTCCGTGGGGGACATACTGTTACACGGTCATGCCGTTAGGTTTAAAAAACGCTGGGGCTACTTACCAGCGGGCTGCAACATCCTTCTTCCATGACATGATTCACAAAGAAATTGAAGTGTATGTCGACGACATGATCATCCACTCCAGAGGATCAGACATGCAGCACATGACATATTTGAGAAAGTTCTTCAACAGACTCAGAAAGCACTCCATGAGATTGAACCCTGCAAAGTGCACCTTCGGCATCAAGTGAGGCAAAGTACTGGGGTACATGGTTATAGAAAGAGGCATCGAAGCCGATCTCAAGAAAATCAAGGCCATCATCGACATGAAGCCACCGCAGACACTGACAGAAGTGAAAAGTTTCATCGGAAGACTTCAGTACATCAGCCGCTTCATCAACCAATTGACATCTCTGTGCGAGCCAATGTTCAAACTAATGAAGAAAAATGCTGACATCAGATGGGACTCCGAGTGCCAGACAACTTTCGAGAAAATCAAGACATACTTGGTGAATCCCTCAATCCTGTGCCCGCCACATGAAGATAAGCCACTCCTCCTGTACCTAACAGTGACAAACACGTCAATTGGGGCTATGCTGGTGCAAGAACAGAAAGATTACAGAGTTGAGCATGCAATCTACTTCGTAAGCCGAAAGCTTCAGGGAAGTGAACTCAGCTACTCAGCATTAGAGAAAACTTGTACCGCCTTGGTATGGGTAGTCGGGAAACTGAAACACTACATGCAGTCACATTCAGTGCTCCTGGTCTCCAAGATGGACCCCGTCAGATATCTCTTCGACAAGCCATCTCTATCAATGAGACTAGCCAAGTGGTCATTCTTCCTGGCTGAGTTCGACATCAAGTACATGGTCAAAAAATCAACAAAGGGCAGAGTAATGGCAGATCAGTTGGCAGATCAGTTGGCCGATCAGTTGGCAGACTTCCCATGCAGTGAACTCAAGGGTCCTGATCCGCAGTTTTCGGATGACGGGATCTTCTCACTCAACAGCGCAAACCGCTGGCAACTCTTCTTCGATGGGGCAGCCAACAAGAATGGAAATGGTATTGGAATGCTCCTAGTCGATCCTAAAGACGAGCACACTCCCATAGCCATCAAGCTGAATTTTGAAGCAACCAACAATGCAGCAGAGTATGAAGCTTGCGCAGCCGGTCTAGAAGCCTCCCTTGAACGCAACATTTCAGAACTGGAAGTATACGGAGACTCAGCATTGATCATCAATCAAGTATCCAACAAATGGAAGACAATAGATCCTGGCCTCCAGAAGTACCACACGTACATGGAAGAGCTCATCGCTCAGTTCAAGGACATCTCTTTCCACTATTTGCCAAGAGACAGAAATCGCTTTCCAGATGCCCTGGCTACCCTAGCATACCTTGACTAAATTCCCGAGGGAAAATCAGTTAAACCCCTCAGAATAGGCCCCCGCTTATTGCTGTGAGATCGAAGTTGAACATGAACCGATCGACAAACCCTGGTACAATCAAATCTAACAGTACCTCCAAAATGGTGAAGCTTCCTTCACAAATGAAGATAAAAAATACAAAGAAGGGATCAAAGCCAAAAACATGATGGCCCTAAAACGCCTGGCATCCCATTTCGTCCTTCTAGGGGGTATGTTGTACAAGAAGCGCCGCCAAGGACCACTCCTCCGGTGTGTAAATAAAGAAAAAGCTAGCGAGCTAATGAACAAAGTTCACAACGGAACCTGCGGTCCGCACATGAACGCCAGAGAATTAACACAGATCATTATCTGTATGGGTTACTATTAGGTATCAATGGAAACAGACTGCATCCATTTCGTCAGAAGCTGCGACAAATGTCAATGGTTCTCCAACCTTAACCACATTCCTCCTCACGAGCTCTATTGCATGACTACACCATGGCCTTTCGCCACATGGGGAATTGACGTCATCAGCAAAATTACTCCGCCAGGGAGCAATGGTCACGAGTTCATATTAGTCGCAGTCGACTACTTCACCAAATGGGTGGAAGCCAGATCATACAAAGTACTGAATTCTAAGAAGGTGGCCGAGTTCATCAAAGAGAACATCATGTGCAGATACGGGGTGCCCAACGAGATCATATCTGACAATGGGACCCACTTTGAAGGAGATTGTGACCAACTGTTGACCGAGTTCAGAGTTACACGCCATAAGTCTTCCCCCTATAGACCACAGACTAATGGTGCAGTAGAGGCAGAAAATAAGACTCTTCCAGGAATAATCAGAAAAATGGCCGTCAGAGGTCGGGATTGGCCCGAGAAGCTACATTTAGCCCTCTGGGTATACAGAACATCAGTCAGAACCGCAACAGGGAAGACTCCTTTCGCACTCACATACGGAATGGAAGCGATATTGCCAGTTGAATTGGAAATTCCATCCCTCCGAGTCCTCTTGGAAAACGGAATCAATGAAGATGAATGGCTCCAAAGCCGTCACGACGAACTAGCTCTACTCAACGAGCGCAGATGGAAAGCCATGGAACATACTCGTGCCTACCAAAGCAGAATGGCCCGAGCATTTGATAAGAAAGTCAAGATCCGAGACATCAGAGAAGGCGACTTGGTGCTTAAGGAAAAGCCTCCTACACAGACCAATCCCCTCAGAAAGTGGGAGCCTACCTGGATAGGCCCGTTCGTGGTACAAAGAATCTCCTCCGGAGGAGCCATGAAGTTAGCAGATTTGGACGAAAACCCTTTCGTTAACCCCGTGAACGGAAGCAAGCTCCGCAGATACTTTGTTTGAGGAAGAACAAGAGTCAACTCTCCTTCCCCATACACCACCCCTCAGTAAAATCAAAGTGCTAAAATAGTAATACCCAACTGGATACATTCCCGAAAATGATCTAGGTAAAAAACAGGGTCGCACTTCTTTTGTCTTTTTCTCAAATTTCACCTAAAGTGTCGAACTATGGTGACCTGAGCCCCTTATCCCAATTGTAAAAGGGGAACGTAGGCAGCCATCATTGGTTCGGTCTCAAAAACAAATAAATTTCAAATACAACACCAATCGCTTGTGTTTCGAAAAACTCTTTAAATTAACCTACAGATTAATGATGATTAAAACAGTCTTTGATGAGTTCAAGCATGGTCAACTCTTGACTCGCTACATGCTAGCAAAACAACAATAAAACACTTAATCAAATTAATGTTTCTGCAATGACAGTGGGTGGATATTTCGGACAGCAAGGTCAACCTAGTCCCTCGTACTTGGTCCTTCGTCTTTCTTCCCCTTCCCTTTTCTACGATGGGTATTCTTTGCCTTCACAGGGAATATCCCCGTAGTCCTTCTACCTAGCTCTGGGACCCTTCCCAACGCCTCTGTCAAACCTATAGCTGCCAACGCAGCCCTTTCCCTAGCTCTATCACGAGCTGCCTCTCTTTGAGTCGTCATATCCATGCTCTGATCGGCCACCCGACTAGCATTGGCCTCATAGTCAGCCATATCATCCCCAGTACAATCCTGAGGGTTAGCTGCCGCTTTGGCCCTCCTCAAAGTCTAGCTGTCACGGTAGTCAAGGCCCAACAGTTCACTCCGTCTCCATAAAATAGCCATCTGTGTCTCCCCTACACACTCCTCATACCAGTTCAAATACCGAGTGGACTGAACAGTGCCCCCTCTTAGGTGAAAGAGAACCCTGGCAGGAAAGGACGTATATTTCCACAACCGCGTGAGAAGCAATGGCGTCAAAGGATCTTTCATCAGAAGCGATCACACCTCGAAGGTAGCAGCATTACTCAAGCCCATCAACGGCACCTGCTCCATCCCAAACTGTCGCAGCACCAAGGATGGAATGTAGAAAGAAGTCTGGGACACCCCCGGAACTCTGACAATGAGAAGACCCTCCTGAACGGTCCGGCAGGTCTGTAACTTCCAATGAGGAACCCACCATCGCAGATGATGCGTGCAGAGTTTGGCCATCCAAAGCTCCAACTCGCCCTGATTGCCTCCTATCACCAAGGGTCATCGAGAAAAAGACCAGGGATCGCTTGTCGCTGGTACCTCGGGCAAATGATGCTCCCTCAATCACAGAGTAAGCATAGCGGGACTCCCTCCCCACATGTATCGGCTACTGGTCGCCATCCGACTTATGCCAAGGAACGTCTCTCCCAAGATCAAAGGCACGATGTATCCTCTGCTCTGGCACTGCCTCACCAGGTCCAGTACACTGTAATGGCACACCCCCAAGGATGTGAATGTGAACAAAGTGGAAATTACGCACAGAGCAAAAGCATCCCACGCAGAAACTCTTCCCTCAGCATCGGCAAATCTATCGGGCAACCCCGAAATGTCGACATAGTCTGTATTTGGTATTAGCATCCCACATGATTCCTCAGCTGAGACGCCAAGCAAGGACATTAACTTCTCAACGGTGGTCAGGCCACCCGTCAAAGGAAGGACAATCCGCTCCACCTCATATATATCCTCAAAGGATAGCCCGAAAATCCTCGAGTGTGGGCATAATCTTGTTGTACGAGAAATTGTACACGTGCCTCCTTTCGTCCCAGAAATGAGACGCAGCTCTCAAGAGATCCCAATCCGGCATGAGCTCCTTCAAAGCCCAAACCGCCCTCATTCTATAATAGCCTTTGAAAAATCCCTTTCTTTGCCTCGTGTGGTGCCGTACCCACACCTGGAAACTCTCCAAATATCGCTCTTGCACCTGAGACGACAACCTTGGAAATAAAGCCATGAGAAACAAAGGAAGCCTCCAAAAATTTGAGAGAGAAATCAGCTTTGATCAGAAACAAGCGTAGTGTTTTCAAATTTGTAGAAACTGGACTACAATTTAAAACAATCTGGAACTGAATCCCAGTCCGGCTTTGATCCTTGTAGTGCTTCGAGTGTTGTTTTCCCCCGCACGTACAAAAATTAACTGAGCAAATCTCAAAGATTGTCCCTCAAAGCAAGACCGAGATAAAGAATTCGTGTCTATTTAAATCTCCCTAGCAGAGCGCATCAAGATCAATGGCCCCACCGTAAAGCGTCAATAAAAGTTCGCTGCCCAGCAAGCAAAGTCCCCGGCTTACCAAGCAAAGCTCGGGACACAAGAATCAACCATCAACAAGAGTTCGCTGCCCAGCAAGCAAAATTCCGGCTTACCAAGCAAAGCTCGGGACACAAAAATCAACCGTCAATAAGAGTCCGCTGCCCAGCAAGCAAAGTCCCCGGCTTACCAAACAAAGCTCGGGACACAGAAGTCAATCGTCAATAAAGATGGGCCCCGCCACTAAAACACCAACAAGAATCCGCTGCCCAGCAAGCAAATTTCCCGTCACAGCAAGCAAAGGTCCCAGATCTCAAAGCCAACAGTCGACAAAAGACCGCCCCACACCCGGCAACCGTCAACAGTAGTTAGTAGCACAGAACCCTCCGGCAGCTACATCTATCCCAAGCAGCATAAACGATAACATCAGTCCCTCCGACAGCTACAGATCCTCAGTCAGATATTGGGTGACAACCGCATAGTCAGATATTGGGTGACAACCGCATAGTCAGATATTGGGTGACAACCGCATAGTCAGATACTGGGTATCAACCGCATAGTCAGATACTGGGTGACAACCGCATAGTCAGATATTGGGTGACAACCGCATAGTCAGATGTTGGGTGAAACCCGCACAGTCATATTTTCGAACTACGATTTGGCTTGATTCCTTCCCCGGGATACGTAGGAATCCTTTCTCAAAAGGTCCAGCCATCCGATTCCCCAGATCACCGTCTAGCCCTCCGCCTTATCTCCCAGCCGCTCATTGGGATTGGGTCTTATTTTATCGACAACCTCACTTTTTTCCAAAAGTGACATTGCTGAGGGGCTCTGTAAGTACGCCAATCTAATTCGCGACCTTTTCAGATGCATTTTAATATGATAAAATTGCATTTAGGGGCATTTTGATAAATTCCCGGTCCATCCCGAGACTTTCGGAAACATTTCATAAGTTTCTCGCGAAGGAAGTACTTTTTTGTACTTTGCTCATGCCAAGGGACCTAAAAGGAATAAATCTGTTTTGGACTTTTTAGGTATTATCCAAGAAGGTTCCAGAATCAGATTTGGCGCCAAAAACAGTTATGGTCACCTTGTGTCACGCGACAAGTCGAGCCATGGAAAGTGGATACGTTATGCCGTGCGACATAAGGTTACCATGGACTGCAGCTATAAATAAGACCCTACCCCTCTCAGTTTTGGATCCCAATTTCAGTCCCCTAACGTAACTCTGCACAAATTTCCCCAGAAACTCTCTCTCTACTCCTCCCTCACCAAAACTACCCAATTCCCCTCCAATCCCCTTACCTTTCACCTCTCTTCAACCCAATTCCTCCCCTACTTCCCCAAACACTTCAGATCTTCCAATTCAGCTCTTAGTCCGTGCCTAGATCTCTATTCCAGAAGCTGAATTAAAGGCTTTTACACCTAACTTGGTGTAGAAATTGAGGACTACAAGGGTAACACTCTCTCTCTCTCTCTCTCTCTCTCTCATCTACTTGTTTAATTGTTCTTCCTTCTTCTCCACTTGATAATCAGGCTCCATCTGCCTTAGAATATCAAGTGGCAACTGCAATCTCTCTGTTTAAATCGTATATGTTTCAGTCGTCCCTTCACAAGGCACGACTTGGGCCAAAGCGGGACGAGTCGTCCCCTGAGCCCAAATTTCACCCTTTTAGCCATTTTCAATCCGTTCTTTTGTGTGTGACCCTTTAGGAATTATATTTTATGTTGGTAGTGAGTTGAAACATGAACCTCACAAGACATAAGTAACTTCTAGCAAATCATTATGTCCACCCAATTAAATATAACATCAAATCTTGATTCCTTGATAGTCAAATGTCACAATCCCTTTGTCCACGATGTCCTATTGAACATGAGTCATGGTCCATGTCAACTCACATGTTCAATGCTTTCTTGATTCCGAATATGTTGATAATCCAAATGTATTTGATCTCTATCAAATCACTTGAGTGTGGCCACACATTTCATCAACAACATTCATCGAGGGGCCCAAGCAAACATCTCTCTCAACGAGAGGGACAAATCCCATCTTGACTTATCATTCTTCCCTACAAGAATCCAATCATGCTAACTTAGCCCTTATTTCTATCTGATTAAAGATAGTGTTAGACTATATCAAACATGATCTTCATCATGTGGAAGACGATGATAATCTCAGGTACAAAAGATTCAATAACACGACTATCATGAGATTTAATCATGACAACAGACCATGTCATAAATCTCATAAGTAGGTCATGTCCAATACTTGTTCTCTAGCAAGTATCCATAAGTGTAATGTGCATCTCTATGCATATAATCGTCTTCATGATTATCCATTACCAACTTATACTAGTTGTTCACAACAACTAGGGGCGCAGTTCAATATAATAAACATGTAAACATATAATGAGCAAAATAAACATGATCTATAATAAATGAAAAATATGATGCATAACGGTTTAAGTTAAAACTTAAATATAGCCTAGGGCACTGCACCAACATGTGGAGCATTATGATCCTCCTCCTCCCGGTGCTTTAGGTATGTTTGACCGTGTGTTCTGGGAATTTGGCACTTGTGTGGAAGCATTATCTCATTGTCGTCATGTTATTTTTGTTGATGGTACATTCCTGCATGGAAGATATAGAGGGGTTGTTCTTATTGCCATGGGTGTTGACGGAAATGATAGTCTACTTCCTCTCGCATTCGCTATTGTTGAAAAAGAGGACTACCGAAACTGGTGTTGGTTTCTGCATCTTCTTTGCAAACATATTGTTAAAG
The DNA here is from genome assembly GCA_022495995.1 of Adenophora triphylla var. japonica. NCBI lineage: Eukaryota > Viridiplantae > Streptophyta > Magnoliopsida > Asterales > Campanulaceae > Adenophora > Adenophora triphylla. The sequence continues at coordinate 150,880 of JAFEMH010004555.1, read as the reverse complement.
GTCGTGAAGTTTGCTTGATATCTGATCGGCATAATGGCATCCTTTCCACGGTTGGAGACAATGTCAACAGGCCATGAAATGTTGTCCACAGATGGTGCATGTTGCACTTGCGAGCTAATTTTTTTAAAGCTCACAAGGGCGTTGGATTGAAAGATCTTTTTTGGCGTGCTGTTAGCACCACCCAAGATAGAAAGCTTAAATGCTATCTGAGGAAAATTCATATCATCAACATTGAGGCATCTAAATGGTATGAGCACTTGGATGCTAGAAAGTGGTCAATGGCTCATGATTGTGGATATAGGTACAACATTAAGACTACTAATTTGTCTGAAGTTTTTAATGGCGTTATGAAAGGAGCCCGGGGGATGCCTATTTCGGCAATTATTGAGACCTCATTCTATAGGTGTGTGGCATACTTTCAAGATAGACTTCCTAAAGCAATTAGTGCTTTAGGGGGAGGTCCTAATGGCATCCCACCACCAAATGTCACGCTACAATTCAGTGAGAGAATCGATCGAAGATACCAATACAACTTGACTAAGGCTGGGTATCATCATATCCCAAGGTTTAATACTATGTATGTGGGTGTTTATAGTGTGACGACCAGGGTACGTGGTGACAAAGGTGGACACATTCAAGTTGTGAGATTGGGTGATCGAACATGCACTTGTGGCAAATGGATGCAATATCATTACCCTTCTTCGCATGTTCTTGCATGTTTCAAAATGCAAAATGTCGATGGTATGAGTTATATTCATCCTTTTTACAACCTTGGCTCGTACTACAAGATGTGGAGTTGCTATTTTCATCCAATCCACGACGAGGCCTATTGGAATGTAGATCATATTGTCCCACATTTTTACCCTAACCCAGACCATCGACGTGACCTTCAAGGGAGACCCAAGTCAAGACGACTGCAAACTCTATGGATTGGAAAGTTGCAAAGAAAAAGAATCATTTTGTATTATGAGCCCAAACGTTGGGAATTGATGAGTTTGAAAAAAGGGAGTCGTTTTAATTGGTAGCCAAAACATGGAAAAGGCTTTGAAAAAGTGACGTTTTGTATTATGAGCCTAAACTTGACAAATGGCTTTGAAAATGTGACGTTTTGTATTATGAGCCCAAACTTGACAAATGGCTTTGAAAATGTGACGTTTTGTATTATGAGCCCAAACTTGACAAATGGCTTTGAAAAAGTGACGTTTTATATTATGAGCCCAAACTTGACAAATGGCTTTGAAAATGTGACGTTTTGTATTATGAGCCCAAACTTGACAAATGGCTTTTTTGTACCAGAGATTGTTAGGTTCGGAGGTCACGTTACGTTTCGGGAAGAGTATATTGAGATCACCCGAAATGCCTCGTATGACGAGTCTTTCTATCTTTCTCAAAATTGTGTGCGTGTGTGTGTGTGTATTGTATTTTTGAAAAGGGGCTTAAATGACAAGCTTTAATCTTGATTTGAATGACAAACGTTGATTTTATGATAAAAACGAGCGTTTGAATGACAAACGTCGGTTTTGAGTTGTTTTGAAAACGGACTTAGAGGGACAAGCTTAAATCTTTAGTTTGAATGTCAAACATTGATTTTAATGAAAAGATCGTTTGAATGTCAAACATCGGGTTTGGAGTCGAAAATGAGCGTTTGGATGCCAAACGTCGATTTTGCGTTGTTTTCGAAAAGGAGTTCGAATGACGAACTCCAGTTTTGAATCGGGCATTACATTGTGACCAATTTTATGAAAGGAGGTATTAAATGATATGCGATCAACGAGTCGTTTTGTGACTCGGACTTTTATAAGTAAATACTATCACAAGCCAAATGGCTCGGACTTGTAAATGACAGTATTTAAAGTACAGTATCAACGGAATCAAACGATCCGGACAGTAAAGATGCGATCGACGAGCCAAACGACTCGGAGTTGTAAAGGCATATAAATTAAATGACGATATCGACGGATCAAACGATCCAGATTTTCTAAATGACAATCACGAACCAAACGGTTCGGACGATAAAAAGCGAATCGATGGATCAAACGATCCGGACTGTAAATAACATAAACGTACAAAACTGGACCGGAACGCCTTTTTAACCCGAAATTACTTCTCTCGCGGGAGAGAAGATGATTAAGGGGTAAAACGTATCAGGCACCGTAGACGGTGTTACGTCTACATTGCAAAAGTTTCGACCAAAACGATAATAGCGACTGACGCGTAAATCGAGGCAAAACGAGTTTTTAGAGAGAGAGAGTGTTACATATGGCTAGGGGTTGACTCTTTGACTCAGTTTACGTATATGGAATACGATTTTGGTGTTTGAAAGGTGTTTCGAGGTTTTTTTGTTCGTGTTTGATTGGAAAACTGAATTTCACGCAAATCGAGATAAAACGGGGCTCGGGAGGGGGTAGAAATGGTTTGGGTCGTGAGCTTTTGGAAGAGAGGTTAATATTTTTTCTCCTTTTTTAAAAATGACAACCCTTGTATTTATAGGGGTGAAAATACAAAACAGGCCGGACGACCTAAGGTTCAATTTGGGGGGGTTTTGGGTATTTTGGAAATTTGGAGGACTTGATGAGAATTCTGGTTTTTCAAGTAAAACAGGCCGGACGGCCAGTTCATCAATTTTAGGGGCATTTTGGTCTTTTCACCCTCGAATTTGATTGATGTTGATTTGGGGAGTGGTGCATGCGCGCCTGAAATTACCCGGATCATGCGCGGAAAACGCGGCGAGCGGTCCTTTCGCGAACTTGGGACCTCGCTTCGGGAAGGAGAGAGGAGTCGCCACGCGAATTTATATTTTGAGCCCAAACGTTGAGAATGGCTGTTGCTTGAAAAAGGGGGGGTCATTTTGATTGGTAGCCAAAACTTGGAAAAGGCTTTGAAAATGTGACATTTTGTATTATGAGCCCAAACTTTAGAAATGGCTTTGAAAATGTGACGTTTTGTATTATGAGCCCAAACTTTAGAAATGGCTTTTAGGATCAGAGATTGTTAGGTTCGGAGGTCACGTTACGTTTCGGGAAGAGTATGTTGAGATCACCCGAAACGCCTCGTATGACGAGTCTTTCTACCTTTCTCAAAATTGTATGCGTGTGTGTGTGTGTGTTGCATTTTTTAAAACGGGGGGCTTGAATGACAAGCTTAATCTTGGTTTTAATGTCAAACATTGATTTATGAAAAAAGCGAGCATTTGAATGGCAAACATCGGTTTTGAGGAAGAGGGTGTGAGGGACGGGTTTAAATCTTTAGTTTGAGTGTCAAACGTTGATTTTGAGGAAAAGAGCATTTGAATGTCAAACGTCGATTTTTGAGTTAAAAATGAGCGTTTGGATGCCAAACGTCACTTTTGCGCGTTTTAAAAAGGAGTTCGAATGACGAACTCCGGTTTTGAACCGGGCATTACATTGTTACCAATTTTATGACAAAAAGGCGTTAAATGACATGCGATCAACGAGTCGTTTTGCAACTCGGACTTTGATAAATAAATACTATCACAAGCCAAACGGCTCGGACTTGTAAATAACAGTATTTAAAGTACGGTATCAACGGAATGAAACGATCCAGACAGTAAAGGTGCGATCGACGTGCCAAACGGCTCGGAGTTGTAAAGGTACATAATTTAAATGACGATATCGACGGATCAAACGATCCGGATTTTGTAAATGACTATCACAAACCAAACGGTTCAGACTGTAAAGATGCGAATTGACACGAGACTAAAATGAATGTAGAAGACAAACGCTCTTCGTACAAGAAACAATTTTGTATTAATACTCAAATATCAGTCAAAACAAAATAAAACAATGTTGATTACAATCTGATAAAGGCCTATTTATAGGCCTTAGAAATACAAGAAAGGTTCTGAATTAAAGGTTACAACTGTTCGGAAATTGTGGCTGTTAGTTTCTATGGTGCCTGTTAGTTTTATGACAGTTATCGCTCAAATAGCTGTCGGTGTACGAGAAAAGCGCCATCTGTTTTACCGTAAAAAACTACCCCTTTTTTAATTACCAGCCAACAGCCATTTCATTTATCCTTTGGCTGTGAAATACTCTGTGAATTATTCATTTGTTCCACATCAGTCTTCCCCACCTGAAAAGAACTCGTCCCCAAGTGATCCGGATAGAAAGAAGGCTCGGAGGGAAAGTAACGAAATAAATCTGATACGTTGAATGTCCGTGAAATTCCCATTGACTCAGGCAGGTCCACCACGTACGCATTGTCATTGATCTTATGCACAACCTTATAAGGGCCATACTTCTTTGGCTGTAACTTGTGATATTGACCAACTGGAAAACGCTCCCGCCGAAGAAAAACCATTACCTCATCTCCAACCTCGAACAAATTAACTCGATGATGTTTATCTGCAGCTTTCTTGAATTTTTGATTAGTCTCCAACAATTTTTCCCGAACCTCAGTCTGAATGTCAATTGACTCCTTTGCCAGATTTGCAGCAGCTGCACTTTTCCCAGCAACCTGTGGTAGTTTCACCAAGTCTACAGCATGCCGCGGAGGCTTTTGATAAACTATGCTGAAAGGTGACTTCCCTGTGGAACTATGAATAGCATTATTGAAGGCAAACTCAGCTTGTGGTAAGGCGTGATCCCACTGCTTCGGACGATTCCCACAAATACAGCGAATAAGGTTCCCAAGGGTTCGGTTGACGACTTCCGTTTGTCCATCGGTTTGCGGGTGTGCTGTGCTACTAAAATTTAGAGAAGTATCGAACATACGGCACAATGTCATCCAAAAATGGCTAAGAAATTTAGTATCACGATCCGAAGTAATTGACTTAGGCACACCATGCAAACGAACCACTTCTCGAAAGAATAGTCTTGCAATATGTGAAGCATCAGATGTCTTCTTGCAAGGGATGAAATGCACCATTTTGGAAAATCTGTCCACAACAACGAAAACATAATCGACCCCACGCTGAGTCCGAGGTAGACAAAGAACAAAATCCATTGATAAATCCTCCCAAATAGGCGGATCCAGGGGGGCAGGTGGGGGCACTCGCCCCCCCCAGCGGCGAAAATGCAGTGGAAATTTTATTTTTTTGCCCCCACCATATTTTTGTTATATATGTATATAAATAATTAACTTCAAGATTAACACCAGTGAGTGGTGTAGTTCAGCGGTAGAAGGGGTGAAGTTAAAGCCTTTGGTTGGTGTTTCCTTTCAAATCCATGTTCGAACCCTGCTACCTACATTTTCAATTAATTTTGTCTTCCATCTTTGCTATTCTTTCTCTTAACAGTTTTGTTTTTCTCTTTCTCCTAATTTCCTCACATTTTTTCAATCTTAATTAATTCGTTAGGCTTTTCCCATTTTTTTTGTTTTTGGTCTTTCTTCCTATTATCCCAAGTTTAATTATTTACTTTTATCATTTTTGTTAACTAAAATACATTGTATTTCATGAATCCGACACATTTTTTACTTATCCGACCCGAAATTTTTTTTCCGGGGGCGCTGCCCCCGAACCCTCGTGTAATCTTGCCCCCCCCCCTCGACCAATTCCTGGCTCCGCCCCTGGCTGTTGGAACATGTAAAAGCATGTAAAATCATGTAAAAGCCCGGTGTTTTGTGCTTGCCCTTTAGCGGTTTGACAAATATGACATCGCCTCACATATCGGTCTACTTCTCTCTTCAATTGAGGCCAATAATATCTCTCTTCTAGGATTGCAATAGTCTTTTCTTTTCCAAGATGCCCACTTAGACCACCACCATGCAGATCACGAACTAGTTTGTCCCTCAAGGACGTGCGAGGAACACACAAACGATTTCCCTTAAAGAGATACCCTTCGTGCTTGTAAAAATCCTCAAAAGGCAGTTTGGCCCATATACTGCTAAAGTCTTCATCATCGGGGTATAAGTCACGAAGAATCTCAAAACCAGTGACTTCATGACTCATCATTATCAGCAAATTAGCACGCCTACTCAATGCATCTGCGGGCTTATTCAGATTTCCGGACTTGTGCTTTAATGTAAATGGAAATTGTTGCAAATAGGCAATCCATCTCGCATGCATCTTGCTGATATTCTTTTAACTGTTGATGTACTTCAAAGCCTGGTGATCAGTATACAAAAAAAACTGATCCTGGATAAGGTAATGTTCTGAATGCTTTAAAGCTCGAAAAAACAGCATAAAATTCTTGATCATAAGTGAACCATTTCCGTCTTGTCTCATTTAATTTTTCACTGAAATATGCTACTGGCACTACTAGAAACAGCGTGTTTACCGACGGACATTTACCGACGGACCTTGTCCGTCGGTAATACCGACGGAAAAAAACCAGTTACCGACGGAAATTAATTTCATTTTATCGGGAATTATATTTTTAAAAAATTTCGTGTAGTCCGTCGGTAATTTAAAAAGTCCGTCGGTAATTCATTGGTATTGCCGACGGACACTGACCGTCGGTATTACCGACGGACATATCCGTCGGTAAACACGCCCTATATATAATGTAACAGATCCCATTTCTTCATTTTACGTCGCCCTCTCCTGTCTCTCTCCAGTTCGCGAACGGAAACCTATCGCCTCCGCCGTTGCCGTCGCCGTCTACGGTAAGTTTCTTCTCAATCGCTTAATTCCTCTCTCCCTCGATTTCTCCCTCTCACTCTCTCTCTCTCTCTCATCGCAATTCGCGAACAAACGCCGTCTCCGCCGTGGAAGCCGTTCGCCGTTGCCGTCTCCGTCGCCGGTCGGTAAGCTCTCTTTCTCTCTCTCAATCCCTTTCTCTCTCTCACTCGATTTCTCTCTCTCACTCGCTTTCTCTCTCTCTCTCTCTCTCTCTCGCAGCCGCCCTAGCTCGCGTTGCCGCCGCTCCCGCCTTCGCCGTCGTTGTCTCCTACGCCGGTAAGCTCTCTTCTCTCTCTCAAGTATTGATTACGAAAGTATGCCTTTTTTGATCGTTGATTTTTCATTTGATTTTCTGTTTTCATAGCTCATGTGTTGTGATTTTGGATTTAGGTCTCTTTGAGTTTTGTTCATGGCCGAGTTCTTGTGATTTTGGTATTGGTATATTTTGTGAATTTTAGGCCGCCTTGCGTTTTGTTCGATTAGGGTTTCGATGCTCTTTTTTAAAAAAAAAAAAAAATTCAAATAATATTCTCTTATATAATGTAGAGTTGATTAGCAAATCACATTCTTTTATAGAAACATATGGCATATTGTTATTATGTTGTTCTGGTCGGACGCATCCCGGCATCTACACAAGCCGGGATGCATGTAAAGCACAAGTAAATGGTTTCTCCAATTCGTGTACAAGGGATTTCATTCTCTTGATGCGGCTGTGCGGCTATTAAAAAAGGCCTCTATTTGCACCTCCGCCACAAGCTTTTGCACTTTACGAAGATGTCAATTTCGAAGAAGGATCGTCTTCTTCCGATAGGGATGAAGTAAAAGTTACAATTGAAAGCAGAGATTGGAAACTTACATTAGAGGGAAATGTGGAAGATGTTTCTTCTTTGATGAAAAATCTGATTGTTAAGTTCTAGTTTTTCTAATGTAACTGCTATATTTAAATCTGTAAGCATACTGAATCGGGTATCTTTTTGTTGGTCATGACATTTGAAGTACTATCATAATGTGTGACCTCTGTGCTTGGATTTTGTTATGTTTGCAAGGTTTTCTTTGATCTCTTATAGAATGGGTTACTGTTGTGCAGTGTGTGTTTTGGTGTGTGTAGAAGGTGTTCCTGATGTGTGCTGTGTGTGTGAGTATGTTGTGCATGTGTGTGTGTTACTGTTGTGCCGTGTGTGTTGTGTGTGTGGGTGTTCTGCAGGGTGTGTTTGGTGTGTGCTGTGAGTGTGTGTGTTCTGCGTGTGAGTGTGAGTGTGTGCAGCCGTGTGTAGATTGTTGGTTTATGTAAGAGTTCTGTAGGCTTGGATTGAATAATTAACTGTCTATGTGGGTTTAATTATGTAGTCTTTTTCTATGTGCTAGTTGTTTCATTTGCATTTTTAGGTGTCAAAAGATTTGAATATGGTCTAGATTGTTGGTTTATGTAAGAGTTTGGTAGGCTTGGATATTCATATTGGGACGGTGAGGGGGTGAATGTCTAAAAAAATGAAATAAAAAATAAATAAAATAAATATAAAAAAAAATAAATAAATAAATAAAAAAGAAAATAAATAATAATAAAATAATAATAATAATAAATAATAATAATAATAATAATAATAATAATAATAATAATAATAATAAATATAATAATAATAATAATAAATATAATAATAATAATAATAAATATAATAATAATAATAAAAAATAAATAAAAAAATAAATAAAAACAAAATAAATAAAAAATAAAATAAATAATATAATAATAATAATAATAATAAATAATAATAATAATAATAATAATAAATAATAATAATAATAATAATAATATATAATAATAATAAAAATAAAAAATAAAATAAAAATAAAATAAAAATAAAAATAAAAAATAAATAAAACAAAATAAATAAAAAAATAAAATAAATTATAATAAAATAATAATAATAATAATAAATAATAATAATAAATAATAATAATAATAATAATAATAAATATACATATATGTATATATATAAATAAGATGAGAGTCTTTCTCACACACATCTATCAAAATCCGTCCATCTTTGATCAAGAAAGATGGAGCAAATAAGTTCTTGTCAGTTTGAGCAAAGGATTTTCTGTTTAATAAGAGTTTTTCCAGCTTGATCGTTCTCTTCTCTCTAAGAATCTGAAACATCAGCCATGTTCTTGTACGTGTTTTCTCTTATCGGTGGTATACGGTCAAGTAAAAACAAGGTAACGATATTAACACCGGTGAAGAGAAAACAGATCTTTCTCCAATTTTTCAATCTTCACCTTCCATTTACCCAAGATCTCGATTGAGAAATCTTCCTCGAGGTTGAAAGGCGGGTGTTGCTCTCAATCTCATGGTTGCTTCGCAAAACATGCAAAGCAACCGTGAGATTGAGGGCAACACCGCCAGCTTTCAAGCTCATGAGGAAGATTTCGCAATCAGGATCTTGGGTAAATGGAAGGTGGAGATTGAAAAAATTGGAGGAAAGCTCTGTTTTCTCTTCACTGGTGTTAATACTGTTACCTTGTTTTTACTTGTGACCGTATACCACCAGTGAAGAGTAAAACAGGCACTGACAAGAACATGACTGTGATGTTTGAGATCCTTAGAGAGGAGGACAGTGAAACTGAAAAAACCTATATTAAACAGAAAATCATTTGCTCAAACTGACAAGAACTTATTTGCTCTGTCTTTCTTGGTCTAAGCTGAGATAGGGTTTTGATTGTTGTGGATGATAATGACTCTCATCTTGTTTATTGATCAAAATTATGCATGTTATGGTAATGAATAAAAATAAAATTTATGCACGATTATATGATTTGTAAATATCATTATTGTCTATTAAAATTGCTTGATTTTCGATTATAAAGCAAGTAGACAAAGTGATATTTGCAATTCATACGTGTATTTCAAATTTGGGATAGAAGCCGACCCCAATTCTAAACCTAATGGACATGAATTGTCCTTTCACCCTAGAGAATGATATACTTAACAACAAAGAATTAAATATTAATATTTAAAATTATTCACATCCTAAATGAAGTGTCTTTTTATTTGTATATATATTGATATATTGTTTTTATTTGTATATATAATATACTAGTTTAGATATGTCGGGTCGAGGTGGCAATCGTTCAAAGAGAGGCAAGGTTGCGGGTTTTGTCCATCGTCTTGTTTCTCCAAGGGCTGGAGGGAGGGGCTCTACGTCTAGTTCAGACGTAGTGAAGAGGATTTGAGCAATCAAGGTAATGTAAGCTCTAGTGATCCAGTGAGTGAACCATCCTGGACGGGTTAACTTGGACGCAATTATTAATGAGGATGGAAAAATGGAAATATCTATCTCTCCCAAAGTGGCCGCAAGTATTATTTAATTGTAATGTTTACATTTTATTATTGTCTTTTTATTTGTATATATATTGATATATTGTTTTTCAATTAATATCTTATAGGTTTATACATGGTAGTTGTCGAGATCCCGCTAGATGGTTTGGGGATTTATTCAATGGGTATAATTTTGAGGGATTTTATCCCACCCCCAAGTCGATATCAAAAGAGGTGTACGCTATCCGGTATAGCCGCTCGGAGTAAAATTACTTAATTCTCTTTCCTTTGTAAAGTTTGTAGACTATTCCCTTGTTTATTTAACTACTTTTACTATTTTTGTAGCACGTATATTCATGCCCTGAGTTTACCAACTTGCAAATCGAGACGGCTTTTAAGCAATTGGTTGCTAAGCGGTACGCTGGGGAAAGTGTACGACATGAGAGCAAAGTGGCTAATTGATGGTTTGCCTCCGCCTAATTTCTCCGCTATCGCGTGGGAGCAAAGGGGAAGCCTATTGGAGCAGTGAGAAATTTCAAAAAGTTCAGAAATTGCAAAGAAGAATAGGAACACACAAGAGGGGCTGGGAGTGTGCACACCGGAGGATCAATTAACTTCAGCCGAGACTTGGTCCGTAATGGTAAACTTACTTCATTTATTATCCATTTGTAAATTAAGCAATACTTTATTTGATTCATATATTGTTATTACTTTATTTGATTCATATATTGTTATTATTTGATAAGCAATATCTTAAAGTTTTAATTTTTTTATATGTTAAGATTAAGAAACACGGAAATGATGAGGCCGATGCCGCGCCGTATTTCCGGCTACACATACTACGGAGGCCGCCGATGGCTCAGTGGCCACAATGGGTCAATCCTTATTACTGCACTTTTTGTAAGTGTTAATAGTATTTTCTATTAGTAAATTATATATTTTCTATTAGTAAATAATAAATTATTTAGTTAAAGAAATATTATTTTCTACCATAGTGTATAATGTATTTTTTTTTCAGAAGAGTATGATAGGCGGGCTCGTGAGGAGGCTATCAAGAAGGAAGTTTGGCTCCCGAGAGCACCGAGCGGCCCGCCTTTCGTGAAAAGCTTTGGGCGGCCATTGTCCTCGACGGCAAGCAACCGAAGGGAGATCGCTTGCCCGGATTCGGAGGACATGGTGCGGGGTATTTTAACATGCCATTCCGCGGCCTCTACTACTTCATACTTTTCATCTTCTTCCTCCGGCGGCAGCCATCATGTGGATCAAGAAGCGTTTGATGAACGGGTGAACAGAGAGGTTGAGAAGAGAGTGGAGCAGATCCAGAGCCGTGTGGAGGCCCGAGTGCACCCGGATGCAGCACTGTGGAGGCTCAGTGGCTAGTATATTGGCTCAACAGCTTGACTACGCGTGCAACAATACTTGGCTACCATGAATTTGCAGCCACGCCTACGCCACACCACAGCCACGTAATAGCGGTAACGCTTCTGATGAGTCAGTCGGTCAATACCTTAGGGGAAGTGGCGGTGGTAGTGGCGATGGTAGCGGTAGCGACAGCGCTCGTGGTCGGGGTCGGGGTCGTGGTCGGGGTCGTGGTTGATTGACATTCATTTTATTTGGCTGGCATGTAATGTAAACAAATATATTTTGTTTCCCTTTCCATTTCCCTTCCATTTTCCCCAAGCGAAACAATTTCCCTTTCCCCTTTCCCTTTTCCCTTTTCCCTTTTCCCCTTTCCCTTTCCTCTTTTCCCCCTTCCCCTTTCCCCTTTTCCCCTTTCGCTTTAGGTTGCTTGATACAGTTTGAGTTTATTTGATGTTTGTATGTTTGATGTTTGTATGTTGTTTGCGTTTATTTTATTTTGGGATTTGTTTAAACAGGTTTGACAGTTTACAGTGGATTAATAATAAAATAGATTTTTTTTTTAAAATCGGGATTACCGACGGATATTTCCGTCGGTAGTATAATTAAAAAAATAAATAATTCTAATTTCCGACGGAAATATCCGTCGGAAAATAATAAAAAAATTAAATAATAAATCCCATTACCGACGGATATATCCGTCGGATTCGATTTAGATTTCCGACGGACATATCCGACGGTAAATTTTATTTTTACCGACGGTTATAACCGTCGGTAATGGGTTTTATTTATTTATTTTTTTTTATATTTACCGACGGATATTTCCATCGGTAAACTCCGGCAATCTCTCCGGTTAACCGGCCGGCATCACTCATTTCCGACGGACGATTTCCGGCGGAATTTTATATTTTCCGGCGGAAAATCCGCCGGAAATACCGGCGAATTTGGTCCGTCGGTATTACCAACCAATTATTTCCGACGGAAACCGACGGACTCATTCCGTCGGTAATAACCATTTACCGACGGATAAGTGGATTTACCGACGGAAATTTCCGTCGGTAAAAGGCCTGTTTCTAGTAGTGTGGCTTCCCCTCTTGAGAAAGAACAGCACCAATCCCTACTCCACAAGCATCACATTCGACCACAAATAATTTTTCTAAACTAGGGAGAGCAAGTACCGGAGCGGTACACAATTTTTCCTTGATCAACTCGAAACTTCTTGCCTGCTCAATTCCCCACAGAAAATTTCCTTTCTTTAAGCAATCTGTTAATGGTGCTACGATGGTACTGAAATTTCGAATAAATCGCCGGTAGAAGGTAGCAAGTCCGTGAAAACTATGCATCTCTGACACAGATTTTGGGACTGGCCATTCTCGAATCACCTTAACCTTTTCCTCATCAACCTGTATACCTTCGCTGCCGATAATAAAGCCTAAAAATTTAAGGCTTTTTTGAAAAAAAATTACACTTACTCCTATTAACATAAAGCTGATTACTCTGCAATACCGTCAATATCTGTCGCAAATGCTCCATGTGCTCATCTTCATTAGCACTATAGATTAATATATCATCAAAATATACTACGAAAAATTTACCCATAAACGGTTTCAATACTTCGTTCATCAAACGCATAAAAGTGCTCGGAGCATTTGATAATCCGAATGGCATAACAAGCCACTCATATAAACCTTCCTTTGTCTTGAAAGTTGTCTTCCATTCGTCTCCCGGTCTAATGCGGATTTGATGATATCCGCTCCGTAAATCAATCTTGCTGAAAATTCTTGCTCCAGACAAATAATCTAGCATATCCTCCAACCGCGGGATTGGGAATCTGTAACGTACTGTGATTTTATTTACAGCCCGACTGTCTATACACATACGCCACAATCCATTTTTCTTTGGGGTTAGTAATGCCGGGACTGCACAAGGACTCATACTTTCCCGTATCATCCCCTTTACTAACAACTCTTCCACCATTTGCTGTAAAATTGTATTCTCCTTCTGGCTCATCCGATAATGAGGTAAACTTGGTAAAGTGTCTCCGGGAACCAAATCTATAGCATGCTGAATATTCCTCATTGGTGGTAACTCCGCAGGAAACTCTTCACTCACAATCTCCTTGAATTCTTCCAGCAAACCTCGTACTTTATCAGGGAGTTGTTCTCCTGATTCATCTCCTCCTGTATGTAGTACCGCCTTCACAACTAAGGCATGAATCTCCTTAATATGTCGGGCAGTGCTTATAAACTCCGAGTCAGAGTGAGTGATGGTCAAGAAATTCTCCACTTTATGTTGCTCAACTTTCTGCCTGAACCCCAACGCTAACAAAGTTATCCTCTTCCCATCCTTCATAAATTGATAAATGTTCTCTCGCCCGTTATGAGTAGTACCAAGATCAAACTGCCAGGGCCTACCAAATAACAATTGACAAGCATCCATATCTACTACATAACATATAACCTCATCCTTATAGTATTTACCAATAGTTAAAGGCACACGACATCTTTCTTTCACTCTAATTCCATCACCATTCTTAATCCAGACTATACTGTAAGGCTCAGGATGTTTCTCTACATGTAATTTTAATTCATTGACCAATCTTTGAGATATGATATTTTCGCAACTGCCACTATCAATAATTAACTCAAAAATACGGCTAGAAATCGTGCACCTAGTTCGAAATAGTGCGTTCTGTTGCGAGTCATCTCTCTTCGGTGCCAACAAAATCTTTCGAACCACTAAGGTGTGTTATACTCCTCCATCTTCCCCATCTGGTTCACAAACTCCATCATTATCATCTTCGTAGCTGCTGATATTGTCATCAAAGTCAGCCATGTTAACTGGTCGTCGCTGCGGGCAATTATTCGAGTGATGTCCAATCCCCTGGCACCTATAGCATTTATCCCCAGTAAGTTTTACGTAGGGGTTAGTAACCTGCTTCTTTCCAAGTTCTTTCTCTACTGCTACATATTTTCCATGCTGAAGGGCATTTCCTGTTGTACTTGGTTTAGGATTTGATGTAGAGGGTTCTGCAACATTTTTGCGAGCCTCTTCCCGCCCATAAAAACTCTGGAATCCCATAGATTCTGCTCGTCGTGCTATATTTTGTGCCTCACTAAGGGTTAGAATAACTTGACACCCAATTTTGTCTTGATTCGCCTGCCTTAACCCATGAATGTATCTCGCAATCTGTTGACCTTCTGCTTCCATCAGGTTATTACGTGCAGAAAGGCGCAAAAAATCTGCAGTATAATCTGCCACAGACTTTTGTCCTTGTTTCAACGTTTGATATTAATGGAATAAGAACTGATCATAATTCGGAGGAAGAAATATGGCCATTAACATTCTTTTCATTTTTGGCCACAACCTGACAGGTTGTTTCCCCACACGTCTGCGTTGGGCCTGAACTTGTTCCCACCATGATGATGCTCCCCCCTTTAAACGGTACGCAACCAGCTTTACTTGCTTAGCGTCGGGAATTTCTGCAAAATCAAAAAATCTCTCTACTTCCGCTACCCAATCTAGGAAATATTCAATATTTAAATTCCCATTAAAGGAAGGGAGATCTACCTTCAATCGAAATTCATCTTGTCTTCGATTATCCCTATGATGATTTGGGTTTCTACCAAAGATTTCAGCAACTTCCTCATCTGATGATTCATCCTCATTGGCCTGAACATGGACACGATTACCATGTGGTGCCTGAGGAATTCTTCTACCTCCTTCGCCATTCAGGTTACCTTGGGCAGTTTGAGCTGCTTGCAATTCTGCTTCTGTTCGATCAACACGAACAGTTAGAGTTTGAAGTGCCCTGCCATCGCTTGGATTTCTCTTAACACGTCCGAAAGAGAAGGCTCTTTGTCATTAGCCATTACCTAGGAAAAACCAAGGCTCGATACCAACTCGACACGAGACTAAAATGAATGTAGAAGACAAACGCTCTTCGTACAAGAAACAATTACGTATTAATACTCAAATATCGGTCAAAACAAAATAAAACAATGTTGATTACAATCGATAAAGGTCTATTTATAGGCCTTAGAAATACAAGAAATGGTCTCGAATTAAAGGTTACAATGTTTGGAAATTGTGGCTGTTAGTTTCTATGGTGCCTGTTAGTTTTATGACAGTTATCTGCTCAAATAACTGTCAGTGTACCAAAAAACTGCCATCTGTTTACCATAAAAACTGCCCCCTTTTTTAATTACTAGCCAACAGCCATTTCATTTATCCTTTGGCTGTGAAATACTCTGTGAATTATTCATGTGTTCCACATCACGAATCGACAGATCAAACGATCCGGACTGTAAATAACATAAACGTAAAAAAATGGGGCCGGAACGCCATTTTAACCCGAAATTACTTCTCTTACGGGAGAGAAGATGATTTTGGAGTAAAACGTATCAAACCCCGTAGACGGCGTTACGTCTACATTTCGAGAACTTTGATCAGAATGATTATGACGTTTGATGCGTAAATCGAGGTGAAATGAGCTTTTAGAGAGAGAGCGAGTTTTATCTATGGCTAGGGGTTGACTATTTGACTCGGTTGATGTATACGGGATACAGTTTGGTGTTTGAAAGGGTGTTTTGAGTTTGTTTGGTTCGTGTTTGGTCAGAAAATGGGGTTTTCACGCAAATTGAGACAAAACGGGGCTCGGGAGGGGGAAGATCAGTTTAGAACCGTGGGGTTTCTTGAGAGTGTTTATACTTTTTTTCCTCTTTAAATGAATTTGACAGCCCTTGTATTTATAGGAAGAATTTGCAAAACAGTCCAGACGGACTTTCCTTCAATTTCAGGAGGTCCTTGGGTATTTTGGAAAGTTGGAGGACTTGTTGGCAATTCTGGTTTTTCAAGCAAAACAGTCCGGACGGACTTTCACTCAAAATCAAGGGTATTTTGGTCTTTTCACCCTCGAATTTGATTGATGTCGATTTGTGGGGCTTGGCATGCGTGCCACGTGTCCCTGTGACTCACCTAGGCTAGGGTTTTTGTCCCGTTATTCCCGATTTTGTCCCTTTTTAAATAAATGTCCAGAAAATGTTCGAAACGCCCCCGAAAAGTCCCAAAAAGTGCGTTTTTCAGGGAAAGCTGTACTTTTACATGTGATAACGTGTGTTGAGTACGCTTTGGCGTGGGGATGCACGGGGCAGTCCTAGGATGTCTCGTTGGCTTGAGTACGAGGAGATTAACGGGTTCCGATTAACTTGGAAAGGGCCTGTTAACGGATTCCGGTTAACTTTTAACAGATTTTGACGATCCGAATTTGGGTACTTACAGTAGCCCCTCGGCGACATCACTTTCGAAGGAAGTGGGGTCGTCGAAAAAGATAAGGATCCAAATCGGGGGATGCCTTACTTGAAGTGAGAGGTCAGCTGGCTGGACCCTTAGCCGAAGGATTCCTATGTATCCCGAGTGGGAATCAAGCCGATCGTAGTTTGTAGGTGCAAGGGCTGTTCGTCGAGGCCTTGACCTAAGTGAGACTATTCGGAGGCGTCTTAACCTGAGTGAGACTGTTGGGAGGCGTCTGAACCTAAGTGAGACTTTGGGAGACGTCTGAACCTAAGTGAGACTGTTGGGAGGCGTCTAAACCTAAGAGAGACTATTGGGAGGCGTCTAAACCTAAGTGAGACTGTTGGGAGGCGTCTGAACCTAAGTGAGATTGTTCCGGGTTTAACGGAAAGGCTTTTTTGAAAGGTCATTGTGCGGGCTTACGCTGACTGGCCGCTCGTGTCTTGTCTGCTGGGGATATGGTGTTCGGGCCTACGATGATGGCCAAAGAGGGATTATTGTGTGGGCTTACCTTGATGGCCGCTGAAATGAGGTGGTCGGGCTTACGATTGACGGCCGGGGAAATGAATGTTCACTTGCTGGAGTGAAAAGGTACTCGGGCTTACTATGGCGGCCGAAGAGGGATTTAACGTCCGAAGAAGGAATGTTAGCGAGGACTAACGGGAATTTTAACGTCTGGAGATGGAATTGTGATTTAACGTCCGAAGACGTTTTGAGATTTAACGTCCGAAGACGGAACGTTAGTGAGAACTAACTGGAATTTTAACGTCTGGAGACGGGATTGTGATTTAATGTCTGAAGATGGTTTGAGATTTAACATCCGAAGAAGGAATGTTAGTGAGAGCTAACTAGAATTTTAACGTCTGGAGACGGGATTGTGATTTAACGTCCGAAGACGGTTTGAATTTTAACGTCCGAAGATGGAATGTTAGTGAGAATTAACTGGAATTTTAACGTCTTGAGACGGGATTGTGATTTAACGTCCGAAGACGGTTTAAATTTTAACGTCCGGAGACGGAATGTTAGTGAGAACTAACTGGAATTTTAACATCTGGAGACGGGATTGTGATTTAACGTCCGAAGACGGTTTGAGATTTAACGTCCGAAGATGGAATGTTAGTGAGAACTAACTGAAATTTTAACGTCTGGAGACGGGATTGTGATTTAACGTCCGATGACGGTTTGAATTTTAACGTCCGAAGAAGGAATGTTAGTGAGAACTAACTGGAATTTTAACGTCTGGAGACGGGATTGTGTTTTAACGTCCGAAGACGGTTTGAGATTTAACGTCCGAAGACGGAATGTTAGTGAGAACTAACTGGAATTTTAACGTCTGGAGACGGGATTGTGATTTAACGTCCGAAGAGGGTTTGAGATTTAACATCTGAAGACGGAACGTTAGTGAGAACTAACAGGAAATTTAACATCTGGAGACGGGATTGTGATTTAACGTTCGAAGACGGTTTGAATTTTAACGTCCGAAGACGGAATGTTAGTGAGGACTAACGGGAATTTTAACGTCTGGAGACGGGGCGTTAGAGATGTCTAACTGGGGAATTTTTTAACTTTTGAGGGCCAAAAGTGTTAAATTCGGAATTCTGGAAAGCTGAGGGGCCAAAGTGGCAAAAGAAAAGTCATGGCGTAAAACAGTCCGGCAGGACCCTTCTTCAATTTAGACAGATTTAAATCAGCGCCGGGGCCGACGCAAAAATGGCTAAAAAATGCCATTTTCAGCGAGAGAGAAGAGAGAAAAGAGAGAAATTTCTCCCCCTTTTTGCGAGTTTTGTTCAAATCTTTGCGAGATTATCATTATGGAAGCCGGATTAGGGCAAAGGGGTCGGCATAGGAGGACCGACAACGAGAGAGCGAGGTTGAAGAGGACGGTGCGGACTACCGCTCTTCCCATAGATTCAACCGAGTTTTATCCGGCTTGGGACACCCACAAATCCAAGGAGGGGATCGCGAGGCGGGTAAGCATCCTCTAAATTTCGTTAATTTTCGGAATGTGCATTCTTGAATGTTGGGAATTTGACTAGAATTGAGTTAGGGTTCTTGGTGTCCGAATTGGGGCTTTTGACTTTGTGATACACCTTTGTCGAAATTGACTGTGGCTTAGTTCAATTGACGTTATGGGTAGACAACATAAAAATTTTGGTGGCAAAATTTCATGTCTAGGGGTATTTTCCAAAATTAAAGTAAGTTTAATTCGGGACGGAGTGAATTTTTTTGAAATGTTTGAAAGTTCCGATTTCGACGGGTTTTTCGAAAGGTTTTGAAAGTTTCGATTTCGACTGATTTTTCGAAATGTTTTGAAAGTTTCGAGTTCGATGGAGTTTTCGAGATGTTTTGAAAGTTCCGATTTCGACGGAGTTTTCGAAATGGCTTGAAAGTTCCGATTTCGACGGGTTTTTCGAAAGGTTTTGAAAGTTTCGATTTCGACGGATTTTTCGAAATGTTTTGAAAGTTCCAAGTTCGACGGAGTTTTCGAGATGTTTTGAAAGTTCCGATTTCGACGGAGTTTTCGAAATGGCTTGAATGTTCCGATTTCGATGGAGTTTTCGAAATGTTTTGAAAGTTCCAATTTCGACGGAGTTTTCGAAAGATTTTGAAAGTTCCGATTTCGACAGATTTTTCGAAATGTTTTGAATGTTCCGAGTTCGACGGAGTTTTCGAGATGTTTTGAAAGTTCCGATTTTGACGGAGTTTTCGAAATGGCTTGAAAGTTTCGATTTCGACGGAGTTTTCGAAATGGCTTGAAAGTTCCGAGTTCGACGAAGTTTTTCGAAATATTTTGAAAGTTCCGATTTCGACGGAGTTTTCGAAATGGCTTGAAAGTTCCGAGTTTGATGGAGTTTTCAAAATGTTTTGAAAGTTCAAACCGTTAACATTCTGACTGGGACAGGAATATTTTTAGGAGAAAAGAGCTATATCTTTGTTGATGTGCTTTATCATCTTGATATGCGCCTGTTCATTTTGTAGATGTTATCTCTGTAGTAACATAATTTTGCCGTGTTCACCCGCAGGGGCGAGGGCCGATTGATGTACATAATTTGAAGAGCAGGGGAGCCTTTGAGGCGGTCCGTGAGATGTCGGAGATATTCCCAGATGAGGCTCGGGACGGGGAGAGGAGTCCACGATAGTTCTTGGTTGACTCCAACCTAGCAGGATTCATTAGTGCGGTAGCTGTGGTGGCTTCGACGCAGAGTGCGAGGGTACTTCATGTTGCCTTGAGTGAGTACTGGTGGGATACGACCCACACGTTCCATTTCAGTTGGGGGGAGGCGACCGTGACTCCCACTAATTTTGCAGCGATTACTGGGTTGCCATTCTGGGGCAATACTGTTGAGTGGGTGGATGGATTTACCCAGGAGCAGTTGTCGGAGTTGCTTGGTTTTGATATGACCGATGCCAAGGGCCTGGGTATTTGGTACGGGCCGATGGAGGCTCATTTGAGGAGGGGCATCGAGGAGTATTTCGCTGGCTCTGTGAGGATGACAACAGAGTGCTTGGCTCGAGGGTTTTTGTGGTTCGATTTGTCAGCTACCTTGTTTCCCACTGCTGACACGACATATCATTTTGCTCTGCTCGACTCTCTGACCAACCTGGAGGCTGTGAGAGGGTTTGCTTGGGGAGAGGTCGGTCTGGCCGAGCTCTAACATGCTTTGGATAGGTTCTCTCGGAGAGAGGAGAACTCATTAGGCTGTTTCCAGTTTTCCTTGGATGTGAGTTCTTTTCTTTTTTTTTCTTCCTTGTCTCACTTGTACTCGTATGTATCTGCTTTGTAATTGATATAACTTTTGACAGGTGTGGTTCTTGGAGGTGTTCCACCCGCAGAGGTGGGATACCAGGGAGGCATATACGCATTTGTTCCCTGCCTTGTTGACTTGGCAGAAGGCGGCGAGGAAGCCGGTAAAGTCGAGGGAGAGCACTCGACTGACTTATGAGGTGGTGTCTCTGGCCATGGACCAAGATTTTACTCTGCGGATCCAGCTGACTTGGTGGAGCCAGTTTGATGTCTTTGTGGTGCATGCTGCTGGGGATATTACACGTCGGCGGAACCTGATGCTTCAGTGAGTGTTTTGCTTTGCTTTTCTGTACTTGGTAGTAGCATCTTGCAAATGTTGCATTTGTGATGTCTGTTTGTCCTTTGATGGCTTTCCTGGTTTGCAGGTATCTGGCCGTACTTACAATCAGACCGTGAGGCGCTTGGATGGATTAGCCAACTACGCTAGGAGGCTCGCGGATTTTCTGCGGTGTAGTTCCCGGAGGAGTGCGGATGTCTATGAGTCGATGCCTTCTCGGCAGTCTGTTGTGAGGGACCCATCTGTTTCCACGATTGGTGGCACAGATTTCGCGCAGGGGTTCAGCCAGTTCTCTGGTGAGACTGTTGGGTTCGGAGCTCGCCATTCCTCGTATTCGGGATATGAGCAGGGAGAGTCCTCGGGAGCACAGGAGCGGAGCCGTAGCTTTTCGTACTCCGGTCACGCGGAGTTTGCGGAGTATTGGTCCACCGTGGATGCGGCTGCAGCAAGGAAGTATTACGAGTGCTCGGATGACGAGCAGGACTCTGAGTAGTCCTTTTATTTAGACAATTGTGTGTATTGTCCAAACATTTAATTTTTATTCGAAAGGGCCTTTGACGCGAATCCTTGTATTTTGAAATATTTGTTATTGATTACCTTCCTTTATTTTTGGCAAATAAGCAAGTAGGTTGATAAAAAATAAATAAAAATGGGACATGCATAAAATTCGAGTTGGTCAAAATTTATATCTACATGCACTGTTATTTAATTAATTACACTGTTGCACGAGCCCGGGGCGGATGTGGTGTCAGCAGTGAATGATTAAACTACGGATGAATGCAATTTAGTCGAGGCTGGAACAAGAGGCTGTTTGGAATTGTTCCTGAGATTTGAGGCAGCTGGCTGCAGAGTTGACCAAGTCAAACTGCAAAACAGACCGGTTAATTATTAAAGCACAGGAGGGTTTTTTGGAAATTTTGGGCCCATAGACACGGTTTGTCGCACGACCTCTTAAAGCCAATGGACAGTCTTTTAAAACAACGAACAGCCTTCATTTTGAAACACATTTTTAGAGGGAGGCCGACGGTTTTTGATAGGAAAAACATCCAATTTCACAATTTTGAGCGAAATCAAGGGAGATTAGGGTATCGATTAAGTTTTAGACCTTGCAACCATGCCTCCTAAACCTCGACCCACGAAGAAAGGACCTTCCCAAGCTCAGTTGGCAGCTCGAAGGAAAAATGCTCTACGAAATCAAAGGCCGTTCGTTCCTCAAGCAGTGCGAGGAGATTTTTATCCGCAGCTTAGAGAGCACACTTCTACACCGGGGAAGAAAACACGATAATTTTGAAACCCTTACTTTTTGTTGTAATGAAAAAAAATCGGATTTGTGCCAAAATGATCGAATTCTTTTTTCTCTGTGAACTCATGAATTTATTGCATGTTTTGAGTTATCTAGAAATTAAGAATGTGTGCCTAAATGCTCAAACCCTAGTTTTACTTGGAAAGTGAAATATGCAGTTGATTGATTGACATGCTTTTCTTTGGAAAGAATCTTGGGATATTCATACCTGTGATGTGTTTACCTGCAGGAGTTGCATACCCGGGGTTCTCTGGAGGTTGTTGGTCAGCTATGGGATCTTCTGCCCGGTAGTCAGGAGTTAGAGCACTCGCCTAAGGGCTTGATATATACTGCTAGGCTTGGTCAGTTCTTCAAGATGGCGAGAGGCATCGGGGATACCCAGAGGAGCGCGAGAATGGTGAGGGCGTTCCGAGAGTTTTGGTGGGAGACTACTCATTCCTTCCATTTTTCCTGGGGAGAGGCAATGGTTACGCCTTACGATTTTGCTGTCATTACGGGCCTCCTTTTCACTGATGAGCCTTTGTATCTAGAGGAGCCTGCTCTTGAGGATGATCCACAACCTCCCACTGAGGCTTACTTCGTGGAGTTGTTTGGTTTTGTTCCCAGGGGCAAGAAGGGGAATGGGTACGAGCTCGGGGAGCTTCATGGTCAGTGTGTTGAGCAGAGTCGGGATTATCCAGCTGAGGTGGCATATACTGAGGAGGATAGGTTGAGGGATCTGAGATTGGCTAGGGCTTTTGTTTGGATTGGTTTTTCTGATATGCTGTTCATCAACGCCACATCTTCTGCTTTGATCTCATTGTTGGAGCTTTTGAGAGACTAGGGTGTTGTTGGGACCTTGTCCTGGGGAGAGGCCGGACTTGCAGAGTTGTACTTGGCTCTGGATGATGTCACTAGGGGGCGGCTAAGTCCTTCAACTGCTGCCATTTTGCTTTTGAGGTACTTCCCAATCTGAGTACATCCTTTGCATAATTTTTCTTTATGTCCTTCTTTTATCAATCTGATTTGCTTCGACTTATCTTTTCCAGGTTTGGGCTTATGAGGTTATCGGCTGCTATGCTTGGCGGGTGGGGGAGGCGTACCCGGCCACTATATTTCCTGCTATGCGACGTTGGGTGAAAGATGCTCGGGTGAAGGTCCGGACAGCGGACACCAAGGGACGTGTGACAGCTTCTTATCCAGATACCCTGGTTTGCTTGTGGAGGACTCCCGGGAGTCTGAATCTATTTCCTTGGGCTGACCGATATGGTGGGGTTGATTTGGAGTATTCTTTACATCTTACTGAGTGTCGTAAGCTCTTGGTAGGCCTGTCTGGGGATGCTTTATATTTAGAAGAGCGGGTTTGTAGACAGCACGGCCTGTGTAGCATTGCCAGAGTCCCGGTCGATCCTCCCACTGATATATGGTTTCCTCGGAAACTGGAGGATGTGGCTTCTTTGATCCAGGGGGAGGCTGCGTTTAATTACACCGAGGATGATGGAGATTATGGAGTCTATGTGAGGACGAGATTGAGGTCGCCGCAGGTGGCTCTGAGACAGGATGCTCAGGGTGCAGGCCCCTCTACTGGGTATGTGGCGGATGCTCCTTTACCTCCTTCATTTGTTGACTTTCAAGATGGAGATCGCTTGAGACGAGCTCCCCTTGACACTAGCAGGATTTTTCCCTATTTTCAGCTTCCGGAGGGTACACGATCTGTAAGTAACTGTCCTCTCTTTCCTTGTTGCTTTGAACTTTTTAAAACTCTTATCTTTCATGATGACTGGTTTCTGATTCTTCTTCTGTTTGATTGTACCAGGTCTCTGCTGATATTTACTGGAGTTTTGCCCGTCATTATACTGGAGCCATGGACATGATCGACCAGCTGGAGAGGAGCAACCGTTATTTGAGGGAGCAGCGTCGGGCTCGGGACTCTGATGATGATGATGATTCTACTCCCAGCTTCCCTAGCAGGAAGAGATCTTGGACTGACATGTCTGTTGAGGACACACACAGGCCCAGGACCAAGACTGCTCGTCGTCATCCGCCTAGTCCCGAGTCGAATAGTGCTACTTCTGGTGATCCTTACGAGATCGAGATCGTGGCTATTCTCGCTGTTCATGAGCTCTTTCGTGATGACCCTATTGTTTTCCATGATCCTGTTGCTGATTCGGATTCTGAGGAGGGAGATGCAGATGGAGAGGGCAGTGATGATGCTGATAATGATGATGATAGCTCTGATAATGACGGTGTCTACGTTTCTGAGGATGATGGCTTGGAGTAGCCCCTTGTATCAAAACATTGCTCTTTTGATTATTGCACCCTTTTTTTTTAGAAACAAACAAACACTTTTCTTTTATTTGTAAAAACTTATTTGTTTTTGCCTTTCCTAGACTCGGTACATTGTTGCTAGCCTTTTATGTTATTTTTATTGTCTGCACGAGTCCATTTTTTGGGATAATGACAATGAATGACTTTCTTTCTTTGTTTTGAATGGCTATGGTATAAGTATGAATGGCTTATGTGGCTTGGCTTGTGTATGGATGGTGAGTAGGTATGCTATCTAAATGAATTCCCCTCCCATGATGATGTTTGCAGGGTGTCTTTGCTGTTTTGTAGTTGGAGACAAGTCGGGGCGTGCCCTGGTACTGATCAGATTGCAGATTACAGATGTCTGGTGGTGATCACAAGCTGTCGCACGACTCAGGGCAGCTGAGACACTTTATGTCGCGTGACACAAAAAGTCATTCTGGCAGGACTTCAAAATCAAACTTTCACATCATTTCAAAACTTCTCCATTGGCCTAGGGCATGAGACTCAGTAGCCCCAATATGGAGTAACCTCTTTAAGTAACCAATCCATTCCCGGGGATCGAGATTCAAAAACCAGCCCCAGTGTTCTTGTACAAAATGAACCCATCAATCTTCTTCTTTGACCAAGCCCCAGTCTGACACTCAGTTTCATTGCATTCAATACATCGTGTAACCCAAGAGGAGATCGTTCTTTGAGCTTCAGTCAATCAGTCGGCGGACAAGACTTAGAAGTGTTTACGTGCAGGAGCATATTTTTCGAATGGTGGGAATGGATCCCGAGCTTGTATATGACACTCTCGCTTTTGGGTTTGACTCTTTTGGGAGAGTATAAGTATCACAAGTTGTGGAAGAGTGTATGGAAGCCCCTGCTGACAGAACTACAGTGTTTGGCTCTATATCCTTAGAAATGTAGAGAAGAAGACTTGCCGAGACACTTGAAAACCTGTCTTATTCACCATGATCACAAAGCTGCTTAAAACCCTTTATTGGTATTCGGGTTATTCAACTACCAAAACCGATATGAACAAATATTTTAGTCAATCCTGAGGAGAAAACCCAACTGATATCGAGGATCAAAACTTTGAAGGATGGAAGGTGTATGGGAATGGTCCTTGAGGAGACCGGATTTTCTGAGATCTATTTGTGATTTCGACCGAACCAGTGATGGTTGCCTACGTTCCCCTCCTTGGGAGGAGCTCAGGTCTCCGTAGTTCGGCTTATCCCGAATGAAAAGAATGAACGTTGGGATTCGAGGATTTTGAGGACCTTTGAGGATTTTGAGAATTGCAAAACATGTCCTCTTGGAGTGTCGATGAGAGACACGGATGTGAAGCCCCAGTGGGACGTCCACGGCAAGTGTTTGCGGAGGAGAAAAGAACTATGCTCACATGCAACATCGGATGAACGGATGGAATTTGCACAATCTTCGCTTGACGGTCCTTTGAGCCGGGATAGACTTGGCTTCTTTTTAAGCAACAATCTGTTTTAGATCTCGACGATATTGGAATGAGGCTGCTATCCGGTAGGAATTGCGACTGGGTCTCGGGGTTTCGATCGGTCTTCGGGTGATTTAGGATATCATGACCTCTTAAAACGAGAGGTCGGCTAGGCCTTTTGCTGACTGAACCTCTAAAGATGAGAGGTTGGCTTTTGGGGGTGTGTTTGGGATTTCTAAGGTAAGGGAATTGATTTGCTCCTTCAATGCCTCTAAGAATGAGAGGTCAATCTTGACTTTGGTCAAAGGCAAGGGTAACGGTAATGGGAATGTCCTCTAAAATCGAGAGGACGGATTGGGGTCGGTCAAGGTAGTGGGAATATCCTCTAAAATCGAGAGGATGGCCGGAATTGGTTAGGGGTAATGGTGAGGGGACATCCATGCTGTCTCTTTATTCACTCTGAGACTCCTCTTCAGTAACGATCGAATCCTTTGACTTTTGCTTTTGAGAGGATCGCTAGGGCTAGGCTCTCTTTCTGTTCTTTTTTTTCTTTTTTTTTTTTGTATCTCTTTTCTGTTTTTTTTCTTTTTTTTCAAATTTGCTTTTGAGAGAAAATTTCATCTAGCCCCTAGGATGGATCATCGCTTTCCATCGTTCTTGAGCTTGGATACGGTCACTCTTCTTTCGAATTACGGGAGTCTCAAGGATAGTCCCTCTTCTTCTGGTGATGGCTAAATGGGTTTCAAAACATGCCGATCTTGAACCGAAGGGGTATTATTTAGTGAGGGTGAGGTGATGGTTTTCCTAAGGGTGAAAGGTTTCAACCGCAGTCCCTACCGGATGATCCAAACGAGATTGAGCCTTCATTGTTTTGCTTAAGCTTGCATCTGGGGAAGATTCATGCAAATTCATCGAACAACGAGATAGCGAGGACGATGGAAGGTATGTGAGCATAGGGGATGCAAGATGGGGAACTTATAAGCCCCACTTTGGGAAAGATATCAGTCGGTTTTCTCGCTCGAATTAATGTAAATATTAGTCATTTCAAAGCATTAGTCAGTGAGCAGCACAAGTGATTATTTAGAATAAAACCATTTCAATAAAATGTAACGTGGGTGCACAAGTACTGTCTCGAGTCTAGCAAGAATAGAAACAAATATTTTATTTATTGAAATAAAAGACTCATAACAAGGATATAATAGACTCAAATCATAAAAACGAACATCTGCTAGTCAAGATAGGACAATCTAAGACCCTATGATGCCTGACTGACTGACTTTTCACATGGGGAAACTTTGAAATTGCTGATGAGGATTATCGGCCACTTTAGGAGGAGCTTTATCAATTCTACCTTCATCAACCATCCTTTGAATCAACATCTTTAGGGGAACGCAGTCGTTGGTGGCATGACCAGGGTATTGATGATAGTAACAATACTTGCTATGGTCCAACTTCGGATTGTGCTTGGTGGGATGGTAGTTATCAAGCGGTTTTATCATTCCTCTTTGCATCAATCCATTGAAAGCTTCTTCAGTTGTTATCCCAAGGTCATTGAATTCCCGCTTCTTGCGAGATGGAAACTGACAGAGATTTCGAATATCGCTTCCTTCATGGGAACCTATTTCGAGCTTCCCCTCATCAATGAGTTCTTGGATGATCATCCTCAAATGTATGCATGCACAGGTGGTATGTCCCGAATAATGGTGATAATCACAATATTTGCTCGGATCTATTTTTCGTTGTGATGAAGAGGGATATAATTAACTAGTGGCTGAACCAAACCTCCGCTCACCAAAACCTTGAGAAATTGATTCATAGGCATCCCTACCTTTCCCCAATACGCTTTCTTTCTTCCTTTTTGAACCTTCATTGGAGGGGGCTCGGGTATTGCCGTCCCTTGCTGGATAGGGTTCACAGCTGGAATAAAAGACATCTGATTCACAGTCACATATGAGGTCGGTCCTGAATGCTGATCATGCAGGGATGATAAGTTGAAACCATATGAACTCATTGGCGGTAGAGAGACATTTCCTTGAAGGGGAACTTGGTCCGAGTGAAATGGCAGTGATACTTTCTGGTTGGGATGGCCATTCACAAAATGATACGATCCTTGGGAATCCAGCTGATATGACTCTTCAAATCCAGTTGATTAGGAAAACTGAAAGTCTCAAGGATTGGTTGTTCATCTTTGGTCTGAGTTTGAACCACATGAGGTGTCGGAGAAAGAATCTTATCTTGCTCATCTTCAATCACCCCCTTCATTACGTTTCCATTCTCGTGATCAACACTGCTAGCATTGATTATTTCCTCGTATGACCCATCTTCGTGGCGAATTACCGTGATCCCTCGGATGCGCATAGCTTCAACAAATCTAGCGTGCATTTCTTCCTCTTTGGCTTTGGCAACTTGGGCAAGCAATTGAGCCTTGCATTCACGAACCATGGCGGCTTCAAGAGCAGCTCGTAACTCTGCTACCAACAGATCATTCATGTCCAGCTGGCCCGAAGTAGGAAGAATTCCAAACTGAGCGGATGGCATATCTCTTGCACTAGACATCTCGAATAGCAGAACAGATAAAAGCTTTGCGAGAAATGCTTCGAAGATAGGAAATCAAAGACCACAGAATATCAGGGCACGTTCCCAACTTGTCACCGCTACAGAGGGTAGATATGGGTTTATAAGGTAGGGAAAGAAGAGGAAATACGGGAGAGGGAGAAGAAAAAAAGGAGAAACAGACTCGCGCAAACAATTTATTTATCTTCAAGTATAAATCGGTGATTTAAATCCTAGGAACAATTGGGGAAGGCTAACCCTTTATTTACGCATACTACACCATGGGGAAGCCTAGGTACGCAATGCTCAAATTACACTAAATGCTTTGCATTTGAAATTAATAATAAGTGATGATACCTAAACAAGAACTAACACGATGTGGGACGAACGAGTGATCCAAATTTCTAGGGAAATTTGGGCAGCATAACGGGTATTCTCGGGGAATTTCCAAGAAAAATCCGGCATGACCTCTCGTCGGTGCATGGTGACAATGCGGCATGATCTCTCATTTAGGACATGCCACGGAAGTGACGTGTCCTTACGTGAAACCATGTTGCATTGGCAACATGCCCACAAGGTGCGAGGTTTTGGGGAAGGTATGAGGACTTATTGGGAATTTCAAAAATAACTCATTTTGGTGTAATTAAAACGTTGTATCAAAAACCAACCGTGGGTAAGGTTTAAGTGTGGTGCCACCTATAACGCGCTAGGGGGATGGGTTTGACATTAGGCGCTCAAGCGAGGCAAAATTCATGGCCGTCCGCGATGCCGTCAATCGCACCCGAGGGTTCTAAGGCTATGTGATGTAGTGTGCGGATGACTATATTCTTTTATTTACAAAAAACAAAATTTTCTATTTATTTATTTATTTATTTTTTAAAAAACACACACACTCTCACAGGGAAGAAAAAAGGAACAACAATCAGCTGAGCAATCTTTTGATTCAAGGGACTGCCCTCAAACCAAAACCTGAAACCTGTTCAGTGACTATTCCTGTCGCGTGACACAGAACAGCATGGACCAAAGCTGTCGCACGACCAGGAGAGTCACTGAACCAGAGCCCCTGCAAAACTGAGATTAGCCCCTGCCTCTCCTTGGCAAGGGACAAGACAAACCAAATATAGCAATAAACAAAGCCCCAAGAAATAACAAAAGGCATACAAGTTGTAAGATCTCATAAAATGCATGTATCGCACAAGATTATCAAGGATGCACATAAGATGAATATATTGGATGTCTAAGAGTATGAAAGTTTGACCCTCTTATTTTGAAAAAATAGGTTTTCAAAAAGTAGTCCCCAGTGGAGTCGCCACTGAATGCGCGCTCGCCCGAAAAAAATTTTGTTTTTCCGGTTTAAAATGAAAAAAGAAAGGAGTCACCACGCCAAGCTTTTGGAGGTGCACTTTGAAAAACCTTTTGAAAGAGAACGGGTTCGGGGGTCAGGTTACGTGTTGGGAAGAACCGAGAGTTCACCCAACACGCCTCGTTCGTAGACGAGTCTTTCTAATTTAGACATCGAAATAATTCAAATAAATGTGCAAACGATGATAATAGACAAGTGCAATAAACATGAATTTTATTGAATAGGTAAGATCATTACAACTTGTAGACCAATTGTCCGGGACGCCACATCCCTTACAGCAATAAGAACAGATTACAAAGCAAATCAGGTCCTCTGCAAAGGACCATCTATGTCGCGTGACACAGGACTCCTCATGTCCAAATGAGTCGCGTGACACCAATGGTCACCTTGCAGAGACTCACAACAAACAGATCACAGAATCTCTAGATGAACACAAAATACAATTGAAAACCAGATCTAAGCACTAGACCATATGAGCATACTACTACATGTTAAGATAACCAGCTAAATCAACTTACAACTGAAACATGGTCCCTGCAGATGGTCACGACATGTCGCGTGACACAGGACTCCTCATGTCCAAATGTGTCGCGTGACACAGGTTTACCATCTGCAGGTACCTTACAAACTGAGATGCAGATCCAACAGATGCACAACAATTATACCAGAATCAATAAGAACAACATGAATTAGATACGAATCGATCAAAGGAGTGTGGATATGGGAGATCCACACTCCCTTGATATCTAAATTGCAAATCCAAGTAGATCACATCATAATCATGCAATTGGACTCAAACATATACGATTTAAATAGAGAGATTGCAGTTGCCACTTGATAATCTAAGGCAGATGGAGCCTGATTATCAAGTGGAGAAGAAGGAAGAACAATTAAACAAGTAGATGAGAGAGAGAGAGAGAGAGAGAGAGAGAGAGAGAGAGAGAGAGTGTTACCCTTATAGTCTCAACTTCTACACCAAGTTAGGTGTAAAAGCCTTCGATTCAGCTTCTGGAATAGAGATATAGGCACGGACTGAGAGCTGAATTGGAAGATCTGAAGTGTTTGGGGAAGTAGGGGAGGAATTGGGTTGAAGAGAGGTGAAAGGTAAGGGAATTGGAGGGGAATTGGGTAGTTTTGGTGAGGGAGGAGTAGAGAGAGAGTTTCTGGGGCAATTTGTGCAGAGTTACGTTAGGGGACTGAAATTGGGATCCAAAACTGAGAGGGGTAGGGTCTTATTTATAGCTGCAGTTCATGGTAACCTTATGTCGCACGGCATAACGTATCCACTTTCCATGCCTCGACTTGTCGCATGACACAAGGTGACCATAACCGTTTTTGGCGCCAAATCTGATTCTGGAACCTTCTTGGATAATACCTAAAAAGTCCAAAACAGATTTATTCCTTTTAGGTCCCTTGGCATGAGCAAAGTACAAAAAAGTACTTCCTTCGCGAGAAACATATGAAATGTTTCTGGAAGTCTCGGGATGGACCGGAAATTTACCAAAATGCCCCTAAATGCAATTTTATCATATTAAAATGCATCTGAAAAGGTCTCGAATTGGATTGGCGTACTTACAACGACTGTATCAGAGAGCGATCATAAAGGGACGACTCGTGCCCTAAGGGATGAGTCGTGCTCACGACTCGTGCCCTCAGGCACGACTCGTGCCCTTTGATCTGCAAAACTGGTCACCACTACAGAGGGTAGATATGGGTTTATAAGGTAGGGAAAGAAGAGGAAATACGAGAGAGGGAGAAGAAAAAAAGGAGAAATAGACTCGCGCAAACAATTTATTTATCTTCAAGTATAAATCGGTGATTTAAATCCTAGGAACAATTGGGGAAGGCTAACCCTTTATTTACGCATACTACACCTTGGGGAAGCCTAGGGACGCAATGCTCAAATTACACTAAATGCTTTGCATTTGAAATTAATAATAAGTGATGATACCTAAACAAGACCTAACACGATGTGAGACGAATGAGTGATCCAAATTTCTAGGGAAATTTGGGCAGCATAACGGGTATTCTCGGGGAATTTCCAAGAAAAATCTGGCATGACCTCTCGTCGGTGCATGGTGACAATGCGGCATGATATCTCATTTAGGACATGCCACGGAAGTGACGTGTCTTTACGTGAAACCATGTTGCATTGGCAACATGCCCACAAGGTGCGAGGTTTTGGGGAAGGTATGAGGACTTATTGGGAATTTCAAAAACAACTCATTTTGGTGTAATTAAAACGTTGTATCAAAAACCAACCGTGGGTAAGGTTTAAGTGTGGTGCCACCTATAACATGCTAGGGGGATGGGTTTGACATTAGGCGCTCAAGGGAGACGAAATTCATGGCCGTCCGCGATGCCGTCAATCGCACCCGAGGGTTCTAAGGCTATGTGATGTAGTGTGCGGATGACTATATTCTTTTATTTACAAAAAACAAAATTTTCTATTTATTTATTTATTTATTTTTAAAAAAAACACACACACTCTCACAGGGAAAAAAAGGAACAACAATCAGCTGAGCAATCTTTTGATTCAAGGGACTGCCCTCAAACTGTAACTGAAACACATTCGGTGACTATTCTGTCGCGTGACACAGAACAGCATGGACCAAAGCTGTCGCACGACCAGGAGAGTCACTGAACCAGAGCCCCTGCAAAACTGAGATTAGCCCCTGCCTCTCCTTGGCAAGGGACAAGACAAACCAAATATAGCAATAAACAAAGCCCCAAGAAACAACAAAAGGCATACAAGTTGTAAGATCTCATAAAATGCATGTATCGCACAAGATTATCAAGGATGCACATAAGATGAATATATTGGATGTCTAAGAGTATGAAAGTTTGACCCTCTTATTTTGAAAAAATAGGTTTTCAAAAAGTAGTCCCCAGTGGAGTCGCCACTGAATGCGCGCTCGCCCGAAAAAAAATTTGTTTTTCCGGTTTAAAATGAAAAAAGAAAGGAGTCACCACGCCAAGCTTTTGGAGGTGCACTTTGAAAAACCTTTTGAAAGAGAACGGGTTCGGGGGTCAGGTTACGTGTTGGGAAGAACCGAGAGTTCACCCAACACGCCTCGTTCGTAGACGAGTCTTTCTAATTTAGACATCCAAATAATTCAAATAAATGTGCAAACGATGATAATAGACAAGTGCAATAAACATGAATTTTATTGAATAGGTAAGATCATTACAACTTGTAGACCAATTGTCCGGGACGCCACATCCCTTACAGCAATAAGAACAGATTACAAAGCAAATCAGGTCCTCTGCAAAGGACCATCTATGTCGCGTGACACAGGACTCCTCATGTCCAAATGTGTCGCGTGACACCAATGGTCACCTTGCAGAGACTCATAACAAACAGATCACAGAATCTCTAGATGAACACAAAATACAATTGAAAACCAGATCTAAGCACTAGACAATATGAGCTTACTACTACATGCTAAGATAACCAGCTAAATCAACTTACAACTGAAACATGGTCCCTGCAGATGGTCACGACATGTCGCGTGACACAGGACTCCTCATGTCCAAATGTGTCGCTTGATATAGGGTTACCATCTGCAGGTACCTTACAAACTGAGATGCAGATCCAACAGATGCACAAAAATTATACCAGAATCAATAAGAACAACATGAATTAGATACAAATCGATCAAAGGAGTGTGGATATAGGAGATCCACACTCCCTTGATATCTAAATTGCAAATCCAAGTAGATCACATCATAATCATGCAATTGGACTCAAACATATACGATTTAAACAGAGAGATTGCAGTTGCCACTTGATAATCTAAGGCAGATGGAGCCTGATTATCAAGTGGAGAAGAAGGAAGAACAATTAAACAAGTAGATGAGAGAGAGAGAGAGAGAGAGAGAGAGAGAGAGAGAGAGAGTGTGTTACCCTTATAGTCTCAACTTCTACACCAAGTTAGGTGTAAAAGCCTTCGATTCAGCTTCTGGAATAGAGATATAGGCACGGACTGAGAGCTGAATTGGAAGATCTGAAGTGTTTGGGGAAGTAGGGGAGGAATTGGGTTGAAGAGAGGTGAAAGGTAAGGGAATTGGAGGGGAATTGGGTAGTTTTGGTGAGGGAGGAGTAGAGAGAGAGTTTCTGGGGCAATTTGTGAAGAGTTACGTTAGGGGACTGAAATTGGGATCCAAAACTGAGAGGGGTAGGGTCTTTATTTATAGCTGCAGTTCATGGTAACCTTATGTCGCACGGCATAACGTATCCACTTTCCATGCCTCGACTTGTCGCATGACACAAGGTGACCATAACCGTTTTTGGTGCCAAATCTGATTCTGGAACCTTCTTGGATAATACCTAAAAAGTCCAAAACAGATTTATTCCTTTTAGGTCCCTTGGCATGAGCAAAGTACAAAAAAGTACTTCCTTCGCGAGAAACATATCAAATGTTTCTGGAAGTCTCGGGATGGACCGGAAATTTACCAAAATGCCCCTAAATGCAATTTTATCATATTAAAATTCATCTGAAAAGGTCTCGAATTGGATTGGCGTACTTACAACGACTGTATCAGAGAGCGATCATAAAGGGACGACTCGTGCCCTAAGGGATGAGTCGTGCTCACGACTCGTGCCCTCAGGCACGACTCGTGCCCTTTGATCTGCAAAACTGGTTTACTAGCTCGGTGTGTGGCATGACAGACTTTGCCACTGGGCACGACTCGTGCTCTTGAGCACGACTCGTGCTAGCGGTCAAAATTTGTCCGTACACATTTTCCTAGGCAGGATTGATTTTTGTTTTGACAAGGATTCTTTCCCTAATTGTTAGGGATTTATATTTGATATAAATACAATCCTTTGGTCAGCCAAAAAACACATGTTATTTTAGGGTTTATGAAACACTAAAATTGAGATCTAGATTAAGAATCAAAGATCAAAAATACTATTAGCCATTGATTATTGAAAATCTTTTCAATAATCGGAGATCATCTAGCAATCAAACAAGAAGCGTTCTTGGTCCGTTCGCATGTGGATTACCGATAGAGGGTGATTAAGTTATCACCAAAAGCTTGAAGACTTCAATCGTTGATTCATCATAAGTCCTAGAACAAGGAGAAGATCAAAACCTTCATCAACGGTTTTGAGATTTATTTTTTGAGATTCGATTTTGAAGATTCGTTTCGAACAAACAAATTGCATTCAAGGTATGTAAATTCTATTTCATATATTTTTCTAATATCTTCACGCTAGACGGATCATAGGGCTAGGGTTTTGATTGTTATTTCTAAGTTCTTCCGCTGCGTTGGTGATGTGGCGGATTTTCACTATATAATTCCTATATTTTCCATGCTTATTATATTCAATTTCCATGTATTTAGCTAGGTTTGATGTATTTTGAGTGATTTTATGTTTTGTGAGGATTATGAGATAAACTGTGTAATTTGAGAGAATTGTAGAGAGATTATGATGTAAGTGTTTTTAGTCCTCCAAAGCAGCTCAAAGTCATCAAGTTTTACAACCATGGAAGTCAAGTCAAGAAGGTTCGGAAGCAAGCCAAGGAGTCGAGAGGAAAAAATGAAGAAAACAGAGATTTTACTCCAGGGGACGAGTCGTCCCCCTTTGGCTTAACTATTCCCCAAAGTGGGGATGCCAGATTCAGGAAGGGGTGAAACCAGGGATGAGTCATCCCCTACAGCACGACTCGTGCCCACTGAAGAAAGGTCAAGGGACGACTCGTGACTGGTAGGACGAGTCGTGCCCTGACGGGCTGACTTGGCGTATTTTTGCAGTTTTATTTATTTTTAATGTATTTTCTTTTCCTTTTTAGCTAGGTTTTAGGGAGGAGGTATAAATACTAACTTCTATCAGTATTTTAGGTCATCTTTTTCTTTCCCTTAGCTTTTCAAAACAATATTGAAGCTTTTGAATCTCCATGGAAGGCTAAATCTCTTGCTTTGGATTTGTGACTTTTGAACCGTCTTGATTATCAATTGAGGTTTGATTTCTTTTGATTATTCTTCCCTAATTACAATTTTTCTTGTGCTTGATTCCATTCAATTTCTAGGGTTTTGAGAAATTGATCAATCTCTTGATCCTTCTAATTGATTACCGCTAGATCTCCCTTTTATCGTGTCGGACTAGGGTTATCATTGTATCATCTTTGCGATTCTTGAATGTGTCATCTTGGATTGTAATTAAAGTAAAATTGGCTTTAAATCTATTTGAAACAATAATAGATTAATTCCTTGATCTTCATCTCTTAGAATTTCATCAATTTATATTTAGAACCTTGATCGTGTCGGCTAGGTTTTATTTATTAATTAGGGTTTGTAGTTGAGCGTGTCGCCGCTATTAACTACTATCAAAGAAGAGATGGAGATTTTACATCTCGTGATCAAGTAATTAGGGGAAAATACGAAAGAATCATTCCGGTGATATTGACTGATAGACGGGGATAATTTTGCATGTCCAAGGTGTTCTTTTACATTATCATTTATAATTTAGAATTTAATTCCCGTCTTAGGATAATAATCATTCAACAAACAAAAACCCCCCATTTGTGTGTGACTTGATCGTTTGCAATACTGTTCCCTGAGATCGATCCTGGACTTTCACTATCTACATTATTAGGAGTCCTTGTAGTAATTTAGTAGGTGTGCGACTAAGCCTACCAAATTTTGGCGCCGTTGCCGGGGAACGGTGTAATTGTTTACGATCTTATTCTTTTCTTAATCTATTTATTTTTCATTTTATTTCTTTTTATTTTAGTATTTGTGTTATCTGCTAAGTGATTTCCCCTGATCCCCTGTGGTGTGTACCGTGCATGGTTCACACCCATTCTACTAATAATTTACTTGTTTCGCTTGACCCAGAAATCGAAAGATCTTTCAGGAAAGGGCGACAACAAAGCAGGAGAATCTAGGGGATATTATTTGCTGAAGAGATGCAGGACGGAAATAATAATTGTGGTGGTGATGGTGAACAAGCAGTTCCACCACAGACTTTGAGGCAACGGACTGCCCAGAATTGGAATGAGCAACCACATGCCGTCCAATTCCCTGCCTTACCTGCCAGGGTGACATTTGAGTTGAAGCCGGGGCTACTCAATCAGCTACCGCACTTCACAGGGATGCCCGGAGAGGATCCCAATTAGCACATCTCTCAATTTTTGCAAATCTGTCAGAGCATGAAGCCGGTGTCGATTCCGATAGAGCATCTGTTATTGAGGGCGTTTTCTTTCACACTGAAAGATAGCGCGAACGGGTGGTATTACCACTTGCCTCCCAACAGCATCACAACATGGCAGCAGATGAAAGAAGTATTCTTGGAGGAGTTCTTCCCTCAGGACCAGATCAATGTAATGAAGAGGGACATCAGCAATATGGAGCAAAGGGCAGATGAGACTCTTTACGACTACTACAATCGCTTCCACAAGCTTTGTAGGAGTTGTCCATATCATGGGTTTACTGAGGATCAGCTGATCGTCTATTTTCATGGGGGGTTGACCATTCAGGATAAGAGGTTAGTGGATTCGTGCTGTGGGGGAAGTATTTTGAATAAGACCACTGATGAAGCTAAAAAATTGATCGAGGAGCTAGCTAAGAGTACGAGGACCCATGGCAAGAGGTCAATTGTGAGACAGGTTAGCGCAGCGGGTTCTAGCAGTGGGTTGACTAGTAAGCTCGAGACAGATATGGAGGATCTTAAGGGTATGGTAAAGCAGTTGGTTTTGGGACAGACACCGAAGCAGTGTGGGATTTGCTATGACATTACGCACCCTACAGATTCATGCCCTTCATTGCAGATGGGTGAGATGGAGGATGTCAATGCAGTTGGTTTTGTGCAGCAGGGACAGAGACAATGGGTAACACTTATAACCCCAACTGGAGAAATCATCCTAATTTCAGATGGGGTACAGTTGCCAGAATCACCGGGTGGTCGGGGACAGCAGCTTGGTAATCGCGGGGTTATCGGCGGCAGCGGTACTGTGGTAATCGATGCAATGCTTTTAGACCCCCATTTGGGCAGGCGGCACACGGCGCGGCCACAGCGGCGCAGAGCCGCAGCGGGGACGTCTACAGAAGATATGTTCCGTACCCTAGCTCAAAGTATGAGCACCTTATCCACCAGTCTTCAGCAGTATCAACAGAGAACCGATACGAGTATCAGCAATCTTCAGCAGTATCAGCAGAGGACTGATACGAGTATTAGTGGTCTGGAGAGACAGATAGGACAGATAGCAGATGCTGTGGGTAGGATGGAGGCTCAGAATTCGGGAAAGCTGCCTTCACGCACCGAACCGAATCCAAAGCGTAATGCATGTGCGATCACTCTTCACGTGGGTAAGGAGCCGCGGACGGGGTTGCAGCACAGGAACCTGAGATTGAGGTTGAGATTTCGAGCGCATCGAAGGCACCCGATCAGACAGAAAGTACACCAGAGGTTAAGGCTCCTGTATATGAGCTTGAGGTTCCATTCCCCGAGGCCTTGAGAGAGCATCAAAATCCAGAGCCTGACAAGGCGATTTACGATACTTTCAAGAGGTTGGAGGTTAATATTCCTTTCTTGGATCTTCTTCAGACTGTCCCGAGGTATGCGAAGTTCTTGAAGGAGTTGTGTACTCTGAAGAGAAATCAGAAGGAGAGGAGTAAGAAGAAGGGTAAGGTTAGTGAGCACGTGTCTGCAGTGTATCAGCGGAAATTGCCTAAGAAATGCAGTGACCCAGGGATGTTCGTGATTCCAGTTACTTTGGGGGATGCTTCTGAGCATAAGGCGATGTTAGACTTGGGGGCGTCAATCAATGTCATGCCCTATTCGATGTTTGAAACTCTGAAGTTGGGACCATTGCAGGACACCAGAGTGGTGATATAGCTAGCGGATAGGTCGAATGCCTACCCGAAGGGATTGGTGGAAGATGTTCTGGTTAGAGTGGGGAAGATGATATTTCCCGTAGATTTCTATGTGCTAGAGATGGAGTCAGATCCCAAGGCTCCTATACTGTTGGGGAGGCCTTTTATGTCGACTGCGCGGACAAAGCTTGATGTGGCGAATGGTTCCTTGACAATGGAATTTGATGGCCAAGTGATGGAGTTCAATATCTTTGACTCTATGAGATACCCTAAGGATACGGAGTCACTGTGTTTCATTGATATGGTCGAGCCATTGGTAGAGGAGGTATTTGAGGTGTCTAGTGGAGATGATGATCTCAAGACCGCATTAGAGAATGCTTTGGGGTATGCTAGTTTGGAGTTTGACATCTCAGATTCGATGAAGGAAGCAGTTATGGGTCTTACAGAGAGTGCCATGTTTGCTACAGATCCGGGTCATGGTCACATGAAGTTAGAGGTTTCGGTGGAGAAGCTTGTTCCATCTATAGAGAAGGCACCGGAGCTTGATTTGAAGGTTCTCCCTGAGCACCTTAAGTATGTTTATCTAGGTGAGGGAGAGACGCTTTCGGTAGTGATTTCTAGCAGTTTGACTGAGGATCAAGAGAAGAGGTTGATTGAGGTGGTTTGGGAGCGAAAATCTGCGATTGGTTGGACTATTGCTGATCTCAAGGGCATTAGTCCATCTTTGTGTATGCACCGGATCAACCTAGAGGAGGGTGCGAAGCCAGTGAGACAACCGCAGCGGAGACTTAACCCGCCAATGATGGAGGCGGTGAAAAAGGAGGTCCTGAAGCTACTACAGATGGGGATCATCTATCCCATCTCCGACAGCAAGTGGGTGAGCCCCACGCAATGTGTGCCCAAGAGGGGCGGGATCACAGTCTCCCATAATCAGAAAGGAGAGTTGGTTCCAACCCGGGAGCAAACGGGGATTCGTGTGTGCATTGACCTCCGACGCTTAAATGAGGTAACTCTTAAAGACCACTTCCCCCTCCCCTTTATTGATCAGATGTTGGAAAGGTTAGCCGTAAGGGCGTATTTTTGTTTTCTTGATGGTTTTTCTGGGTATTTTCAAATACCTATCGCCCCGGAAGACCAAGAGAAAACTACATTTACTTGCCCTTTCGGCACTTTTGCCTATCGGAGAATGCCGTTTGGATTGTGTAATGCACCTGGAACTTTTCAACGGTGCATGATGAGTATATTCTCCGATTTTGTGGAAAGATTTATGGAAGTTTTCATGGATGACTTCACTGTCCATGGAGACTCGTTTGATGAATGCCTTGCTCATTTAGGACTAGTGTTGGATAGATGCATTGAAACTAATTTGGTCCTAAATTTTGAAAAATGTCATTTTATGGTCGAGCAAGGCATCGTGTTAGGTCATGTTGTGTCAAAAAGGGGTATTGAAGTTGACAAAGCTAAGATTGATGTCATTTCTTCACTTCCTTACCCTACCAACGTGCGTGAAGTCCGGTCGTTTCTTGGTCATGCCGGGTTTTACCGGAGGTTTATAAAGGACTTTTCAAATATTGCTTCACCTCTATGCACCCTGTTGTAAAAAGAGGTTGATTTTAATTTTGATGATAATTGCAAGCAATCTTTCAATGAGTTGAAGTCTAGGTTGACAACCACCCCCATTATTCAAGCACCCGATTGATCTCGTCCCTTTGAGATCATGTGTGATGCGAGTGATTATGCTGTGGGGGCGGTTTTGGGTCAAAAAGTGGAGCGTGCCTCGCATGTGATTTACTATGCGTCTATGACCTTGAATGGGGCACAAAGAAATTACTCCACTACGGAAAAAGAGATGTTGGCAGTAGTCTTTGCACTTGAGAAATTTAGGTCTTACTTGTTGGGCACAAAAGTCATTGTTTACACCGACCGCGCTGCTCTCAAGTACTTGATGTCTAAAAAAGAGGCTAAATCGAGACTCATTCGGTGGATTCTCTTGTTGAGTGAGTTTGATATAGAGGTAAAGGACAAAAAGGGGGCTGAAAATTTAGTTGCCGATCATTTGAGTCGCCTTGTTATGGAGGAGGACAAGCCTTATAAACAAGCCCCAATCCGGGGTGAGTTTCCTGATGAGGTTCTTTGGGCAATTAATTCAGCTGCTCCTTGGTATGCGGACTTGGTCAATTTTCTTGTCTCTAATAAATTCCCTCTGGGGATGTCAAAATCTCAAAGAGACAAAGTCCGTAGTGATGCCAAGTATTATGTGTGGGATGAGCCCAATTTGTGGAGGCATTGTGCCGACCAAGTCATTCGGAGGTGTATTCCCGATAGTGAGGTGTCCTCTGTTCTTAAATTCTGTCATGAGCATGCGTGTGGTGGTCATTTTGGTGTGAAAAAGACAGCTAGGAAAGTTTTGGAGTGTGGTTTCTTTTGGCCAACTTTGTTCCGGGATGCGGCCACTTTTTGTCAGGCATGTGATAGGTGCCAAAGGGTTGGTAATATTGGGCGCCGTGATGAGATGCCACAACATTATGTCTTAAATTGTGAGATTTTTGACGTTTGGGGAATCGACTTTATGGGTCCTTTTCCCAATTCATTTGGCTTCTTGTACATCTTGTTGGCGGTTGACTATGTGTCCAAATGGGTGGAAGCCATCCCTACCCGCACTGATGATTCTAAAGTGGTGGTCAACTTCCTTCGGAGCAACGTTTTGTGTCGGTTTGGGATGCCAAGGGCCATTATTAGTGATAGGGGGACACATTTCTGTAATAAGACAGTCGAAGCTCTAGTCAAGAGATATCATATCACCCATAAGGTGTCGACTGCTTATCACCCCCAAACAAATGGCCAAGCCGAGGTGTCCAACAGAGAGATAAAATCCATCCTTGAAAAAAGTGTGAACCCGAATAGAAAGGATTGGAGTCAAAGGCTTGATGATGTGTTGTGGGCTTACCGGACTGCATATAAGACACCAATTGGCACCATATCGGTTGGTGTTTGGTAAACCTTGCCATTTGCCGGTTGATCTTGAACACAAAGCCTATTGGGCGATCAAAAAGTTCAACTTGAACTTGGAGGGTTCCGGTGAGGAGCGAAAATTGCACTTGAGTGAGTTGGATGAGATTAAGAGAGATGCGTATGAGAATAACCTCCTTTATAAGGAGCGAGCGAAGATTTGGCACGACAAAATGATCATTAGGAAGGACTTTAAGGTGGGTCAAAAAGTCCTTTTATTTGATTCCCGTCTCCGGTTGTTTCCCGAAAAGCTAAGGTCGCGGTGGACCGGACCTTTTATTGTGAGGGAGGTGTATCCGCATGGTGCGGTTGAGATTGGTAGTCTCTCCGGAGACAAGGTTCTTAAGGTTAATGGTCAACGCCTAAAATTGTATCATGATGGCATGGGAATAAATGAGGATATGGAGGTGCATTATCTCCAAAATCCTAATTATGAGTAGACCGTATTTCTGAGTCTTGTCAAGGACTTAAAAATTTGATGCTAGCCGGGGGCTTACCCGGAATTTGGTCTAGCTAAAGACGTTAAAGAAGGGCGGCTAACCGGGAGGCAACCCGGGATTTAATCAGTCATTCTTAGTTTTTATTGTTGTTGTATTTATTGTTTTTAGCATTTTATGAATCGGTGCTACTAAAGGTATTTGTTTTGTGGTGGTGTGCAGGGAGTAGCGAGGAGAAAAAATCATCAAAGCCTGGGCATGTTCTAAAAAAAAAAGTTAAAAAGTGTGGAATTGGCCCAGGGGACGACTCGTCCCCAAGACAAAAGGAACTATTCCCCAAAGGGGGGGACGCTGGAATCAGAAGGGGGGCAAAATGGGACGACTCGTCCCTTGGGCTTGTGTAAAAAATAAATAAATAAATAAATAGAAAATCAAGGGTTTTAACCCTTCAGTTCAGCCGTCGTCCCCTCTTCCCAAGTCGTGCCTTCTCTTCTTCTTTTCTCTCTCTCTACAAACAATCCCTAAACCCACCATTCCCACCACCTAAATCCACCATTCTTCCTCTCTTACAACCAAAATCTCCACTCTCCTACCCTTCCCTAACCAAAACCTTCACCCTCATACTATTCCCTCTCCAAATCTGAGCCCTATTCTCCCTCTACCTTCATCTTCAACCTTCAACCACCATTAAAGCCCCAAGCTTTCTCTCTCTACCCATACTCGAATTTTACCCAATTTTTCCTCCTTTTCTTCGAATTCCAAGCCCTAATCCACCCTATCTCCCTAATTCCGACCCACTTTCTTCAATTTTGGCCTTCAATCCACCCCAAATTCGAAATTTCACCAAGCCCTAGAAAGTTAAATTCGAATTTTTGGGGTCCAAATTCGTGGGAGCTACTTTGGAGGATACAAGGCGGGGTGTTGTTGACTGCTTTTGGAGCAATTGTAAGGTAAAAACTTCATCTTTTCCCTTGCACTTTAAATACTTGGGACTTGTTGAATTTGTTGTTTGGCGGTTCGGTTGGGATTTGAAGGAGACTGTGATTGTGGTGGTGTGTTTTGTTGCATACATTGGGTGAATTTTGTGTGTAGGAGTTGTTGTGAATTGTGTTGAGTAAAAATGAGTTCTAGGGGAAGAGATGCTCGAGGGGGTGGCAATAAAAGAGTTAGAATAACAACCCAATCCGAGGTCCCAAATGATCCCCCTCCCCCTGATGCTTCCTTACCATATATGGGATTACTCCAATTGTCTTCCGCTCAAAAGAAAAAGTGGCGGAATTTGGAAAGTAGAAAAT
Organism: Adenophora triphylla var. japonica; assembly: GCA_022495995.1. Taxonomy (NCBI): domain Eukaryota; kingdom Viridiplantae; phylum Streptophyta; class Magnoliopsida; order Asterales; family Campanulaceae; genus Adenophora; species Adenophora triphylla. The sequence goes on along the minus strand of JAFEMH010004555.1, from coordinate 107,744 downwards.
TTCAGGTCACCACCTTCCTCCATTTGCCGGTGTTAAGGGATTTGGGTTTAGAAACCTTAGTTGCTGATTTGATGAACCAAGCCGGGTTGGGAAATTTTTTGGGAAAGAGAGCAGATTCGTATTTGAGATATTCACTGGAATTTCTTTCGACCGTGGAGGTAGGAAAGGGGGCAAATGCCAAAACTATTCAGTTTCATATTGATGATGAAGTTTATAGAGTGACCTATGATGAGTTGAGGGAGATCCTGGGGGTTGACCAGCCGAGGGGAGATTGGTTGGATGTTGATGGGGCTAGCTTCTTTTTCTTTACGGAGCTTACGGGGTTGCCTTGCACTAAAAAATTTCTTAGGGCTTCTTCTTTGTCTCACCCGGCTTGGAAGTTGTTTTATAGAGGATTGGCTATGACCTGGTTGGCGAATGGGGAGCCTGCGCAATTAAATCTTGCTATGATAAATCTTTTGCGCACGGGGTTGAGGAGTTACCAAGTGGTCCCTGATTGGGTGGATATCTTTGTGAGGAGATCTGAGGCATTTGCCCTTACAAAAAATGGCAACATTTCTGTAGGCGGGATGATCACTATGATTGCTGCGGCCTGTGTGGGGGAGTTAAAGCCCGAGGCGGTAAAGTTGACAGGGGGCACGAGCCTATATTCGAGAGAGTGGCTTATTTAATATGACAAGTTTGCGAGGGACCCGAGGGGGGCGGGCAACTTTTCCTTATTATTTGAGTATGGTGATCCGAGGAAGACGTTTACTTGCACGATGGGAGCCATATTTCCGAGTGGCACACAGGCCAGGCATTGGCGTATGCCCGGTGTTGAGGATGTGATGGATCATGTTGATGAGGGGGATGACGAGGATCAGGAGCAGGAGCAGGGTGGTCACGGTGAAGAAGAGCAGAATCAGGGCCAGCAGGGCTCTTTTAATCAGTGGGATGAGATGAGGGCGTTTCTAGATGAGCAGTATGGGAGATATGCCTATGAGGACAGGAGGACCCAGGAGAGATATGCTTATGAGGATCAGAGGTTCATGAGCCGCGTGGCTTTTGAGGATAGGCGGTGGGCGGAGTATGGTGATACTTTAGAGGAGATACAGGACAGACAGATTGCGATAGATAGCCGCCAGCGACAGATGGAGTCCTGGATGATGCAGCAGCAGGGACCTTCCGCATATGTCCCTGTGTCAGATGAGCAGTATACCAGTTTGTTGTCCCGTAGCGAGGCCCGTGAGATGAGGCGTGCATCTAGACGGACGCCTTCTCCTGGCGTGGGTTCTAGTTCGCAGTCACAGTCAGGTGATCAGTGGCAATACCCAGATTGGCAGTGGCAGCCGTGGCAGTGGCCACCTCAGTGATGGTATTATTTTTCCCCCTTTTACGCTTTTACTGTCCTAGCACTTTTATTGTTGCACACAATTGAGGACACTGTGTAGTTTAAGCGTGGGGGTATGGGGGATATTTCTATCTGTACAGTTTCTTTTCTTAAAAAAAAATGAGAGGCTAAGTGAAAACCCGAGAGGGCACTTAGGCAAAAGGAGAAAGTGTGTAAAAAAAAAATGAGAGGCTAGGTGAAAACCGGAAACGGCACCTAGGCAAAAGGTGAGTGAGTGGAATTCTTTCTATCTGTTAATTCACCGGTGTTGGAGTCATAAGGGGGGTTTGGAGTTTCGGGTTAGGATTTTCATCTTGGTGTAGGAGGCTCGGGTAGAGGAGATAGGTTAGAAATCCTCATTCATTCTGGAGTAATAAGGTGGCATAGGAGTTTGTTTTCATGAGGTAGTTGTGAGGGATTAACACCCGAACAACTTTTATTTTGAGGGATGAGGTAGTGTGAGCCAAGCGTGAGGGAAACATAGGTCATTTTTAGTTCCCCTTGGCTTTTGTGTGTGAACTTAGCTTGGATACCGTTTTATATTGGGAGTTGGTATCAAGTTAAATTTTTTATTATTCATTGTTTATATTTTGGTGTTATAAGGAGACGGAGTGCTATTACTCCGATGATTGTTGTTTCTCGTTGACTTGTGTGGTGGATTAGAGGAGACTAGGAATCATTTACCCTCCATGCAGCCGTTTTAGACCGGTGTTAGATGGGAGTTTAGGATATTACTCAGGGACGAGTAATGGTCTAAGCGTGGGGGTATTTGATGTGGCGGATTTTCACTATATAATTCCTATATTTTCCATGCTTATTATATTCAATTTCCATGTATTTAGCTAGGTTTGATGTATTTTGAGTGATTTTATGTTTTGTGAGGATTATGAGATAAACTGTGTAATTTGAGAGAATTGTAGAGAGATTATGATGTAAGTGTTTTTAGTCCTCCAAAGCAGCTCAAAGTCATCAAGTTTTACAACCATGAAAGTCAAGTCAAGAAGGTTCGGAAGCAAGCCAAGGAGTCGAGAGGAAAAAATGAAGAAAACAGAGATTTTACTCCAGGGGACGAGTCGTCCCCCTTTGGCTTAACTATTCCCCAAAGGGGGGACGCCAGATTCAGGAAGGGGTGAAACCAGGGACGAGTCGTCCCCTACAGCACGACTCGTGCCCACTGAAGAAAGGTCAAGGGACGACTCGTGACTGGTAGGACGAGTCGTGCCCTGACGGGCTGACTTGGCGTATTTTTGCAGTTTTATTTATTTTTAATGTATTTTCTTTCCCTTTTTAGCTAGGTTTTAGGGAGGAGGTATAAATACTAACTCCTATCAGTATTTCAGGTCATCTTTTTCTTTCCCTTAGCTTTTCAAAACAATATTGAAGCTTTTGAATCTCCATGGAAGGCTAAATCTCTTGCTTTGGATTTGTGACTTTTGAACCGTCTTGATTATCAATTGAGGTTTGATTTCTTTTGATTATTCTTCCCTAATTACAATTTTTCTTGTGCTTGATTCCATTCAATTTCTAGGGTTTTGAGAAATTGATCAATCTCTTGATCCTTCTAATTGATTACCGCTAGATCTCCCTTTTATCGTGTCGGACTAGGGTTATCATTGTAGCATCTTTGCGATTCTTGAATGTGTCATCTTGGATTGTAATTAAAGTAAAATTGGCTTTAAATCTATTTGAAACAATAATAGATTAATTCCTTGATCTTCATCTCTTAGAATTTCATCAATTTATATTTAGAACCTTGATCGTGTCGGCTAGGTTTTATTTATTAATTAGGGTTTGTAGTTGAGCGTGTCGCCGCTATTAACTACTATCAAAGAAGAGATAGAGATTTTACATCTCGTGATCAAGTAATTAGGGGAAAATACGAAAGAATCATTCCGGTGATATTGACTGATAGACGGGGATAATTTTGCATGTCCAAGGTGTTCTTTTACATTATCATTTATAATTTAGAATTTAATTTCCGTCTTAGGATATTAATCATTCAACAAACAAAAACCCCCCATTTGTGTGTGACTTGATCGTTTGCAATCGTTCTCGAGATCGATCCTGGACTTTCACTATCTACATTATTAGGAGTCCTTGTAGTAATTTAGTAGGTGTGCGACTAAGCCTACCAGTTGGTAACCCCAAAACCCAACAGTGGTATCAGAGCCCTGTCTTACCATGATTAGGATTGAAATTGGCATGCTAGATTTAATTTGATTATTTTCTATCCATTCTATATGAAATAGATCTAGATTTTATGTGTTTTGTTTTATGAAAACAAGTATATATGATAAGCCATGGTTATGATTTATGATGGATTAATATGATTAGTTTATCACATAGGTTGATGATTTGTTTAATATGATTAAATTAAATTTGTAATTTCTCAAAATTAAATCAAAATTGTTTGTATGAAATTTTATGAAAGCCCTATGTTCATAATTATGTACACATGAGATTTATGTTACAACCATGCGATGTTTGTTACAATATGAAAACCTTCTACATATTTAAGTCTTATGTCATTCCTTGAGTAGAACACTTGTGAAATTTTAGGGTATTTGATGGCAGTTGAGTGCATCTTATATCTTAATTTGTGATCAAGATGAGATAATGGTTGATGTAGTTTTGACTCAGTTAGGTGCATCGTTCCATGTCTCATACGTTTGAAAAAGGTTTTGACTTAATTGGTGCTTTCAAATGAGATTTGACCCAATGCATAGATGAGATTTAAAACATGTTTTTGACATATGATGTCTATGGAAATCTCATTAAAGATCTAAGAGTCATATAGGGATATGATTGATGTTTCTATCTAAATAGCTTAATTTCGGGCATTGACTCAGTTAAATCAAAATCAAGTGAAATATGGATCTTAGCCTACTATAATTATATGATACATTTTTGTATTTGAATGTGTATAATTTAGTGGGAATATTTGTAAAATACATTATTTGCTCTTAGATGGTAAATGTGTTGATATTGATATGTGTTCATATGGTTTGCATATTTTGTTGTAGAAATTGCATTACATAATAAATTGCGATTCGTCCTTATGAAGAACAAGTTCAAAAAGAACAGTACAGACTATTCTGATTGGATCAGAAGCTTAAGAATTGTTCTTAGGCAAAATTGTATGTTCTTGACGAATCTATTCCTGCTGAACCCACTGCAAATGTTGCAAAGGGCACATAAGGAGCAACATTGGAAACATGTTGATGATTCTAATGATATTGCTTGCCTTATACATGCCACCATGTTTAAAGGATCTTAAGAAGAACCTTGAACACATGATAACTGCTTTTGTCCTAGCACGGCGCACAAAAGAAATGTTCCAAGTGCATACTAGGCAAAAGAGGTATGTTATGTTAATGGTTAACATAAGAAAGGGGTTTAAAAAGGAAACACACAGAAGGTAAAGCAAAGGTTGCTAAACCTAGGGCAAAAGTTGTCAAAGCCGAAGAGGCTAAACCCAAAGTGTCTCAAAAGGAAACAATTTGCTACCATTGCAATGAGATTGGTCATTGGAAGCAAAGTTGCAAGGCTTATAAGGAAGGCCTAAAAGGTGAAGAAGAGCAATATGATTGCTACTACTTCAGATATCTATATGATAGATATTTTTCTTTCGACTTCTTGTTCTTGGGTATTAGATACCGGATATAGATCCCACATTTGTTTAAATGTGCAAGGAATAAAGAATAGAAAGCTACTCAAAGAAGGTGAAATAAACCTATGCGTGAGAATGAAGCAAGAGTTACTGCATTAGCCATAGGGACTTATAAAGTCACTTCACATAGTGGACTAGTACTTGTTTTGAACAAGTGTTACTACGTTTCGGATTTGAGTAAGAGTATTATTTCTGATTCTTAAAAGAATGATGAAGTATATAATTTTCTTATTGAGAATAAAAAATTTTATATTTATTTAATGATATGCCTTATTGTATTGCATATGTCATCAAATAGTCTTCATATCCTTGATGTTATAAACAAAATAATATTGAAGATATCTATAATAGAAGTAAGAAATCTAAACCGAATGATATGAACAACGCGTTCATATGGCATTGCCGGTTTGGTCACATAAATGAGAAACATATATCTAAACTCCATTAACATGAACATTTAGACTCATATGATTATGAATCATTTGAGGTATGTAAATCTCATTTATTGGATAAAATGACCAAACCACCCTTTACCAAGAGTAGTGAACGGGCTAGTGACTTATTGGCCATTGTAAATGAGATGTATATGGGCCATTAAGCAGCATTGCTAGGGGAGGATTTTGGTATTTCATTACATTCACTAATGACTTATCTGGATATGACTATGTCTATCTGAAGAAGTCCAAAAGTAAATCGTTCGAGATATTTAGAATATTTCAAAATGAAGTACAAACAAACTTGGCAAAACTATTAAGTACTTCGATTAGATCAAGGTGGTGAATATTTGAGCCAAGAGTTTGACAATCATCTCAAAACTGTGAAATCGTTTCAAAGTTGACTCCATGCGGACACCACTATGAATGGTGTGTCTGAAAGGAGGAATTGAACCTTGTTTGACATGGTTCGTTCGATGATGAGTCAAAAGTTGACCTTCCTATTTTCTTTTGAGGATATGCATTAGAGAATGTTGTGTTCACACTGAACAGAGTCCCTACTAAATCAGCTTCTAAGACCCCACATGAGATGTGGCATGGAAGAAAACCTAGTTTGTCTTTCATGAAGATTTGGGGTTGCGAAGCTTATGTGAAGAGACTTGTCTCTGATAAGTTAGCACATAAATCTGACAAGGTTATTTTTGCTGGTTACCCTAAGGAAATCAAAGGGTATTAATTTTACAACCGCAATAAGAACAAAGTGTTTGTTGCTCAATATGGTACTTTTCTTGAGAAACAGTTTCTCAATAAAGGAACTAGTGGGAGTAAAGTTTGTTGGGTTTTACGGGTCCATGCGCAGCGGAATTAAGCATCTAATAACATAAAACCCAAAGAACCTAGGATCCGTTCTATATAATTAACTTGAATACCTATGAGATAGATATAACCAACCTTGAACGCTTTCCGTTCTTGAGCTATCGAACAATGTATTGATGTGATTCTGAATACAAACTTCGAACTCTAGGCCTTGATCGTTGCACGAGTGAAGACCCTCTTATTGTATCCACACCTTTGAATGAACCAAGAACGATTTCTTGATGATTGCTAGATCAAAAACCTTGAAGTATATTGAGAATTATGTTGTGATTTTCTTTTCAGAATTTTGGCTAGCTAATTAGGGTTGACAGACTGTTATATTTATACTACTTTAGCATTAATATTCATTTCCTAATAAAATTATGAAACTAGTCTGTAAACGCCTCTGTGGCTTCATGTTGTCGCACGACCAGTCGAAGCCTATGGCCAAGTTCTGTCGCGCTACAACCCAAGCCAGTTCAGGAATTCTCAATCATTTCTTCCTTTGGTTTAATCAATTCATTCTAGTTGTGTGTGACCCAATAGGATTATATTATGCTGGCAATGAGCTCGATAAAATCGACCCTCATAAGACATAAGAGGACTCTAGCAAGCCATTATGTCTACCCAAATAATATAATGTAAGAGTTCACGTTTCCAATGGTGCACTTCCATTTCTCCCTTTGTCTCACGATGCTATATTGAACACAAGTCATGGTCCACGTCTACTTGTACTTGTTCAATGCTTTCTCGATCTTGAGTATAATGATAATCCAATCGTATTGGGGTATGGCCATACACTTTCATCATTATCACTCATCGAGGGGCCCAAGCAAAACATCTCTCTTTCGAGGGACAAATTCCAACTTGACCTATCATCCTTCCCATCATGATTTCGATCATGCCAAAGATAGCCTTTATAGATATCGTGTTAAGATATCATTTGACTAAAATCAAACATGACTTTCATCATATGTAAGGTCATGATAATCTCAGGTCTAGGGACTAAATGAAGTGACCATATGAGATTTAGTTATGACATTTGACCATGACATAAATCTCAAACGGGTCAAGCCCAGTCACTTGTTCTCTAACAAATACCCATAAATTTAATGTGCATCTCTATGCATATAATCATCATATGATTATCCATTAACATTTGTACTAATTATTTACTTAATAATTAGGGACGGAGATTATTACAATTAAATATGCAAAACATATAATAATCAAATAAAAAACTTTTCATATAATAATAAATAATGTCAACACATAAGTCTATCAACCATAGGCCTAGGGCATAACACTAACAATCTCCCACTTGCACTAGGCCCAATCTCCCAAGTATCGAATACACATGGACCTAACATGACCATCATGCTTAGCTTGCGGGAGAGCCTTAGTTAATGGGTCCGTCACGTTGTCATCGGTGTCTACTCTGCATATCTTTACGTCTCCCCTTTCGCATATCTCTCGAATAATGTGGAAACGTCGAAGTATGTGTTTGGATCTCTGGTTTGACCTTGGTTCCTTTGCTTGTGCAATGGCACCATTGTTGTCGCAGTAAAGTTCAATAGGATCTTTGATGCTTGGAACGACTTCCAAATCACTAATGAACTTTTTGATCCAAACGGCTTCCTTAGCTGCATCAGATGCCGCTATGTACTCAGCTTCAGTTGTAGAAATCAGCGACGGTACTTTGCTTGGAACTTTTCCAACTCACAGTGCCTCCATTCAGCGTAAACAAAAATCCCGTCTGCGATCTAAAATCATCTTTGTCGGTTTGGAAGCTAGCATCTGTGTAGCCTTTCACTACAAGATCTTCTTCCATTCCTCCAAAGACCAAGAATACATCCTTAGTTCTTCGTAAGAACTTGAGGATATTCTTGACTGCTATCCAATGTGGTTCGCCGGGATCAGATTGGTACCTACTTGTCATGCTTAGAGCACACGAGACATCGGGTCTAATACATAACATAGCATACATGATAGACCCAATTGCCGAAGCATATGGAATACCATTCATTCTCTTTCGCTCATCATTAGTCTTAGGACTTTGAGTCTTGCTAAGAGATATACCATGCAACATTGGCAAGTTTCCTCTTTTAGAATTTTCCATTTGGAATCTTCTAAGAACCTTGTCAATGTAAGTACTTTGACTTAAACCAATCATCCTCTTAGATTTATCTCTATAGATCTTGATACCAAGGATATACGCAGCTTCGCCCATATCTTTCATTGAAAAGCACTTTCCCAATCAAGACTTGACAGTCTGTAGTGCAGGAATGTCATTTCCAATAAGTAAGATATCGTCGACATACAACACTAGAAATAGTGCTACACTCCCACTAATTTTCTTGTATACACAAGGTTCATCTTCGTTCTTGATAAAGCCAAACTCCTAGATTGCTTCATCAAAACGTAAATTCCAACTCCTAGAAGCTTGCTTCAATCCATAAATGGATCTTTGCAACTTATACACCTTGTTAGAATTTTCTGGACTGACAAAACCTTCAGGTTGTATCATATATACATCCTCAAGTAACTTCCCATTTAGGAAAGCTGTCTTGACATCCATTTGCCATATCTCATAGTCATAATATGCGGCTATGGAAATTAAAATTCTAATAGACTTAAGCATAGCTACAGGCGAAAAGGTTTCATCATAGTCGATGCCATGAATCTGCCTATATCCCTTAGCTACGAGCCTAGCCTTATAGGTGTGCACCTTCCCATCCATGTCAGCTTTCTTCTTGAAGACCCATTTGCATCCTACAGTTTCTACCATTGGCTCAATGTTATTTTCGGGTTCTCGAATTTCTTCGAGATCTATTTTACTCCCACTGGTTCCTTTGCGAAGCAACTCCTTTTCTAAGAAAGTACCATTTCGAGCAACAAACACTTTGTTCTCGTTTCGGTTGTAGAAATAGTATCCTTTGGTTTCCTTAGGATAACCCACGAAAACACATTTATCAGACTTAGGTGCTAGCTTGTCAGAAGTTAACTTCTTGACATATGCATCGCAACCCCAAATCTTCATGAAAGACAAACTAGGTTTTCTTCCATGCCACATCTCATATGGGGTCTTTTGAATCGATTTGGTAGGAACTCTGTTTATAGTGAAAGCAGCAGTTTCCAGTGCATGTCCCCAAAAGGATAAAGAAAGCTCAACTTGACTCATCATAGAACGAATCATGTCCAACAAGGTTCTATTCCACCTTTCAGACACACCATTCCATTGTGGTGTTCCGGGTGGAGAGAGTTCTGAAATGATTCCACTACTCTTAACACTTCTATCAAATTCTTGGCTCAAATATTCACCACCTCGATCGTATCGAAGTACTTTAATAGTTTAGCCAAGTTGGTTTTGCACCTCATTTTGAAATATTCAATATATCTCAAACGATTCACTTTTATGTTTCATTAGATAAACATATCCAAATCTACTATAATCATCAGTGAATGTTATGAAGTACTGAAATCCTTCCCTAGCATTGCTACTCATAGGTCCACACACATCGGTATGTATGAGGCCTAATAAGTCGCCCGCCCTTTCACCAGTTTTGGTAAATGGGTCCTTGGTCATCTTGCCAAGTAAACAAGATTCGCATGTCTCATATGATTCATAATCATGTGAGTCTAAAAATCCATCTTTGTGGAGTTTAGAAATGCGTTTCTCATTTATATGGCCAAGACGACAATGCCATAAGTAAGTGTGGTTTACATCATTGGGTTTAGATCTCTTGTTAATGTTATAGACATCATTATCACGATTTTCAACATCAAGGATATAAAGGTCATTGAATGAAATAGCAGTACAATAATGCATATCACTCTTGTAAATGGAAATCTTCTTATCACATATAAGAAAATTAAAACCTTCATTATCCAAACATGAAATCGAAATAATATTCCTACTTAAAGCTGAAACGTAATAACAATTGTTCAAAACAAGTATTAGTCCACTAGGTAAAGTAACTTCATAAGTTCCTACGGCTAATGCAGCAACTCTTGCTCCATTCCCCACATGTAGGTCCACTTCACCATCTTTAAGCATCCTTCTGTTCTTTAGACCCTGCACATTTAAACAAATGTGAGTTCCACATCCGGTATCCAATACCCAAGAACTAGAAGTAGATAGGAATATATCTATAACAAAGATACCTGAAGTCGAAGAAACTCCTTTGCTCTTCTTCAGTGCTTCCTTGTATTTTGTGTAGTTTCTCCTCCAATGTCCAATCTCATTGCAATGGAAGCAGACTGCGTCCTCTTGGGACTTGGGCTTAGCCTCTTTGGGTTTGGCACCCTCTTTGGGTTTGGCAACATTTGCCTTAGGATTAGCAACTTTTGCCTTTCCCTTACCCTTGAAACCCTTCCCCTTGTTAACCATCAACACTTGATCGGTTTTCTTCTTGACAATATTGGTTTCCGCAGTGTTCAACATTTGAACTAACTCGGAAAGGTTCTTATTCATGCCCCCCATGTTATAGTTAATTATGAAATTACTAAAACCTTCGGGCAATGAATTCAATATCATGTCAGTAGCCAACTCTTGGCTAATCGGAAAACCAAGCCTTTCAAGATGCTCGATGTGGCCCTTCATCTTTAGAGCATGGGGACCAACAGCTTGTCCTTCACTCATCTTGTATGAGGTTAGGGCCTTAAATGTGTTATACCTTTCTTGCCTTGCTTGAACTTGGAACATTTTCATCAGTCGATTGTTTAGATCAACTGTCCCTAAGTGCTCAAGATCCTTCTGAAGGCTCTTGCACATGGCGGAGAGCATGAGGCAACTAACATCAGTAGAATCACGCTTGTGCTTCAGATATTGATCCCTCACTGTCCTAGTAGCATTGGCAGCAGGTTCAGGTGGAATAGGTTCCTCGAGAACGTACAATTTCTCCTCTTGTCTGAGAACAATTCTCACGCTACGGATCCAATCCATATAGTTTGTACCATTCTCCTCCAACTTTTCCTTCTCAAGGACAGATCGCAGTGACAAATGATGATTATTGTTTGATGCCATTATTTCTACAAAAAGATATACATAAAATATGAACACATATAAGTAAACATATCATATGAAAAGTATAATGCATTTACATAAAAATAAATGCTCCCACTAAATTATACACCTTCCAATGCAAACAAGCATAATATACATTTAATGGGCTAAGATCCAACTTTAATTTAATTTCGAGTTTGCTATGGCAAACCGCTCAAGACTAAATTAATTAGGTAGAAACATCAATCATATCACATATATGACTCTTAGATCTTTTATGAAATTTATTTAAGACATCATATGTCTAAGCATATTTTAATCTCACCTTATGCCTTGGGTCCAAAACCATTTTGATAACCCAATTAAGTTCATTCACTTTAAACGTATAGGAACCACCATTTCCTCATCTTGCTCGCATACGAATAGAATCAAAGTACCTTGCTATGGCAACCCCACCCAAAACTATCTGAATGGTCTCAAGTGTTTTAATCATGAATTGGAATAAAGAACTTAAAAGTTAAATGAAGGTTCTTTAAAGTAGATTATAAGCACATCAGCAAAGATAGTCATAACTGTGCACCAAGGACTACTTAAGTACCACCAGGAAGATAGGTGAGCCACAAGGATTACTTAAGTACCAAATCTCTCCTTCGACAGAACTCTCCTAGACATGCACAATCAGAAATCATCTCTGATTTGCAACATAATCAATACTTTATATAAACAATCAATTTCCTTTTAAATTTTGCGTAAAATGACTTATTTCTCATAAACAATCAGAAAACCAAAATTTTAATGTTTAAATCTAAACATTCAGAAAATTACAATACAATGTTTCAACTAAACATCTAACAAAATTCTTAACACGTAAGAACACATAATTCATGCATCGCAATAATTAATAAAATCGTATTTTAATTAACTAAGCATGCATAAACAATGAATTAATCTAGCATAGCCCTATAAACTTAATTTCCATAAATTTATAGCATCCAGATTAATATATAAACATATCAGATTGTAAACACATTCACAGATTAACAAGATTGTTTAACAAACTGATTCTGCCCAGATTGAGCAAGGATTGTCGCGTGATAGAGGCCAAATATGTCGCGCGACCTAACAAAGCCATCAGCCATACTCTGTCACGTGACACAGTCAAGCAGTGTCGCGTGACATAACCAAGCAGATTTGCAGATTCAATCAATTCTAAATCACAGAGCAATCAAATCATGTAAACAACTTTTAACTGATTTAATTCAATATCAATAGAACACGATTTAGGCATATTGTTTAAAAAACAATCAAACTATCGCATATCAAACATGCAAAAATCATATAAACAATTTATATCAAATTTTCTAGCATGTTTATTCAAACTTAATCATACGAACAGGGCTATGATACCACTGTCTGGTTTTACGGGTCCATGCGCAGCGGAATTAAGCATCTAATAACATAAAACCCAAAGAACCTAGGATCCGTTATATATAATTAACTTGAATACCTATGAGATAGATATAACCAACCTTGAACGCTTTTCGTTCTTGAGCTATCGAACAATGTATTGATGTGATTCTGAATACAAACTTCGAACTCTAGGCCTTGATCGATGCACGAGCGAAGATCCTCTTATGGTATCCACACATTTGAATGAACCAAGAACGATTTCTTGATGATTGCTAGATCAAAAACCTTGAAGAATATTGAGAATTATGTTGTGATTTTCTTTTCAGAATTTCGGCTAGCTAATTAGGGTTGACAGACTGTTATATTTATACTACTTTAGCATTAATATTCGTTTCCTAATCAAATTAGGAAACTAGTCTGTAAATGCCTCTGTGGCTTCATGTTGTCGCACGACCAGTCGAAGCCTATGGCCAAGTTCTGTCGCGCTACAACCCAAGCCAGTTCAGGAATTCTCAATCATTTCTTCCTTTGGTTTAATCAATTCATTCTAGTTGTGTGTGACCCAATAGGATTATATCATGTTGGCAATGAGCTCGATCAAATCGACCCTCATAAGACATAAGCGGACTCTAGCAAGCCATTATGTCTACCCAAATAATATAACGTAAGAGTTCACGTTTCCAATGGTGCACTTCCATTTCTCCCTTTGTCTCACGATGTTATATTGAACACAAGTCATGGTCCACGTCAACTTGTACTTGTTCAATGCTTTCTCGATCTTGAGTATAATGATAATCCAATCGTATTGGGGTATGGCCATACACTTTCATCATTATCACTCATCGTGGGGCCCAAGCAAAACATCTCTCTTTCGAGGGACAAATTCCATCTTGACTTATCATCCTTCCCATTATGATTCCGATCATGCCAAAGATAGCCTTTATAGATATCGTGTTAAGATATCGTTTGACTAAAATCAAACATGACTTTCATCATATGTAAGGTCATGATAATCTCAGGTCTAGGGACTAAATAAAGTGATCAATTGAAATTTAATTATGACATTTGACCATGACATAAATCTCAAACGGGTCAAGCCCAATCACTTGTTCTCTAACAAGTACCCATAAATTTAATGTGCATCTCTATGCATATAATCATCATATGATTATCCATTAACATTTATACTAATTATTCACTTAATAATTAGGGACTGAGCTTATTACAAATAAATATGCAAAACATATAATAATCAAATAATAGACTTTTCATATAATAATAAATAATGTCAACACATAAGTCTATCAACCATAGGCCTAGGGCATAACACTAACAAAGTTGATCTTGAAGAAATTCAAGAACCCGAAAATAACATGAAACCGATAGTAGAGACTGAACCAAGTCCACAAGAAGTTGTGGAACTGGTTCAAGATCCACAAGTCCATCGTAGATCGGATAGGTAACAATCCGCACCCGAGAGATATGAGTTTCTCGTGTCGAAAAGTAATGAAGTGGAAGTCATTGAGAATGACGAACCTACTTTCTATCAAGAGGCGATGTCCTATCCCGATTAGGATAAATGGTTAGAAGCCATGGAATCCGAATTGCAATCCATATCGAATAATCAAGTTTGGAACTTGATTGATCCACCCGAAGGTGTAAAAACCATAGGGTGCAAGTGGGTGTTCAAGAAGAAGACTGACATGGATGAGAAGGTGCATACTTACAAGACTAGGCTTGCAGCAAAGGGATATAGGCAAATTCATGGTGTAGACTATGATGAAACCTTCTCGCCTGTTGCCATGCTTAAGTCTGTTACAATTTTAATTGCCATAGCTGCGTATTATGACTATGAGATATGGAAAATGGATGTCAAAACCGCTTTCCTTAATGTAAAACTGCTTGAGGATGTGTATATGACATAACCCGAAGGTTTTGTTGATCCAAGAAATTCTAACAAGGTGTGCAAGTTGTAGAGATCCATTATGGATCAAAGCAAGCTTCTAGGAGTTGGAATCTTCGTTTTGACGAGAAAATAAAAGAGTTTGGTTTTATCAAGAACGAAGATGAACCTTGTGTATACATGAAATTCTGTGGGAGCGTAGTATTATTTCTCTTATTGTATGTCGATGATATCTTACTCATTGGAAATGACATTCCTGCGCTTTAGACTGTCAAGTCTTAGTTAGGGAAATGTTTCTCAATGAAAAATATGGGCGAAGCCGCTTACATCCTTGCTATCAAGATCTATAGAGATAGATCTAAGAGGATAATTGGTTTGAGTCAAAGTACCTATATTGACAAGGTTCTTAGAAGGTTCAAAATGAAAAATTCTAAGAGAGGTAACCTGCCAATGGGTCATGGTGTTACTCTTAGCAAGACGCAGTGTCCTAAGACAACTGATGAGCAAAAGAGGATGAATGAAGTTCCATACGCTTCGGCTATTGGATCTATCATGTACGCTATGATTTGTACTAGACCCGACATCTCGTATGCTTTGAGCATGACGAGTCGATACCAATCTGAGCAAAAGAGGATGAATGAAGTTCCATACGCTTCGGCTATTGGATCTATCATGTACGCTATGATTTGTACTAGACCCGACGTCTCGTATGCTTTGAGCATGACGAGTCGATACCAATCTGATCCTGGTGAGAACCAATGAATGGCAGTCAAGACGATCCTTAAGTACTTAAGAAAGACTAAGGATGCATTCTTGGTATATGGAGGGATGGAAGAAGATCTTGTTGTAAGAGGTTACACAGATGCTAGCTTCCAAACTGACAAAGATAATTTAAGATCGCAATTGGGTTTTATGTTCATTCTTATTGGAGGTGCGGTTTTTGTTGGAAGAGTTCCAAGCAGAAATCCGTGGCCGATTCTACAACTAAGGCTGAATATTTAGCGGCATTCAATGCAGCTAAAGAGGCAGTTTGGATCAAAAGTTGGTTTAGTGTTTTGGAAATGTTCCAAGTATCTACTAATCCGGTGGAACTTTATTGGGACAATGTTGGTGCCATTTGTGTAAGCAAAGGAACCAATGTCACATCAGCGATCCAAACATATACTTAGATGTTTCCATCTCATTCGAGAGTTCATTGATCGAGGAGACGTTAAGATATGTAAAGTATCAACCGTTGATAACATTGGGGATCCGTTTACAAATCCCCTCGCACAAGCAAAGCATGATGGTCATGTGAGGTCCATGGGTATTCGATACATAGATGGAGCCTAGTGCAAGTAGGAGATTGTTCGTGTAGTGCCCTAGGCTATAGTTATGTTTTAACTTGAACCGTTATGTATCATCTTTTTCATTTATTATAGAGCATGTTTATTTTCTTCATTATATGTTTACATGTTTATTATATTGAACTGCGTCCCTAGTTGTTATGAACAACTAGTATAAGTTGGTAATGGATAATTATGGAGATGATTATATGCATGGAGACGATAAGTCAAGATGGGATTTGTCCCTCTCGTTGAGAAAGATGTTTGCTTGGGCCCCTCGATGAATGTTGTTGATGAAATGTGTGGCCACGCTCAAGTGATTTGATAGAGATCAAATGCATTTGGATTATCAACATATTCAAAATCGAGAAAGCATTAAACATGTGAGTTGACATGAACCATGACTCATGTTCAATAGGACATCGTGAACAAAGGGATTGTGACATTTGATTATCAAGGAATCAAGCTTTGATGTTATATTTAATTGGGTGGACATAATGATTTTCTAGAAGTCACTTATGTTTTGTGAGGTTGATGTTTCAACTCACTACTAACATAAAATATAATTCCTAAAGGGTCACACACAAAAGAACGGATTGAAAATGGCTAAAAGGGTGAAATCTGGGCTCAGGGGACGACTCGTCCCGCTTTTGCCCAAGTCGTGCCTTGTGAAGGGATGACTGTATCAGAGAGCGATCATAAAGGGACGACTCATGCCCTAAGGGACGAGTCGTGCTCACGAATCGTGCCCTCAGGCATGACTCGTGCCCTTTGATCTGCAAAACTGGTTTACTGGATCGATGTGTGGCGCGACAGACTTTGCCACTGGGCACGACTCGTGCTCTTGAGCACAACTCGTGCCAGCAGTCAAAATCTGTCCGTACACGTTTTCCTAGGCAGGATTGGGTTTGGTTTTGACAAGGATTCTTTCCCTAATTGTTAGGGATTTACATTTGATATAAATATAATCCTTTGGTCAGCCAAAAACACATGTTATTTTAGATCTAGATTAAGAATCAAAGATCAAAAACACTATTACCATTGATTATTGAAAATCATTTCAATAATCGGAGATCATCTAGCAATCAAACAAGAAGCGTTCTTGGTCCTTTCGCATGTGGATTACCGATAGAGGGTGATTAAGTTATCACCAAAAGCTTGAAGACTTCAATCGTTGATTCATCACAAGTCCTATAACAAGGAGAAGATCAAAACCTTCATCAACGGTTTTGAGATTCATTTTTTGAGATTCGTTTCGAACAAATAAATCGCATTCAAGGTATGTAAATTCTATTTCATATATTTTTTTAATCTCTTCATGCTAGACGGATTATAGGGCTAGGGTTTTGATTGTTATTTCTAAGTTCTTCCGTTGCGTTTGTAACCCCAAAACCCAACACCACAATGGTTTTAGGGTTCCACTTTTGGATGGCTGCTAACAAACATGGCAATCTTATGTAAGATTCTTTCCAGTCTCCATATGCCTCTGAAATAGCTTTTTGTTTGCCACACCATGCCTTCCTATATGAAACATTCTTTGCATGGGCATTTTTTATTGTCGCCTTCACTAGTGCAATCTTCAACTCGGGATTAGCCTTAACCAGTTCCAAAACTTCTTCCCCTATAAACTTAGCATCTAGGTTTTGATGATCTTGGCTAATTTTTGTTCCCAAGCAAGAATGAGGACCCTTGTATTTGGTAACTTCCCAAATCTTCCCTCACCCCATCATCACCCTCATTCTCGCTATCATCAGTAGGACTACTGCAATCATCATAACCATCATCACGATCTTCGTTTAGAAGCAACCCAATATTTTCTTCATAATCTAAATCATTATCATCATCATTATACAATTCCTCACCCCTCCCTCTTCCTCTCCCTCTTCCTCTTTCTCTTCCTCTCCCTCTCCCTCTTCCACATATGTTTGTGTACTTGTTCTAGCACCCCTCTCAATATAGCAGCTTAAAGAACCCATCTGAAAGGTATCCATGTCATTAACATACTCATTTTGTAATGGCTTCACATGGGTTTCAAACTCCTCAACATTCATATTATCAACTGAATTCATCTTAACATATAATTGTAAGCTACTCAACCCATCAAACTGAGCAGAAACATCAAACATAACTTCCATACCCATATCATTTGTTGATTACAAATGGAATGTAATTTGCAACTCTTGAAGCGACAAGATGAGGATATCTACAAGTAACTTGCAACTGAACATTAGCTCGATCTACCCCAATTTTCTTAGCTAACTTCCTAATCAACTTCTTGTAACTCCACCGAGTTTTAGCCCTAAGTGCACATTTTGGTCCCCTTTCAAAATTTTCACCTTCAAACGGGTGTTCATCATCGCCTCCCCAATAACACATGAAAACAAGTGGAACTCCAGCCATATTTATTCCTAAAAATTGAAAACAAAAATTAACAAAAACCTAATTTAAGAACAAATCAAAATAATTTTAACAAAAAATTATAAAAAAATCTATACAAGCAAAGAAAAAGAAAGAAAAAAAATTAACTTACAAATTAAGAAGATATTTCTTCCTCTCCTTCTTCTTCTCTATTTCTTCTTTCTCTTTCTCCTTCTTCTCTTTCCAAAACAAAGTTCTCTATTTCTTCTTCTTTCTCTATTTCTTCTTCTTTCTCTTACTCCTTCTCTCTCTTTCTAACAAAAACTCTTTCTTTTATTTTCCTTTCTTTTCTTTTTTCTCTCACCCGTGCAAGGTGTATCTAAAGTTTAAACAAAAAAAAAAATTTAACTTAAAGCTGGTAGTGGTAGTACCGGATTCACATTTATTTTTTTTTAAATAACGAACTCTGGATTTCTGTTTAAAAAAAAACTTTAAATCTGGTGTTGGCAATACCGGCTTCACAATTTTTATTTTAAAAAAAACAATTAATCAGTTAAAAAAAAAATTAAAGCCGGTAGTGACAATACCGACTTTAAACATAATTCTGGTATTGCCAAAATCGGCTCTCCCAAAAAGTGTTAATATGGTAAATAAGTTTGGTCAATGTTATTTTGGTATTTAAAATTTTAAAAAGTAATATTTTGAAAAAAAAAATTCCAAAAAACACCCAAAAATTCGTTCAAATACAACCCAAAATGACCAAATTCAATCTCAAACCTAAATCCTAAATTTTCAAGCACAACTAATTCTAACCTTCAAAAAATGGAAATATAGGAAAGAGAATGAAAACTTACTTATCAATTTTTAAAAATCACCTGAATAGAGCTGTTTTGAATTTGGCAAAATGTTTTTCAAAAATCGTTTTTCCTTACTTTGCTCTCTTCTTTTTTCTACCTTCTTCCTACTTCCTACCTTCTTCCTTTGTTTTTTTTCTTTCTTCTGTAATCTGTAAACACGCTGAAGAGTAGTTCGCTTAAACTCACCAAATCAATTGACGAGTTCATTATAACGTCATTTTTTAATAATTGCAGGAATAATAACGGAAAATTTCAAAAAAATAAATAAATAAACTCGCCATATCATTTGGCGAGTTTCAATGGAAAATGGTTAAAGCCGCTATACCATTTAACGAGTTTAAAAAAAATGGACATTTTGACAAATAATTTGGAAGGATTATTATTTTGGGAATATATTTTAAAAAATGAATAATTTGAAAAAAAAAACTCTCAATCGTTGATATCAATGATTAATATTTAAATTAGCAGAGATTTCTTGCGTTGACAATAAATCTTGCTTTTGTCAAAAACCGATTGGTGCAATCGACAACTTTCATGGATTTCGTAAGGCGGAGATTTGTTCCTTGGACTCTCAATTTACGTCGACGTTCGAGTGTCAATCAAACGTCTTACTACATGAATAATTTGTTATCCACCATTTTGTTGATTTTAAAGTTTTTGCCCTAATTCTCGTTATATTATTTGTTTTCTCTCATACACTACAAGGAAAAACGGATTTAGAAACGGCAAATTCCGTAGCTAAAATGAAGATTTCGTAGCTAAATCGTGTTTAGAGACGAATTTGTTACGTAGCTATTCCATGGGTGCAGGTTCGTCGGTAAATTGGGCATCGCTGTTTTGTAGCTGTTTTAGAGACGGAAATATCTGTCTCTAATTTAGAGACGGACATATCCGTCTCTAAATTAGAGATGGACATGTCTGTCTCTAAATTAGAGATGGACATGTCTGTCTCTAAATTAGAGACAGACACCTCCGTCTCTAAATTAGAGACAGATATATGTCCGTCTCTAAATTAAAGACAAATATGTCCATCTCTAAATATGTCTCTAAAACAGCTACAAAATAGAGACGCCCAATTTAGCGACAGACGTGCACCCACGGAATAGCTACGGAACAAATCCGTCTCTAAACACGATTTAGCTAAAGAATCTTCATTTTAGCTACAGAATTTGCCGTCTCTCAATCCGTTTTTCCTTGTTGTGTGTGTGTATATATATATATATATATATATATATATATATATATATATATATATATATATATATATATATATATATATATATGAATTATATTAATATATACTACTAATTAAAATACACTTATAAATAACCTTATATTGAAAAAATTGTCATATATATCAATTAACAATGTCAAAATACCACTACTAAAATATAATTCACATTCATAAAATTTCCTAAATCAAAATTTTTAAAATCAATTACAATTACAAATGGGGGTGATCAATTATACTGCTGCTGAAGTCCCAGCCCAGGCGCACGCCTTGTCCTCCTCCAAGCGCCAGCCTCACATATCTTCAGCAACTCAATCAGCAACTGAAGACCAGGCGCTCACCTCGCCATCATCCAGGCGCTCGCCTGGCCGTTGTTCAAACACAGTCCAACCTACTCCCTGTGAGGCGCACGCATCACTCATGCCCAGGCGGCCGCCCCATTGCTGATGTTGTTTCCATTGCTGCTGTTAAAATCAGAAACCTCATTCGATGTAGTTAGAAATTGTTGACTTATTTGACCCTTCCTTGTTGTTATGGGCATCAATGGCTTCCAAAATCATCTGAAAAACAACAAAACAATAACATAACCCAACGCCAAGAAAATGAGATGAACACTTCCCAAATAAGGGTTCAAAATGGTAGTTTAAGGATTTCGGGTAGTGTTGAAATTGGGGAAATTTACTTGTGGGTAAGGAGGGAGTGATGGGGGTTTGAAGACTTCTTTCATTTGAGATGGAGATGGCCTGAATAGAGAGAGGGGGAGTGAGCAGAAACAGAGGGGGAGAAAAATGATGAAGACGTCGGTGTTGGAGTCGGCCGGATTTGAAGGAGATGGCTGGAGAAGATGGAGTAGCACGGAAGGGACGGAGGTGGGAAGGAAACGGAAGGGATGGGGTTGGGCCGTTGGGGTGGATTCTTGGATAGTAGAGAGAGAAAGTGAGTGTGTAAGAGAGAGAGAGTGTGTGTGTATGTGTGTGTTCTGATTCAGTGAGGAGAGGAGAGAGAAATAGGAAAGAAATAGGATAAAAAATGAGTTGGGTTAGGAAAGGGAAGTGGTTTTGTTTGGAAGAATATGGACCATTGGATTGAATGTATTGAATGGTTAGATGTTGCTTTATCTCATGATCCGCGTGAATTTTTGGGATCCAATCAAACAATGTCACATTACATACTTATATTTGTTTCACACTATATGCTAACTAAATTATTTATGTCTAATATCAAGAATAATAATATCTATTATTATTAATATTTATTAATGAATTATTAATTATATAAATGATTAATTAATTAATATTAATATTAATTATATAAACAGTAATAATATTAATAATAGTACTAATAATAACTAGTAATTTTTATTTTTTATTGATTATGAAAAAATATTTTAGACTTTTTTTATTACTGAAATTTACAAAAAGTTATCTAAAATATTTACATGTTTTTATTTGATTTACCCCAAATTTTGGTTAAAGTAGTATGCCTAAAAAAGTTAAGTTATATTTCTTTCAAAAATTCATAACTTTTTTTATATAACTTTTTGCAAAAAAATGTATGTAGTGAACAAAAGTTTAAAATAGTCTTCTATCCAAAAAAAAAGTTAATACTCCCTCTGTCCCGTTCGAAAGGGCACTTTTTGTCAACATCAGTTAACTTTGACCTAAACATTAATGCAAATCTAATCATTATATTGAAATTCTAAAAATTGTTATTGATAAATCATTAAATGGTTTATGAATAACAATTTTTAGAATTCCAATAAGATGATTAGATTTGTATTAATGTTTGGGTCAAAGTTAACTGCTGTTGACCAAAAGTGCCCTTTCAAGCGGGACGGAGGGAGTATACAGTATACAAATTAACAGAAACTGTTAAAAAGTTAACTGTTTTTCAAAAAACTGTTAAAAAGTTAACTTTTTTATTCAAAACCGTTAGAAAATTAAAAGAGTAAGATTGGTTGTCCCCCTCCTTGTAATTTTATTTTAATCAATAAAATTTAAGGGTACCGTCCCTTTTTTCTTTTATATACATTCGTTTCATTTAAAAAAGTTAAGTTTTTCATCTTTCAAAATTCATAACTTTTTTTATATAACTTTTTGTAAAAAATGTATGTAGTAAACAAAAGTTTAAAATAGTCTTCTTTATCAAAAAAAAAAAATTAAAAAAAAAGTTAATATACAGTATACAAATTAACAGAAACTGTTAAAAAGTTAACTGTTTTTTCAAAAAAATGTTAAAAAATTAACTTTTTTATTCTAAAACCGTTAGAAAATTAAAAGGGTAAGGTTGGTTGTCCCCCTATACCCTAAAACTTATACCCTATACACTAAACCCTAAATCATATACCTATACATTATACCCTATATCCTAAATCCTAAACCTTATACCTTATACCCTAAATCCTAAGTCATATACCTATGTCTTATCCCTTATACCCTAAACCCTAAACCTTATACCTTATACCCTATACCCTAAACATTATACCCTATACCCTAAACCCTAAGTCGTATACATATACCTACCTTATACCCTAAATCCTATACCCTATACCCTAAACTTTATACCCTATACCCTAAACCCTAAGTCGTATACCTTATACCTTATACCCTAAACCCTAAGTCATATACCTATACCTTATCCCTTATACCCTAAAACTTAAATCTCATATAGCCTCATACCCTAAGTCTCAAATATCCTCATACCCTAAACCTCATATACCCCCATACCCTAAACCCTAAACCCTAAACCTCATATATCCTATATTTATTTTTTATAGAAGAAAAGTCAAAAGAGGGACGAACTACCCTATATTTATTTTTTAATTTTTTATTGACTAGAAAATAATATTTTAGAATTTGTTAATTAGTGATTTTTTTAGAAAAAGTTATATAGAAAAATATAGAAAAAAACTAAACAAATGAAATTATATAGAAGAAAAGTCAAAAGAGGGACGTACTACTATCCTATATTTACTTTTTATTTTATTTTTATTGACTAGAAAATAACATTTTAGCCTTTGTTAATTAGTGATTTTTTTTACAAAAAGGTATATAAAAAAAGATAAAAAAAAAAAAAACTAAACAAATGAAAGTATATAGAAGAAAATTAGTCAAAAGAGGGACGGACTACCCTATATTTATTTTTATTTTTTTAAATTTTTTTTATTAACTAGAAAATAATATTTTAGACTTTGTTAATGAGTGATTTTTTTTAGAAAAAGTTATATAAAAAAAAAGATAGAAAAAAACTAAACAAATGAAAGTATATAGAAGAAAAGTCAAAAGAGGGACGGACTACCCTATATTTATTTTTTATTTTCTTATTTTTTAATTGAATAGGAAATAATATTTTAGACTTTGTTAATTAGTGATTTTTTTTTAGAAAAAAAAGTATATAAAAAAAGATAGGGTTTAGGGTATATGATATAGTAGGTTTTAGGGTTTAGGATTTAGAGTGAGGTTTAGAGTGAGATATATTTATTTTTTATTTTATTTTAATTTTGTATTGACTAGGAAATAGTATTTTAGACTTTGATTAGAAGTGATATTTTTTTAGAAAAAGTTATATAAAAAAAGATATGATTTAGGATAAATGATATAGGGTTTAAAGTGAGATTTAGACTTTAGAGTGAGATATATTACTTTTTATTTTATTTTAATTTTTTATTGACTAGAAAATAATATTTTAGCCTTTTTTAATTAGTGATTTTTTTTAAAAAATGGTATATAAAAAAATATAGAAAAAAACTAAACAAATGAAAGTATATAGAAGAAAAGTCAAAAGAGGGACGGACTACCCTATATTTATTTTTTATTTTTATTTAATTTTTTATTTACTAGGAAATAATATTATAGACTTTTTTAATTAGTGATTTTTTTTAGAAAAATTATATAAAAAAGATAGGGTTTAGGGTATATTATATGGGTTTTAGGGTTTAGGGTTTAGAGTGAGGTTTAGAGGTTTAGAGTGAGATATATTTATTTTTTATTTTCTTTTAATTTTGTATTGACTAGAAAATATAATTTTATACTTTGGTTAGTAGTGATATTTTTTAGAAAAAGTTATATAAAAAAAGATAGTGTTTAGGGTAAATGATACAGGGTTTAGGGTTTAGAGTGAGGTTTAGACTTTAGAGTGAGGTATATTTATTTTTTATTTTATTTTATTTTTTTATTGATCAGAAAATAATATTTTAGCCTTTGTTAATGATTTTTGGTATTTTAACTTTCCTCTTTCTTCTGTGATTTTTTAAAAAATATGGTATATAAAAAAAGATAGAAAAAACTAAATAAATGAAAGTATATAGAAGAAAAGTCAAAAGAGGGACGGACTACCCTATAGTTATTTTTTATTTTTTTTATTTTTTTATTAACTAGAAATAATATTTTAGACTTTGTTAATTATTGATTTTTTTTTAGAAAAAGATATATAAAAAAAGATAGGATTTAGGATATATGATATGGGTTTTAGGGTAAATGATATACTTTTTTTTTTTTGGATTAAGAAAATTATTTGAGATGTTGGTCAGTCGGGAAATTTTTTATACAAAGTTATATAAAAAATTTTTTTTAAAGAAATGAAAATATACAATTCATAAACCCTAAAATTGAGAAAATAAAAATAAATCTATTTTAGCTACAGATGTTGAATCTGTCTCTAAATTAGAGACAGATTTTGAACACGTCTCTAATTTAGAGACAGATACTAAATATGTCTCTAAATTTTATAGACAGATGTTGAATATGTCACTAAATTAGAGACGGATTCAAAAATCTGTCTCTAAATTAGAGACGGATTAAAATCTGTCTTCAATTTAGAGACAGATTCAACATCTGTCTCTAAAGTTTAGAGACAGATTTTGTATATGTCTCTAATTTAGAGACGAATTTTGAATCTGTCTTTAATTTAGAGACAGATACAAAATCCGTCTCTAAAATTTAGAGACGGATTCAGAATCCGTCTCTAATTTTTGGGTCTGTCTCTAATCTGTCTCCAAATTTGCTACAGACTCCGTCCGTCTCTAATTTTTCGTCTCTATCTTCGGTTTTCTTTGTTGTGATATTCAGAGAACTTTATTATTGATATTCAAAACCCTCTAAGTTTGATATAAAGAAGATTTGTTATCCATTGTACTAGGGTGTTGCCCGTGCTATGCACGGGGTACTTTGATGTTTTTGATAATCATAAATAAGTTTGTCCATAAAAAAATATGTACGTCAGTTTGAAATTAATTTATTAATATAAAATATTATGAGGATGAATTATAAATATTATGGTCATGGGAAAAAATATGAGTGAGATCACAAACTTGTAAAAGGCTAACCATGAAATTCATTTGTTATGTCATGTGATGATGAGATAGATGGAGTCTTGAAAGAGGTATTTAGAGTTAGGGTTATGGCACCATATTTTTCTCCATAATCTGTTAATATTTTTGTGGTTTGTTTTCTCATTATTTTCTCATGACTTCTAGATCATTAATGTTTGTACAATATGAAAAAATAAATATATAAATCAATATAAAAAATAAAAGTAAGATTAACAAATATCATTGTAGTTAATTTTTGTAATCTTAGCAATTTGTTAGAATTCATTCGTAAGTATGAATAAAATAGAAGAAAGAAAACGCAACAACAAATAAAAATATTCAAAAACTTAATAAATAAAATAATAACAAAAAATGAATTCAATATCAAAACAGAAATATGAAAGTCAAATATTAATAAAGGAAAAACAATAAAAAATAAGAGTCCAAAAATATAATAAAAATAAATAGTAGAAACATATAAATAATAAATTTGAATATTTTTAAAAATAATACAAAGTCAAAGTAGAATAAATATCAAAATAGAAAAAAGAAAAAAAAAAAGAAAATGAAACAATTGAATGAAATATGGAAATCGAATCTTAATAAAAAACAATAAAAAGGAAGCATTCACGAACACAAACAAAATATATTAAAAAATAAAAAAACTATTTTGAAAATTCATCAATGAAAATCAATCAAACCCAAATATAAATAAATACAACAAAAATCAAACTTTAATCGAAACTAAAGAAATATTTTTTATCACAAACTGAAAAAAGTGAAGATAATATTAAAAAACGTAAGTAAAGCAAATATGAAAAAGATAAGAAATAAAACTAAAATCAACTTTACAAATAAGTAAAAGAAATCAAATCATAATCGAAAGAAAAAAAAATCCAAACAAAGTTCTTATTTAAAGCCAAGCTGTAAATTGTCTTACAAAAATAGCAAAAGCAAAATGTAAAAAACTTTAATAATTAAGAAAGAAAAAAATCTTATACATAAAAGAAAATCAATATCAATATAAAAACATACGGAAAAATAAAATGCAATTAAAAAATGAAAATTAAAATTCTAATAATTAAAAAGTGAAAGAAACATTCACAAACATAAAAGAAATAGAAAAAAAGCAAGAAATAAAATCAAAATAAAGACGAAAATTTATAAAATAAAAGTTAAAATTAAAATTAAGGCCCACTTCCTCTAGGGCCCCTCATGTGAGATTTAAACCCAATTTAGAAAATAATATTTTGAAAATTCCAAAGACACCCCTTCTTGTTATTATAAGACTACTTTGTCTCTTATAATTGACTTATAAGATAAATTTTTCAACCAAAAAAATTAAAAATTTCAATAATAACAACGAATTGCTCTCATAATTTACACAATTACAACTCTTATAAGTTAATTAAAAGACTTTTTAATAAGTCTTATAAGTTATTTAAAAAACTTTTTAATAAGTCTTATAAGTAACTTATAAGACTTTTTAAAGTCTTATAAGTAATTTATAAGACTTTTTAAAGTATTATAAGAGTCTTATAAGACTTTTTAATAAGTCTTATAAGTTATTTATAAGACTTTTTTAAAATGTAAAAAAGTCTTATAAATCTTATAAGTAACTTAATAAGTTTTATAAGACTCTTATAAGACTTATTAAAAAGTATTTTATAAGACGTTTTAATAAGTCTTATAAGTAACTTATAAGACTTTTTAATAAATCTTATAAGTTATTTATAAGACTTTTTTAAAAAGTAAAAAAGTCTTATAAGCCTTTTTTTAAAAGTAAAAAAGTCTTATAAGTCTTATAAGTAACTTAATAAGTCTTATAAGACTCTTATAAAACTTATTAAAAAGTATATTATAAGACTTTTTAATAAGTCTTATAAGTAACTTATAAGATTTTTTAAAGTCTTATAAGACTTTTTAATAAATCTTATAAGTTATTTATAAGACTTTTTTAAAAAGTAAAAAAGTTTTACAAGCCTTATAAGTAACTTAATAAGTCTTATAAGACTCTTTTATAAAACTTATTAAAAAGTATCTTATAAGACTTTTTAATAAGTCTTATAAGTAACTTTTATAAGAAAGTTTGATTCATTGAGGTTGTTTGTGGTAGCGTAAACTGCCTTAATTGTTAGTTTTCTACTGCTGAACTCTTTCGATGGCAATTTTCTGAAGAAGATCCAATATGCAATAACTACCAATGCAACTCCCACGATCATTCCGCTTATTAAAACCCACGACACACCTGAAATCATGAAAATAATATGCAAATTTATCAAACATGGTCATTGAACACAATTAAACATCTGATAAATGAAAATTCACCTGTTTTTGAACTTTTTCTTTGCTTATTCTGTTCACCATGATCATCTGAAGAAACTGAAGATAATAAGAACTATTGAGGTTCGGGTGTCTGACGTCTGATAAGTTTGTTACTTCCCTAACGAATGTATCCATTTCTCTGTTAGTTACTATGTGTTTAACTGCAACCTGGTGTCCGTTAGACAGAATTCCTTTGTAAACTTTTCCTGATTGAACAAACAAGAAAAATAACTTTGAAGGAGAAGAAACTAAGGTAGTTAACTATTCTTGTGGGGTTGGTTCTTACCGACTGTTCATTGGCCAAGAAAGTATGATTCATTGAGGTTGTTTGTGGCAGCTTAAACTGCCTTAATTGTTAGTTTACTGGTGCTGAACTCTTTCGATGGCGATTCATTTGATGTTGTCGTTTGAAAAAAAAAGATAAGCGTAATTATCAAGTAAAACTAGCCAACCAGGAAAAAAACTAGTTTACGCCCATAAATCTGTATATTTTGTAGAGCGAAAATGCATATATACCTTCCTTTCTTATCTGCAGTTTTGTTCTAATCAATTTTCCGAAGAAGATCCAATATGCAATAACTACCAATGCAACTCCCATGACCAGTCCGCTTATTAAAACCCACGACACACCTGAAATCATGGAAATAATATGCAAATTTATCAAACATGGTCAATGAACACAATTAACCATCTGATAAATGAAAATTCACCTATTTTTGAACTTTTTCTTTGCTTATTCTGTTCACCATGATCATCTGAAGAAATTGAAGATAATAAGAACTATTGAACATTAAGAAGCACAATGAAGCATAATTTTTCTTGGATAGTTTACCTAAAGGAAGACTTTCTTGCTGCATGCAACCATAAACTGCACGAACCCATTTTTGGTCTGATATCCTTTGACTTGTCATTGACACCAACAAAGAAAATCTACAAACGTCTGTTTCAGTCTTTCTTGATTCATTTCTATTGTTCATCGTCAAATCCATTTCTTCCCACCTCTTTAAACAAGCACCACAACTCATTTCCGCTTCTCTGCAATCTAGGGTCAAACCCGTCGTTTCATTTCCTAACTTATCTTAATGCACTAAAATACACTAGTTCATCTGAACATGTCTTTTAGCAACTATACCATCGATCGACGAATTGAATGCCGATTGTTCTGAGTTGACAAATTAGGGCTTTTGTGTTTGATGATTTGGGGAATGATATGGACAAATCTGTCCATATCTGTAAGGAAGGAGGTAAGATGCTGGGGGAGCCGGAGGAGTGGCGGTGGTTGGCCGAATCTGAAGTATGAAGGTTAGAGAGAGAGAGAGAGAGAGAGAGAGTAGCGATCATTTTTGAAGCATCCGACGTGAGGGAAGGGGAGGGTGTACGAGAAATTTGAATTTGAGAATAATTCTTTATTTGAGATTTACAAAAAAAAATTCTTTAAGTGGAAAAAAAATTAGGGAGAGGGGCCCTAGGGGATTTTTCCTAAAATTAAAATCAAAATCAAAATCAAATTCAAATTCAAAATAATAAACACAAACATAAATACAAAAAAAACAAATCCTATTCAAAATAAGTCAAAAGAGATTATAAAGAAGTCACTCACAAATCCGAAAAAAATGAATTTTGTGAATACTTACAATAGCATTTTACAATAGCATTTCCTAGAACCTTGACACATTTTCTTTCTTCATGAATCAGTCACTACAAACGTGATGGAGAGCAAAAAACAAACATTTGTCAAAAGGAAATTAGTCTTTATATACTTGAATGAAGAAAATGGATGACTCTTCAACTATTGATCTTTTATGAATAGTCTAAAAGTTTTTTTTTAATTATTGTATTAGTTAGTATTACAACCTTTAAACTTCAACTTGTTTCATATTCCCGTTGATTATAACAAAATAAAATTATATTCTTCTATATGTTTAGTAATAGTTAGCAAAATTAAATTATGTTGGTGTGTCTTATGAATTATCATATGCATGTTACTAATGAACATAATGTGAAACTAATGCAATGATTCTTCATGTTCTTAACGGTTGAAGTATACTAAACGATGAAGATATGAACAATCTTTCGTTCATGAATTTGTAAAGTCTCTCTTCATGATATGTATTTCGAAAATAAAATAATGCATTTTTGTATATGAAAAGTTGAATTAGGATAATCAATACATAAGAAGGAAAAAGTTGATAATGTATAAATTTATTAGTGTTTTTAAATAAGAACATTAAACATCTTTTTGCCTTTAGGATTACTAAATTAAATTTCTTTAATCATTATCATATTTTCAAGCAAAATCATATGTATTCCGAAAATAAAATAATGCATTTTTATATATGAAAAGTTGAATTAGGATAATCAATACATAAGAAGCCAAAAAGTTGATAATGTATCAATTTATTAGCGTTTTTAAATGCATAACCTACCTAGTCTATACTTCTAATACCCCATCCGTCCCATATTAAGTTACTCATTTACTGTTGAGAACGGAAAATAAGGAGTGAATATATATAATCTCTATATATATAAAGAGAGGATTGTCAAAATCCCGCCTAAACCAAGGGCAATTTAGTAATTTCACGCGGTGGCAAAATTGAAGTTTAAGCAACCCTGGATGACGTGGCTGGCGCTGATTGGAGGGATTTTAGGCGCGTGCGTTACACGCGCCTACAAAGGCGCGTGAAAAAGCAAAGAGTTTTTTTTTTTTTTTTTAAATGAGACATGTGTCAATTTCTGATTGGCCCGATTATTTTCAGATTTTTATTTTACCTCCCGTTTTTTCCACCTCAATTTTTTTATAAAAAAAATTTTTTTTTAAAAAAAAAATTTACACCAAAATTCATAATTTTTTTTCCTCTTTAATTAGAGACTAATTTCATTTAATTTGGATACAAAAAAAAATACTCTTTTTTAAATATAAATTTCTTAATTATATTTTCTTCATTTTTCTTCTTAATTTCTCAATATCTTTTTTTGAAAATTAATTAAGTGTGAAGTATATTTTTTTATTATAAATGATGATAATAATAATTATAATTTTACTAATATGAATATTAGTACTGCTTCGTTGGCCTCAAAAATTAATGTTTTTAATGTTAGTTCCTTTGGTTCAAAATTTGACATTACTTTTTTAAACATATTAAGTAATATTTTATAAAATATTCATTGGGACGAATATAGTAATTTATTTTTTTACCCGAAGTCATATTATTTAGTAAAAATTAATGTTCATAATGTTCGTTTATTCATGTCAGCAAATAAATATTAATTTTTGAGACAAGTCAATTCATTGAGGCAAAAGAAGCATTTTTTTTTTGGATATAGAAAGTAGTATTAATTATGGGATGAAAGTAATATTCATTTTTGAATTGAAGGAATTTTTTTTGTAAAAAAGTAGAATTTTTTTATATGTCCAAAAAAAATTAACATTGCTTCTTTATTCTCAATGAACATTTTAGAAAAAATAATACTAATTTATTCGTCTAAAAAATTAATGTAATATTTTGAGACGAAGACACTAACATTACGAACATTAATTGCAGAGGCGAATGAAGTAGTGTTATTTTTAAAAATTTTTGCTCATTTTTCACTTTAAGTACTTTTTTTCCATAAAAAGTAGAATTTTTTTTATATGTCAAAAACAAATTATAATTGCTTCCTTTGGCTCAATGAACATTTTAAAAAATAATACTACTTTATTCGCCTAATAAATTAATGTCATACTTTAAAATAGTAATTTTTTTTTACCTGCAGTAGTAGCATTTTGTAAAAATTAATGTTTATAATGTTAGTGTCTTCGTCTCATAAAATAAATATTAATTTTTTGGACAAGTAAATTCCTTGAGGCAAATGAAGGATTTTTTATTTTTTTTATATAGAAAGTAGTATTAATTATGGGATGAAAGAAATATTCATTTTTGAATTGAAGGACAATTTTTTTTCCTTAAATGTACTTTCGAAATAATGAAAAACATATTATTCTGATTTTCCATTGAGTTTATTTTTTTACAAAACATTTTATATTAAGTTCGTCTCGGCGGGTTTTTTTTTTTTTTTTTTGAGAAACAATTCCTATTGATCTCTTTTAAAAAATGATGGGTTATTAATAAAGAACTTTAGATTAATGATAAAAAAAATGTGGAAGCCATTTGATATAACATTTTTTTATGTAAAGAGTAGTTGAAGTATATTAGTAAAATTAAAAATCTTATTATTGTCTATAAATATAATTATTAGAGCTATTTATGTTTTATTTTTTATTTTATCAAAATTTGATGGATTATTAATCTTGGTTTCATTTATTTGTGCATTTTTTTATAAAATATTTATGCATTTATTGTAATTTGCCGTATTTAAGAATTAAAAAAACAAAAAAAAGTATAATAAAAAACCAATTGAACCAAATCAAAACATCGATTAGGATTTGCTTTAGTTATTTTTATATAATTCGAGTAAAGAAAATCAAAAACTCTTTCAATAAAAAATCTTCTTAATAAATAAGTTAAATACTTATTTATTCAAACAATTGCTATTGTATATTAATATTTTGAAATTGCTTGGTAACTTAATTATTTATGATTTATTATTTATATTACATATTCTTACTTTCTCTCCGATATCCCATTAAGAATATGTTTACAGAAGAAAGTGGCAAAAATGATGATAACAAGCAAATATTTAAAAAAAATGTAATATAATAATTATTAATAAAGAAAACTCAATCGAAATATTATTTTTCCCATCTCAAATAAATAATTTAAAAAATTGTAATCTTCATTGGGATGAAAAAAGTAATATTAATTTTAAAAATATTTATTAGGATGAAAGAAGTAATTCTCATTTTTTTTGGAAAAAAATTTAGTATTATTTATTGGTTATTCATTTTGAGTCGAAAATAATATTTATATTTTAACTGAATAATTTTTTTTTATAAAAGTATATATTTAAAGAATTTATTTGAGATGAAATTTGTAACTTTGTTTGGAATGGCAACTGATGTTCCGAAAATTATGTCCCATGTTAGTATATGATAGTAATAGACAAACATTTAATACATTTTTTTATTAAATGTTTGTCTATTACTATCATATACTAAAATGGGACATAATTATTGTTAGATTAGCATATTAAAAATAAAATGAAGAATAGAAGACAGAGAAACCCATTAAATTAACCTAAAAGGTTATAAAAATATGTTTAGTAAAATATCGTCACCTCATTTTATATTTATTATTTTGTAAACTTTTTGATCGCATTAGCATTGCGTTTTTTACTTTGTTTTCTTGGGATAATGAAAATGTTTATTTTAAATAGAAAAAAAATTGAAACATTTTTGCTTCTCATTTTTTTAAAGAAAAAAGGAGCGTTTCAATGGACGTTTTCATTGAATATATTTGAAACCCTAAAAAAATAAGTTGGCGTTATAATGGTTTATTTTTTAAGCTGCCTTCTCCAAATAATTTTATTTTAACTGTATATACTCAAATTGTGCTATTTATATATCAAGCCCAATTCAATTAGAATTTTAATTTGTGTATGACAATTTGCTTCTGCTTATCATAAAAAATAATGAAATAATGTATAACTAAAGTCGGGGAAAAAAAGGTGTGTACTTTTGGGGGTGGTATGACCCGTTTTGTTGTGTGGTGGATGTGTAGGTGGGTAGGTTAGGAAGAAAATGAAAATTTTACCATTCATTAATAAAATAAAGATTAATTATTTTTCTGTGATAATGAATACAATATTTTTTTATATGTGGTTTTTTTTCCCTTTTCATCCATAATTATGCTCCCTCCATTCCAAAATAAGGTTCTTAGGTTGACATTACGTGGTTATTTATATATAATAATAATAATCATGTTTGTTTGTACTGACACTGCAGTAAGTGGTAAGGGGGTTTCCACAGTTTATAAAAACATCTTATTTTATTTATTTTATTTCAATATCCATTTTTTTAGTATAAGCAACATCTCGTGCATTGCACGGGATTATTAATCTTGGTTTCATTTATTTGTGCATTTTTTTATAAAATATTTATGCATTTATTGTAATTTGCCGTATTTAAGAATTAAAAAAACAAGAAAAAGTATAATAAAAAACCAATTGAACCAAATCAAAACATCGATTAGGATTTGCTTTAGTTATTTTTATATAATTCGAGTAAAGAAAATCAAAAACTCTTTCAATAAAAAATCTTCTTAATAAATAAGTTAAATACTTATTTATTCAAACAATTGCTATTGTATATTAATATTTTGAAATTGCTTGGTAACTTAATTATTTATGATTTATTATTTATATTACATATTCTTACTTTCTCTCCGATATCCCATTAAGAATATGTTTACAGAAGAAAGTGGCAAAAATGATGATAACAAGCAAATATTTAAAAAAAATGTAATATAATAATTATTAATAAAGAAAACTCAATCGAAATATTATTTTTCCCATCTC
Organism: Adenophora triphylla var. japonica; assembly: GCA_022495995.1. Taxonomy (NCBI): domain Eukaryota; kingdom Viridiplantae; phylum Streptophyta; class Magnoliopsida; order Asterales; family Campanulaceae; genus Adenophora; species Adenophora triphylla. The sequence goes on along the minus strand of JAFEMH010004555.1, from coordinate 73,241 downwards.
AAATAAATAATTTAAAAAATTGTAATCTTCATTGGGATGAAAAAAGTAATATTAATTTTAAAAATATTTATTAGGATGAAAGAAGTAATTCTCATTTTTTTTTGGAAAAAAATTTAGTATTATTTATTGGTTATTCATTTTGAGTCGAAAATAATATTTATATTTTAACTGAATAATTTTTTTTTTATAAAAGTATATATTTAAAGAATTTATTTGAGATGAAATTTGTAACTTTGTTTGGAATGGCAACTGATGTTCCGAAAATTATGTCCCATGTTAGTATATGATAGTAATAGACAAACATTTAATACATTTTTTTATTAAATGTTTGTCTATTACTATCATATACTAAAATGGGACATAATTATTGTTAGATTAGCATATTAAAAATAAAATGAAGAATAGAAGACAGAGAAACCCATTAAATTAACCTAAAAGGTTATAAAAATATGTTTAGTAAAATATCGTCACCTCATTTTATATTTATTATTTTGTAAACTTTTTGGTCGCATTAGCATTGCGTTTTTTACTTTGTTTTCTTGGGATAATGAAAATGTTTATTTTAAATAGAAAAAAAATTGAAACATTTTTGCTTCTCATTTTTTTAAAGAAAAAAGGAGCGTTTCAATGGACGTTTTCATTGAATATATTTGAAACCCTAAAAAAATAAGTTGGCGTTATAATGGTTTATTTTTTAAGCTGCCTTCTCCAAATAATTTTATTTTAACTGTATATACTCAAATTGTGCTATTTATATATCAAGCCCAATTCAATTAGAATTTTAATTTGTGTATGACAATTTGCTTCTGCTTATCATAAAAAATAATGAAATAATGTATAACTAAAGTCGGGGAAAAAAAGGTGTGTACTTTTGGGGGTGGTATGACCCGTTTTGTTGTGTGGTGGATGTGTAGGTGGGTAGGTTAGGAAGAAAATGAAAATTTTACCATTCATTAATAAAATAAAGATTAATTATTTTTCTGTGATAATGAATACAATATTTTTTTATATGTGGTTTTTTTTCCCTTTTCATCCATAATTATGCTCCCTCCATTCCAAAATAAGGTTCTTAGGTTGACATTACGTGGTTATTTATATATAATAATAATAATCATGTTTGTTTGTACTGACACTGCAGTAAGTGGTAAGGGGGTTTCCACAGTTTATAAAAACATCTTATTTTATTTATTTTATTTCAATATCCATTTTTTTAGTATAAGCAACATCTCGTGCATTGCACGGGTGTTACACTAGGAAAGAGTACATTTTATTTTAATTATTCTAATAATTATTATTTATAAATAAAAAATACTCATATTCGTTTACTTATTTACGGGATTATTTTTTTGATTTAAAATACAATATTTTAAATATTAAATATTAATTAATTAAAAATCTTGACCACGCCGTGCATCGCACGGGGGTGTTACTAGTGTTATTAAAGTGGGAGTTGTGAGTGGGTAGGAGAGAGAAAGTGGGGTAGAGAATAGTGAGTGGATAGTTGTTGTGAGTATGACAAGTGGGTCACATAAATAAAGAAGTATTAAAAAATTTCCTTTTTAGGAAAGTGGGACTTTAAAGTGGGACGCCCAAAATAGCAAAATGGGTAAGGTATTATGAAACGGAGGGAGTATATATAAGAGTATATGTCTATTACTACTTATACCCAGTTACATACCCTAGTTTATACTTCTATTATATACTCCTATATAATAGTACCTAATACCATACCTAATATCTATACTTCTATTATATACTCCTATATAATAGTACATAATACCATACCTAATATCTATACTTCTATTATATACTCCTATATAAGAGTACCTAATATCATATCTCATATTATTGTCTAATATACTTAACTAATAGTCGAATTTAAAAAGCCTAGGCACATCAATAGCTAGGATGATGTGACTTCCTAGAATGCAAGATAATCTCATTTCTTGATGAGGTGTCACATCCATGTTTATTTTCGCCTACTTTAATACTCCCTCCGTCCCAATAGTAGCTTCCCATTTTGCCATTTTGGGTGTCCCGTTAATAGCTTCCACTTTCCTTTTTTAGCAAAGGAATCTTTACTATTCCCTCCACTCATTCTTTCTCCTACATTATTTTAATACTCACAACACTATTATAATTTACTATTCTCTCCACTCATTCTCTCTCCTATTTTCAAATTACACTCACAACATTTTTACTTCCCCCTCATTTTATTAATTTGCGTGCACAGAAAAAATTGGGCACCTCTTATTGGGACGGAGGGAGTATACCACAAGTATGGATTATACAAATGTGCTTGTTGATTTATATTTATAAGACTTTATTATTGATATTCAGAACCTTTTAAAATTGATATTCAAAAAGTTTGTTGATCATTGTCTTGTTCAGATGTGATTATTAATTAATACTCCCTTCGTTCCACAATAATCGGCAAAATTTCAAAATGAAAATGAGACTCACTTGTCTCTACCCACAATCATTACCCACTTACTCCACTTTCTTTCTCCTATTCAACCATTTATATTCATATCACATTATATTTTTTTTACTTTTCTCCTGAATTCTTATTCTTGTATCATCTATTTTATACATATAATTATGAGACGAAGAGAGTATACAAAAGACTTTATTATTATTATTATCCAGAATCTCCAATATCACCTTTCCAATATCACCTTCGAGCCAAGGCAAGACGCCTACTTTATTTTCGTACACGAAGTAAAATTAGTTGACAGGCACCGACCAAAACAATGACAACACCTCGGTGAGAGATGCTTAATTAATGACGAGGTGGCTGCTCAGAAGCTTTATTCCCTTGCAGACGTCCGTTCCTGCAAAAGCTAATCCAAACCCTACCCCTCCCAAAGATCCCCTTTCCTCATTATCAGTATTTGTCCTCCATCATAACAACTTGGATTATTATACCGTTTCATAATAAATACCCGAACTTGGATTATTATACTCTTTTATAATAAATACTCCCCCGTCTCCGTCTAATTTGTAATGAAAAAAAAAATCATACTCCCTCTGTCTTAATAAGAGCTGTCTAAATTTTTTTGTGCACACAAATTAATAAAATGGGTGGAAAGAAAAAATGTTATGAGTGTAATTTGAAAATAGTAGAGAGAATGAGTGGAGGGAATAGTAAATTATAATGGTGTTGTGAGTATTAAAATAATGTAGGAGAGAGAATGAGTGGAGGGAATAGTAAAGATTTCTTTGCCAAAAAAGAAAAGTGGAAGCTATTAACGGGACACCCAAAATGGCAAAATGGAAAACTACTATTGAGACGGAGGGAGTATATGCAAATTAAGAAAATTATATTCCCTCCATCTCATCCGACTTATAATTTTCTTTTTCGATACGAGAATTAAAAAATACAAATATAATAAAAGGAGAGATAATGAGTGAATAAGGTAATGTGAGTATGAAAGTAAAATAGAAAAAATAATGAGTGAGAGAAATAGTAAGAGGATTGTTGTTGTAAGTATGACAATTAGGTGTTATTGAATATAACAATAATATAAATTGTCATTTAGACGTCCTAAGTGGAATGAGACGCCCAAAATAACAAGTTGTCATATGTCGGGTGGGATGCAGGGAGTATAATATTAAGGTGTTGCATGTATGAATAATGAGATATGAGAAAAAAAGTGGGGTATAAAATATTATAGGGACCGCGATCATCCTCACCACTCCACATTAGTATGATATTGTCCGCTTTGGGCCCAGTCCGCACGGATTTGCTCTTGGGTCATCTCCCAAAAGGCCTCATACTAATGAAGTGGGTGTGTGCTCTTATAAACCTGACAATACTTTGTTCAATTGTCGATGTGGGATTGGGTTTGCACCCCAACAATCCTCCCCTCAAACCAAGACCATCCGCAAAGTCACACAAGAGGGAATCCCACCACCACTATAATCGCACACACACGGTCCACCTGTGCCGAACATCCGAACCATGGCTCTGATACCATTTGTAGGGACCGCGATCATCCTCACCACTCCACATTAGTATGATATTGTCCGCTTTGGGCCCAGCCCGCACGGATTTGCTCTTGGGTCATCTCCCAAAAGGCCTCATACTAATGAAGTGGGTGTGTGCTCATTTAAACCTGACAATACTTTGTTCAATTGTCGATGTGGGATTTGGTTTGCACCCCAACAAATATTAAGTGAAAAATTGTTGTGAGTATTACAAGTGAGTCCAATTATTTAAAAAGTATTAAAAACTTTCAATTTTGAAATTTTGCAATTTGAGACACCCAAAATTACAATTTTTGCAATTTTAAATAGGATGGGGGAGTATTTCATTTAATTTATCAACTTTTTTAACGAACAAATTTAGTTATTTATGAATTATTTGTACAATGAAAAAACTATTCTAAAACAATTTCCTTGTTTATTTAGCAACACAATATTTATTTTGAAATAAACAAAAAGAAAAGTGCAATATTTTTTTACGAAAAAAGTACATAATACTTCCCGTCCCACAATGTTAGTCCAAATATTCATTTCTGATGAATGATCCACTCTTTCTTAACGGCTACTGCTAGCAAGCTTCGCATAGTCACCAACTTAGCCACGGGTGCAAATGTTTCGTGGTAGTCAATGCCCTCCACTTGTGTAAAACCCTTTGCCACCAATCGTGCCTTGTATCGTTCAACGTCTCCATTGGATTTATATTTTATCTTGTAAACCCATTTGAAATCAATTGCTTTCTTGCCGACAGGTAAGGTTTCAAGTGACCAGGTTTTGTTTTCTTCCAAGGCACGAATTTCGTTCTTCATAGCTTCCCTCCAATGCGCATCTTTGACAGCCTGGTAATAGAATTTAGGCTCATCACGAGATGTGATGGCTGCTAGAAAAGCTTTATGATTAGATGAAAAACGATCATAAGTGACAAAGTGAGACAAAGGATATACCTCCGAGTTCTCCGAATTGGGAGTAGGTGGCGCATGGTCTATGGATCCAGGCAAATCAACAACATAATTCTCAAGGTGCTTTGGCTGCTTTTTCGTTCGGTCACTACGTCGAAGCTCCTGAGGTTGCTCATGCACAGTGGTCTCCAATGCTTGTTCATCTCGGGCAGTTGGTAAAGAAGCAGGATTATTTTCGGCAGAAACCTCATGATCAGTATGATTATTACCACATGGATTTGGTACTGACTCTTCTTCCCAATCACAACAGGCATGTTCAACGACCTTTTTTATACTAGTACATGGTTGAAACTTTTTAAATGGAAAAACATTCTCAATGAACTTCACATCCCTAGAAGTGTAAATTTGTTTGCTCTCAAGATCAAACATTCTATAACCCTTTTGAGAATGAGGATACCCCACAAAAATACAAGGCCGCCCCCGAGTATCAAACTTGTCACCCCCCTTTCTGTTTTCCTTAGCGTATGCAAGACAGCCAAAGGAGCGAAGGTGGTCATATTTGGGTCGTTTTTGAAAAATAATCTCATATGGTGTTTTATTTTTCAAAAGTTTAAAAGGAAGCCTGTTTATAATATATGTAGCAGTCAAAACACATTCTCCCCAAAACCTTTTTAGTAGCCCCACTTCAAAACGTAAAGCCCTAGCTACTTCCAAAATGTGCCTATGCTTACGTTCCACAACTCCATTTTGTTGCGGAGTATCGGTGCAAGTGGTTTCAAGTAACATGCCCTTTTCTACATAATAATCCAACATTTGTTGAGACTGGAACTCAAGACCATTATCACTACGAACTCGTTTCACTCTTTTTCCAAACTGAGTGTAAATCATATTACAGAACATGGTGAGAAATTTATACACCTCGACTAAAATCATCAACTATAGACAAAAAATATTGTGCCCCAGAAAAAGAAGGTGTTCTATATGCCCCCCAAATATCACAATGAATCATATCAAAACAAGCATGAGACTGAATACTACTCTTTGAAAAAGGAAGTCTCGTTAATTTAGCTCAAAAACAGGAATCACAATGTTTATTTTGTTCCATTTCACCATCACAAACATTATCAAAATAACTAGAATTTAAAGAAGATGCATGACCTAGTCTTCGGTGCCAAGTACTTGAATCAACAACTGCTGCCAGTGCCATACTTTCAGTCTCGATTGGCTCCATATAGTATAGACCATTGTGTCGCCTACCCATCCCAATCAGATTCCTCGAAGCTAAGTCCTGCATCACACAAAAATTCGGGAAGAAAATTAGTGCACAATTTAATTCTTTCGTAAGTTTGCTAACCGAAAGTAAATTGCACTGAAAATCCGGAATGTTTAAAACATGATTAATCTTCAACCCATTAGGAAGACTAGTGCTACCCACTCCCTTAACAGGCATCGTATCACCATTAGGAATCTTGACTGGCATGATATTTTTGGATCTTCTTTGGTTGTGTAAGACCGTAGCATCACATGTTATATGCTCGCTCGCACCCGAGTCTATTATCCAAGATGTTATACTGCCAATCTTACCCGCCATGTTTGCTGCTGAATGATTTTTGGTCTGCTCACCATCAGTCTGACCATTGAAGTATTGGACCAACTTGGCATAATTGATCGCAGATAGTCCCGAAATTGGGCTGTCATCTCCTGCTGCTAGGTGGACAGCTTTGCTTGAGCCCTTGTCTTTGCCGCTACCGCTGCCTCCTTTCTTTTTGCCTGCTGGATACCCAACGATCGATCTCATAACAATTTTCGACTGTGTGGTAGTATTTCCCACAATGAGTACACTTAGGTTTTTCTGGCATTCCATCCTTTTTGTCGATGTTGGTTGGCTTCTGCACTGCTTGCGTTTGGAAGGCTGCAGCTTCAATGGTAGCCCTCCCTGCCATTGCAATCTGCCTCTGCCTTTCATCTTCCGACACCAAATGGTATGCTACTTCCAAAGACACAATTGGCTGGGTACCAAGAATTTGCGACTTAATTGTGCCAAAACTCTCATCCAGCCCCATCAAAAATTCATATAGCCTCTCCTTCTCTTTCATTTCCACCAATTGTTTAGGTACTTCACACGTGCAACCATTACACTTGCATTTTGGGATAGGAGATATCGATTGAATCTCGTCCCATAGCCCCTTCAATTTGGTGTAATAAGCAGATACAGAGAGTTTTTCTTGGCGAGTGAGGGTGATCTCCCTCTTCAATTCATATGCTCTGGGTGCGCTTTCCGTCCCAAAGCGTTCACTCAAATCTTGCCAAATTTCCCTTGCTGTTTTAGCATGTTTCACGCTGCTCTTTATGTCCTTTTCCATGGAACTATGTAGCCATCCTTTCACCATGGCGTTACATCGTTTCCACAACCCAAATTCGGCAGCATCTTCTTTAGGGCATGAGATTATTCCGTCGACGAACCCAATCTTGTTCTTTGCGTAAAGGGCGTTGCTCATTTCATCAACCCAATCCGCGTAGTTCCCATCACGTAGAAGATCACTGACAAATATGGTGTTTGGACTATCAGAGGCCGCTATGAAATATGGCGACATCACATCCACCTTTGCTCCCCCTGTGGCGTTGCTTTCTGCCTTGTCGCCATCTGTGTTAGACATGGTGCTTTGTGTTTGTCGAAGAAAAAATGCGGAAGCTTTTACGCCGGTAGAACCAGCTCTGATACCATGAAAACTTTGGAATCAAAATGATAAAAGAGATTATATTTTATTGATACACTGTTTTGTACAATAAGGAGGCTCTATATATTGGTGCCGACTACACAATTAACGGGAGGGAAATCAGGAGTTCCCTAGTCTTGATCCTAAAGAAAAGGAAAAAGATAAGCACAAGTATGGTAAAGATATGTATACATCTTCAAATCAATAAAATTTTAAAACTATCATATGATAAAATTAAGGAAACAATGCACTAGTCTCATTAGAAGGTTTCAAAAAAAAAGAAAGAAGGTTGCAATAGATATTAAAATAATTTTAATTTTTTACTATCACATGTACAATACACTTAAATTAATGACATTATACATTCACTTAATAAAGTTAACGTTTTTGTATACTCAATTCTAGAACTAGCTAAAAGGTATGAATTCACTTAGGAGTGCGTCTGCTGAGAAACGCGTTTCTCCATAACTATGGAGAAACGTGTTTTTCATAGCCAGAAGCTTTACATTTGATAACCAGAAAAAAAAAAACCAAGGCCAAGACCAAAAGCTTCTGGATATCCAGAAGCTTTGCATTTGATAGCCAGAAGCTTTGCAGTTGATATCCAGAAGCTTTGTATTTGATAGCCAGAAGGATGTGAAATGTATATCCGGAAAAAAAACCCAAGGCCAAGACCAAAAGCTTACGGATATCCGAAGCTTTCCATTTGATAGCCGAAGCTTTGCAGTTGATATCGAAGCTTTGTATTTGATAGCGAAAGGATGTGAAATGTATATCCGAGAAGCTGACCCAGGTGCATATCCAGAAAACTGTTAGGTGCATATCCAGAAATGTGTTAGGGCATATCCAGAAATTGCTATTGAAGGTCTCTGGATATCCAGAAACCTTCAAATGTATATCCAGAAACATTTTGATGGTTTCTGGATATTCATTTGAAGGTTTCTGGATATCACTTTCATAGGTTTCTGGCTATCTAGCTCATTGTCGCGCGACATGTCGGGACCCGTTTCTCCATAACTTATGGAGAAACGCATTTCTCCCTAGATTTTGTGTTCACTTAGGGCATGCTCCCTATTTGTTTGACAACAACCTGTTGGAAATTAAATTAATAAGCACCACAGATTAAACAACGATTTAATCAACAGTAGGGGATTTTATTGATCAAGTCAAAAACGTACCAATTAAGATGCCAATAGCAAAACCGAAAGCCAAGGAACAGGATCAGGAAAACAAAAACGAGAACAAGAAATCAAACGGTTAGAAAACTTATCGTGATTTGATCGAGTCGCCTTAGGAAGGCGTCACAGAGAAAATATTGCCCCCAATTGGTGCAACTCAGGTACAGGCAAATTTCTCCGAGGATAAAACGATCACGGACTACGTACCACAAAGCAGCACACAGGTAGGTAGTCACCGGCGGTCCTATCTCAATCGCCTTGAATCTCACGAACAAATCTCTATGAACGGGAGTGTTTGATCTTTGAATCAAAGCAAGAGAATTGTGTTTCTCTTCAATATTCAAGTTCCAAAAACGGCTGGGAGGAAGAGAGTATTTATACATGTGGAATAAATTAGGTTTAGGGCTTAATTTAGACCTAAAAACCTGATTTAATTCGGCCCAGGATTTCACTTACCCGTAACAAGCGCGGCCGCCCTCAGGGCTTGCGCGACCGCGCTCGAAGACAGGAAATTGGGGTGAAGCTGCGGAAGAGAAGCGCGGCCGCTCACAGGGCTGAGCGCGGCCGCTCTCGAAGGCAAGAACCTGCACGTGAAAATCCTCCTTGCCTCGTTCATTCCAAGCCAATTACCCACCAAGGCAATATGACTATGAACTTCAACACCACATATGCAAATATTCCAACAATCCCCCACAAGTTCATAGAAATATGAGCGTTAATGCAGTTGTCCATTGCCATGCTTTCAATAATGGTACCTTCCGGCTTGAACCACTACCTATGTTATCCAACGCAAACCTCCACAGGACCGGATGAACGGGTGTCTTGAATCGATGCCTTTGGATGTAGAGGCCTTCCGGTAACAAACACAACAAAAGCTATGATAGGCCCTCTATCGAACACTTGACGCTTATAAGCCATACGTCCCGATCCTTTATCATGAGTGCTTTCAAGGAATAACCCAAATTCCTCTAGTTGCGGCCAACAACAACACTCACTTAGCCTGGGCATCTCGGAAGATGTCTTGCTAACATCTTGTCTAAAAGACTTGATCCCATTCAAAGTTCCAAACTTTTACTAAATTAGCAACAATGAGCACCTCTAGGCTATTCAGGGGATAGACTCAGACATGTAACATGTCAATCTATTATTTGGTGCTCCGACTCACCCCACAGCTTGTTATTACCACATTGAATCTCCTTTGTGGGATCTCCACTGAGTAGATTGGGTTGCTACTGCGTTTGAGTCGAGACGGGGTTGATCTCATCCCCAACCTAGATTTTTGAACAAGAGCAAATTCAAGCCCTTTGGTTAAAGGATCATTTGTGTTATCCTTGGTACCAACATAATCAACACTATCACCTTCCGAGACACTAGATCCCTTATAGATTTTAATCTAATTTGGATATGTCTCCTAGTTTCTGATTGTACTTGACACTTTTCGGTTTCTCAATTGTGGCGGTGTTGTCACAATGTACGAGAGATAACAGGCATGGGCTTGCTGACCATGGGCAGCTCGGACATAAGTCCTCGAAGCCATTCGGCTTCCAATCCAAAGAGTATCAAGAGCAACTAATTCGGCCTCAAATGTAGACCTAGACAACAGAGTTTGTTTGGTCGACCTCCAAGCGACCGCAGCCTCCGCCTAAGGTGAAAACATACTCCCCGTACAACCATAACTCCGGAGTTATAGGCAATCCAGCTTGCATCACTATACCCTTCAAGCACAGAAGGATATCTACCGTAATGCAGCCCAAGGGAAATCGTTCCCTTCAAATACTTGAGAACTCTATCAAGAGCTTCCCAATGTGCTTTACTTGGACATTGAGTATATCTAGCCAACCTAGTAACCGAGTATGAAATATCCGGTCTAGTACAATTGGCAAGATACATCAAACTTCCAATGATTTGAGAATATCTCAACTGAGCCATCGGTACTCCACTTTCATTCTTAGTAAGAGCAGATGAAGGATCATACGGAGTCTTAGCCACTTTGCAATTCTTATAACCAAATTTCTCAATTACACTTTCAGTATAATGAGACTGCGATATGGTTATGCCACTAGTTGAACGAGTCAACTTAAGGCCAAGAATCACACTTGCTACTCCCATATCTTTCATCTCAAACTTACTTTTCAAGAATGCCTTAGTAGTATCAATTATCCTCATATCCGTTCCAAACAACAGAATATCATCGACATACAGACATAAGACAATACTACTATCACCAATACTCTTGCTATAAACACACTTATCAAACTCATTATTAACAAAGCCAAACGATGAAATAATTTTATCAAATTTTTCATGCCATTGCTTAGGGGCTTGTTTAAGTCCATACAAGGACTTAACAAGTTTACAAACCTTTCTCTCATTGCCAGGGGCCTCAAAACCTTCAGGTTGATCCATATAAATTTCTTCCTCAAGATCGCCATGCAAGAAAGCGGTCTTAACATCCATCTGATGGATAGGAAGATCATATACAGAGGCCAATGCGATAAGCATTCGGATTGTAGTCATTCTAGCAACTGGTGAATAGGTATCGAAATAGTCTATTCCTTCCATTTGCTTGAATCCCTTAGCCACTAACCTAGCCTTAAACTTGTCAACGGTTCCATCCGGTTTCAGTTTCCTTTTGAAGACCCACTTACATCCTATCGTGCTACAACCAGGAGGGAGATCGACCAATTCCCATGTCCCATTAGAGACAATAGAATCCATCTCACTCTTAACAGCATCCTTCCACTGCTTGGCATCAGAAGTAGCCATAGCAGCTTTGAAGGTTAGTGGATCACCCTCGACATTGTAAGTGATAAAATCATTTCCAAAGTCCTTGGTGGTCCTTGCCCTTTTACTCCTTCTTGGTTCAATCTCATCGTCAGAATGAGTTGCACTGGAATCAACCCCCACATTGGTCAGCTCCTCTACTTGAGCAGGAATAGAATTAGTGGTTGGGTTGGATTCCTTAGGAAGTCCGTTCTTCATAGGAAACACATCCTCAAAAAATGTTGCATCACGTAACTCAACTATAGAGTTCACATCTATGCCAGAAATTTCAGATTTTATAATAAGAAATCTCAATGCATAACTTGTTTGAATAACCTATAAAGATAGCATCAACAGTTTTAGGTCCAAGCTTTTTCCTTTTATGTGCGGGTACAAGTACCTTTGCAAGGCACTCCCACACTTTTAAGTGTTTCAAGCTAGCCTGTCGACCTCTCCAAAGTTCAAACGGACTTTCCTTTCTATGTTTAGGAGGGACTCTATTCAGAATATGGCAAGCCGTATTCAAAGCCTCTCCCCACATATATTTGGGCAGTCCAGAACTTATGAGCAAACTGTTAATCATATCAGTAAGGGTTCTATTCTTACGTTCAGCAACACCATTTGATTGAGGGGTGTAGGGAGGAGTCTCTTCATGTACTATTCCGTTTTCTTGGCAATAATACATGAAGGGGTTAGACTCATATTCACCTCCTCTATCAGACCTTAACCGTTTAAGTTTCTTGCCAGTTTGTGTTTCTGCTTCGTTCTTAAATATAATGAATTTATCTAATGCTTCATCCTTAGAATTAAGCAAGAACACATAACAGTATCTACTAGCATCATCAATAAAGGTGAGAAAGTATTTCTTTTTGTCTTTGGTCAACACACCATTAAATTCACAAATATCAGTATGAACTAAATCTAGAATTTCAGAATTTCTCACAACCGTTTTAAACGGACCTTTTGTAGATTTAGCTTCAACACATACATGACATTTAGAATTCTTATCAATAGCATGTTTAGGAATAATATCTAAGTTCATCATTCTTTTCACAGAATCATAGTTAATATGTCCTAAACGACCATGCCAAACATTTGAAGATTCAATGGAATAAGAAACAGGATAATCAATAGAACTAAAATTATTGTGCGAACACACATCAGTTTCAACTCTAATTTTAAATAAACCATCCGAGGAATAACCTTTCCCCACAAAACTACCAGAATCCAAAATTATAACCTTATTACACTTAAATGAAATCTCAAATCCTTCCCTAACTAGACTAGAACCACTAATAATGTTGCGACGAATATCAGGAACGTGATACACTCGATGCAAGGTAAGAATGCGCCCATTGGGAAACCTCAGGTCCACGCGTCCAGTCCCAAGCACCTTTGCAGCACTAGAGTTCCCCATCGTCACTGATCTACCACGCTCAGGATGGTAAGACACAAATAGCAATTTATCAGCACAAACGTGCACATTTGCCCCAGTGTCAACTAGCCACTCGTTGGGTTCATAGACAGTAAAGAGTTCAGGACAAGAAGTTACATACTTAGTAACATTGCAGGTCAGATCATCAACTCCAGGTGCGTCAGAGTCAGGATCATCATAATCCTTCGGACCCAACACCATGTTGACACGGGATGGTCATCGGCGAGAGGCTTGTGGTCCTTTTCCTTTCTTGGACGGGCGAGTCCCTAGAAAAGTGTCCACCTTCTCCACAATTCAGCCGATTCTGTTTTGCTCTTGGCTTCCTAAAGTTATTTTTCTTAACTTTAAGTTTATCATGGTTTTCTTTATCCTTAGAAGTTTTCACACCTTTTCCTTTAAACTTGCTTTTACCGGTTATCATATTAGCGGCGGCCTCCACAGTACACTCGGTTGGTTACCGTTATGCACCTCTGAATCGCAATTGCATTCATCAACTCATTAAATGACAAGCTTCGATGACGATGCTTGAGGGTCATACCAAATTCCCCCAAGATCGAGGAAACTTCTCAATGATAGCCATGACGGCGAACTTATCGGGAAGTCCCGTATCGGCATCCTTGAGTGATTGCAAAATGATTTGGAGTTCGTGCACTTGATCGGTAACCGACTTGCCCTCACTCATGTGATAATTCGGGAACTTTCCCACTTGGTACTTTTCCACAGGATTCATCGGTCTTGTACTTCTTGGAAAGCGAGTCCCACAGTGACGCAGCGGTGAGAGGAAGCAGAGCAATAAACATCAAAGAGTGCATTCGACAAGGCGACGAGAATGCATCCTCGAACAACATCGTCTGCTCCTTCCACAGTTTAACAGCGGCCACATTAGCTGGATCATCACCATTCGGGCGGGACATTTAGATGTCGGCATACCGGCACATGCCCTTAATTGACGGCCCGGATCTTCATGCGTTCGGACCAACGCTTGAAGTTCTTACCACCAAACTTCTCAGGAAGATCGGAGGTGTCAACTAGGGACTTAAAGGGAGAGCTAGAGGAACCACCAGACATGATCAAATAAAACTACTATTTTCTCTTAGACTGTTGGAAATTAAATTAATAAGCACCACAGATTAAACAACGATTTAATCAACAGTAGGGGATTTTATTGATCAAGTCAAAAACGTACCAATTAAGATGCCAATAGCAAAACCGAAAGCCAAGGAACAGGATCAGGAAAACAAACAGAAACAAGAAATCAAACGGTTAGAAAACTTATCGTGATTTGATCGAGTCGCCTTAGGAAGACTGTCCTAAGAGAAAATATTGCCCCCAATTGGTGCAACTCAGGTACAGGCAAATTTCTCCGAGGATAAAACGATCACGGACTACGTACCACAAAGCGGCACGCGGGTAGGTAGTCAGGCGGTCCTATCTCAATCGCCTTGAATCTCACGAACAAATCTCTATGAACGGGAGTGTTTGATCTTTGAATCAAAGCAAGAGAATTGTGTTTCTCTTCAATATTCAAGTTCCAAAAACGGCTGGGAGGAAGAGAGTATTTATACATGTGGAATAAATTAGGTTTAGGGCTTAATTTAGACCTAAAAACCTGATTTAATTCGGCCCAGGATTTCACTTACCCGTAACAAGCGCGGCCGCCCTCAGGGCTTGCGCGACCGCGCTCGAAGACAGGAAATTGGGGTGAAGCTGCGGAAGAGAAGCGCGGCCGCTCACAGGGCTGAGCGCGGCCGCTCTCGAAGGCAGCAACCCAGACGTGAAAACCCTCCTTGCCTCGTTCATTCCAAGCCAATTACCCATCAAGGCAATATGACTATGAACTTCAACACCACATATGCAAATATTCCAACACAACCTTCAATTTCAAGTTTTGAAATTAGAAGAACTAAATGGACCGGCAACTATATTTATGACCAAGATTTATTATTGGGATGTCAAACATAGTTACATACTCTTTGTATTTCACTCGCAAAATCTTACTTTTACAGCAACCCATTGCCATTGGTGAAATCGAGGCTCTTAATCCAATTTATTATCATAATATGATGACCGATGAGGATACTGTTGAAATAATTACTCCCTCCGTCCCAGACCATGGGTATATGGGATGGATTTCACGCTTCTTAAGAATTTTTTTAAAAAATGAATAAAAGTTAAATGTGAAATATGGAATAGTAGTTAAATGTGTGGTAGGGAATATGAGAGAGAATGTAAAAGTTAAATATGTGGTAGGGAATAGGAGAGAGAATGTAAAAGTTAAAAATATTTAATAGGAAAAAGAATGAGTGGAAGGAATAGTAGTTAAATGTGTGGTAGGAAAAAAGAGAGAGAATGTATAAGGGTATAATAATGAATGATTTTTTTGTAAATATATGGAGATGATAAGTGTATAAATATATTCAAAAACTTGCCATTTATGAAAATGAACCCTTGGTCTGGGACGGACCAAAAGGGAAAGATGAACCCTTAATCTGGGACGGACGGAATATTTCACATGGATAATTAACTAGCGAAACATTGACTATATAAAGATTTTAGGTCACTATTCTTATTATCAAGTAAACTCAGATTTTATCATAATATCGGAGTTGCCCCAGAATATCGGAGTTGCCCCTCTGTAAGTGTGATCCCAAAAAAGGTTCACTATATTATATTCTAGCCCCACATGTGTGAGAAGGGGTGTTGAAGCAGTTATCCCACACATTTACTAATTTTACTGAGATTTTGGCCTTGACCATCATCAAAGACCAAGCAAATCAGTACATCTATGTGTACTAAATTCAAGTACACCTTATAATTACATAATCATTCATAAATCCAAAAATAATCTCTCTCTCTCTCTCTCTCTCTCTCTCTCTCTCTCTCTCTCTTACTTAGCATGGGCACGAAAATAGAATGCTATTAGAGGTGAAAAGGTAACAGAACTCAAGTTATAACATCTAAAAATGAGTGTCTAGGAATTTGGAAAGAACTGATCATAGAGAATCAGAGAGAGAGAGAGAGAGAGAGAGAGAGAGAGAGAGAGAGAGAGAGAGAGAGAGAGAGGAAAAAAAAAACTGTGTCAGTCGTCTTAGTGCATGACACAGTTGAGCTTTTGACCTTTAAAGTTGAAGAACAATAAGCATGGCCTGAAATTAATTAACCAATCTCTATCCCATATAAACTTTCTTCCAAAAATTGAAATCTGAAAAAGTAACCAGAAATGTGAAGAGGGTAGCTTAAAGAAGCAAGGAGAGATGGATGTTTCCATGGTATAGTACTGTGTCTCTCTTCATTTGTGTGTGAAAGAGAGAGTTGAAGTTGCAGGGTATGGGGTTGATTTTTATACAGTAAATGAAGTCTGTTGTACCATGTAGTCAAGTAGTTAGTTATGAACTACTCTTCTTAACCAAGCATCAAACATGACTTGTTACTATCTCATTTCACATGCATCCATTCACTTGGATGCACGTATATGGAGGAATTGAGGCCCCAACAACAGATTGCACAGCAGTCGGCTGCATTTGACGACTCAGATTTATAGAGGTAGCATTGGAGTACGGACAAGAGTTGAAGATGCAAAATTTGGATGAAAATGCTCGTAAGATGTGGGCAGTAGATTTATAAACTAAATCTGCTGCTCAGTCGAACTACGCTAATCCCATATTTATATATGGAGGTCTCTCAATAGCTAATAATATCAATAGTAATTAGTGATCAGAGTAACTAGAGGTCAGTTTCAAATCCTTCTCAAATGACTTCACTAGGTTTAACTTTAGATGGCACACAACACAAAACACAAACACAAGTTTAGATTAATTTTCTATATAGTATTGACTTAGTTTAATTTTGTTAAGAAAGGAAGGTTTCGACCATCTTAAAATAGGTAAATGCGGATCAGTACTCGAGTTAAAACACAAATACATAAAAATTTCAGTGCCAACAAATTCAACTTAGATATTTCACTTCATGAACACACATACCTAGCTATTTTATGACATCCCGTAGCTAAAATTTTAAACTAAAAACAAATAATCCAGACCGGCAGTGTCTCTAGGGTTTCCAGTGGGCTTCAAGAATTACAATAAAAATAAAGCCACGCTCCTTGATGTAGATGAAATCACGAACAAGAAACGAAGTCACGAACCTGTAGAAAGAGCAGGAAACACGATCACAAGACATGATTGGTAGAAGAAGAAAAATTGCTCCATGGATTGCTAATGCCCCATAACTGATTATCATTTCCAGAAATACCCATAAACCTCTTGGACAAATTTAACTCTTGAGGGTTTTCTTCCATGTTGATCCCTCCATCAACTTGAGTACCTCCTGAATCAACATTCTTACACCCAAAGTAATCCGCCGTTACTCCTCCAGCAGCATAATTCGATACACCATCACTCTCAAACTGATACATTCCAGCAGTTAGTCCTTCAGAGACGAAAGGGAATTGTGGCTGCATTTGTTGCATTCTCCATTGGCTATTACTCCCAATATTGATCATGTCAATATCATTTCCAGCTGTGGTAATATTCCCAAATGTCAAGCCAACTGCAGGCCCAGCTCCATAGCCAGTTAGATGATGCATGGAGGGCAAGAATGGTAATTTTGGTGGGGGAAGTGCCACAGTATGGTTTATATTGTTTGTTGTGCATCTACTAGGACCAATATTAGGAGAGTTAGTAGCTGCTGGAGACTTTGATCCAGTACCACCTTTACTTCTCTTGTTGTTCTTCCGACAGCCTCCTCCAACCGGCACGTTCCTCAGTGCGCCACCTCTAGTCCAATACCGCCGACATGTCTTGCAAAAGTGGCGGGGCTGAGATAGGTTGTAGTTATTGAAGTAGCAAAACTTGGTGTTTGTTGATTCACATCTAGGGCATTTCAATGCTACCTCAGGTAGGGGTAGCTTTGCAAGCCTAGCTCGATCAGACATCAAGCTAGGCTTGCATGTGCCACCCCCTCTGGTACCCCCTCCGTTAACTGAAGGGGGTGGTTCTAGGAGTGGTGAAACCAGAGCGTTTACAGGTTCACCACCATGGTCTGGTCTCTGTTAACATGTAAAGCAAGAGATCAAACATATGGTATATTCAAGAATAGATTTATTAAAAAGAGAAGTTTAACTAAAAGATATCTAAGGAATATTATTTCATCTTTAGAATTAAAACTTTTTTAGGTTAAGAAGCCAAAGGAAGAGCTTTGAAGAAATCCCTTACCTGTGGTTGCCAAATGGAAGGATCTAGATTGGCCGGAGCTGATGAGAAAACCATATTAGTGCTTGAGAACTTTCTTTCTTTTGTAAAGGGTTTATGGTGGAGAATCACATCACAGTAGTTGCAGAAAGTAAAGAGAGAGGGGAAAGATAAAGGAGGGAAGGAGAGGTGTTTATTTATTTTTTGGAACTTGCTAGCCCACTTGCCCTTTATGTCATTGTAAAATATACTCCCTCCTTCCCAGTCGAGTGTACACTTATTTCCCTTTTGGTCCGTTTCAGCCGAGTGTGAACTACCATAAATGACAAAAGTTTTAATATTTTATATTCTCCCTACCCCACCCACTCATTCCCTCTCTTCATTTTCCACCATACAATTTATTCAACCAACCTATTATTAACTCCACTCATTCTCTCTCTTCATTTTCTATCACACATTTTCATTATCTTAATAATATTTCTTAGTTATTGTGTCGGAAAATTTGATGCACACACTTGGGTGGGACGGAGGAAGTATATCTAGGGTTTGTTGTCTTTTTCTTTGTGAGACCGTATATTCCACATCTTTTAAAAAATCTAAACATAACTGGTATATACATTTGAGAAGTTACTTTCCTCTCATTTCACTTTGAACACAAATGATTAATATATTCATTATTCTGACATTCGTCATAGCCCAAACTCGAGTCCTCAGAATTTTTCTTGATTTTCGAGACGATTCTCGGGGCATTAATTAAACTTTTCAGAGGAATCTTTCATAAAATTCTCAACTTATAAAAATTTTGAGGAATATTTCGTCATTTTATGGTAATCTTAGCAACTAATCAGAATACTTGATTATTAAGGAAGCCCCGAAAGGGCTGCCCACTACAAGGAAAATCAATTTTAGCTACGGCAAATTTCGTAGCTAAAATGAAGATTCCGTAGCTAAATCGTGTTTAGCTACGGATTTGTTCCGTAGCTATTCCGTGGATGCAGGTTTGTCACTAAATTGGGCGTCGCTATTTTATAGCTATTTTAGAGACGGATATGTCCGTCTCTAATTTAGAGACAGATATGACCGTCTCTAAATTAGAGACAGATATGTCCGTCTCTAAATTAGAGACAGATATGTCCGTGTCTAAATTAGCTACAGATATGACCGTCTACGGATTAGTGACAGATTTTTTGTCTCTATTTAAATTCTCGTTTTATTTTTGAACCATTTTAGCTACGAATATTTCTGTCGCTAAATTGAGAATTTTTTTTTAAAAAAATTATACTAATATATTTTAAATATATATATATATATATATACTCCCTCCGTCCCACAATTTTATGGACTTTTGCAAAATGCACGGGGATTAAGGAGAAATTATTACATTGAAAGTGTTGTGAGTGTGAAAATAAAATAGGAGAGAGAATGAGTGGAGAGAATAGTAAATTATAATGGTGATGTGAGTATTAAAATAATGTAGGAGAGAGAATGAGTGGAGGGAATAGTAAAGATTCCTTTCCATTTTGGGAAAGTTAGATATTATTGTGACGCCCAATATAGAAAGTTTACATATTATTGTGGGACGGAGGGAGTATATATATATATATATATATATATATATATATATATATATATATATATATATATATATATATATATATATATATATATATATATATATATTTAAAATATATTAGTATATATTTTTAAATATATATTAAATCAGTCCCTTGATTTTTCTTATTCTCAAATCAATCCCTTAATTTTTTTTATTTTCAAATCAGTCCCTTAATTTTATTAATCCTAAATCAGTCCTTGACAATTCAAAGTTACACTTTGCCCCCCTCAACTTCTTTTCTACTCAAATCCGTCCTCAATATTAAACACCGGTGACCACCGCCATCCACCGTCGACCATTCACCACCGTCGACCATTCACCACCGTCTAACCACCATCACACAACCACATCAAACCACCTACATTCACAACCACCATCAAAACAGAGATTGAAGAATCAAACACAAAATCAAAACAAAGATTGAAGAAATCGTGCGAAATCAAAACAAAATAGAGAGAGAAATAGAGAGATTGACGGAGGGCGAAGGCTGCACACCACCTACAATCAAAACGAAATCAAATCAGATATGAAGAAATCGTGCGAAATCAAAACAGAGATGAAGAACAATCGTGCGAAATCAAAACAGAGGGAGAGACAGAGTGTTTACATACCAGATCTGTGGCGAAGAAGGAATGTGAACCGTTGCCGTCGCCGGAGACGAAAGAGGAAGAGGGAATGGTAGTGGTGGCGGCGTAAGGTGAAGAGATAAATGGGGAGGCTGTTTGTGTTTGTTGAAGGGAGAGAAACAGAGAGAGTGACGGAGGGCGAAGGTAAGGCGTCGCCAGGAGAGCACGGCGGAGGCGAAGGGACGGTGAGGAGCGAGGACGCTTGAGAGAGAGAAAACGGTGAACTGGGTTTTGGAAATTCAAAATGAAGAGAGAGAGAGAGAGAGAGAGAGAGAGAGAAATGAGGAGTGAAATAGGGAGATGGAGTTTGGTAATGGTTGGAATAATATGGTCCGTTTGATCGAAGGTATTGAACGGTTAGATTTTGCCTTGAGCCATAATCCCTGTGAAATGTTGAAATCCAATCAAACAATGCCACATCACGTACTTATATCTATTTCACACTATATTATACACTAACTAAAATATTTATGTCTAATAATAAGAATAATAATATTTATTAATAAATTATTAATTATATAATTAATTAATTAATTAATTAATTAATATTAATTATATAATCAGTAATAATATTAATAATAGTATTAATAATAATTAGAAATTTTTATTATTTTTATTGAATAGGAAAAAATATTTTAAATTATTTTTATTGAATATATTAATAATTATTATTAAATAATTAATAATAATATTAATAATAATTAGTAATAATACATAACATCAAAAATAATAATGTTATTAATTAATAATAATATTCATTAATTTAATTATTTTAAATTTATTAATAATAATTTAATAATTTAAACTTCTAAGAAATATTAATATACCTAAGTAATAATTGATATTAATAAATTATAAAAAAATACTTATTAACAATAACAATAATTTAATCTTTAAAGAAAATAGTAATTAGTAATAATACTTAATAATAAGACTAATAATGATGTTATTGTCAAAATGGTATACGGCTACCTCGTTTATTTTTTTTTAATTTTTTTCTACATTCTAAATGACATTTAAAGTGTTTTTCATCTTTATGACTTTCCTCAAAATCCAAATGGGAATTGAGTTACAAATATGTGCCATTATTTAGGGTTTTTAGGATTTTATGTGTCCCGATCTTGTGAAAATGGTATACGGCTACCTCGTTAATTTTTTTTTAATTTTTTTCTACATTCTAAATGACATTTAAAGTGGTTTTCATCTTTATGACTTTCCTCAAAATCCAAATGGTAATTGAGTTACAAATATGTGCCATTATTTAGGATTTTTAGAATTTTATGTGTCCCGATCTTGTGAAAATGGTATACGTACCTCATTTATTTTTTTTTAATTTTTTTCTAAATTATAAATGACATTTAAAGTGTTTTTCATCTTTATGACTTTCCTCAAAATCCAAATGGAAATTGAGTTACAAATATGTGCCATTATTTAGGGTTTTAAGGAATGTGTCCCGATCTTGTAAAAATGGTATACGGCTACCTCGTTTATTTTTTTTAATTTATTTCTACATTCTAAATGACATTTAAAGTGTTTTTCATCTCTATGGCTTTCCTCAAAATCCAAATGGAAATTGAGTTACAAATATGTACCATTAATATTTAGGGTTTTAGGGGTTAGGATTTAGGGTTTAAGGTATAGGGTGTAGGATTTAGGGGTTAGGGTATAGGGTATAATGTATAAGGGTTAGGGTATAGGGTATAGGATTTAGGGTTTAGGGGTTAGGGTATAGGGTTTAGGGTTTAGGGTATAGGGTTTAGGGGTTAGGGTTTAGGGATTAGGGTATAGGGTTTAGGGTGTAGGATTTAGGGGTTAGGGTTTAGGGTATAATGTTTAAGGGTTAGGGTATAGGGTATAGGATTTAGGGTTTAGGGGTTAGGGTATAGGGTTTAGGATTTAGGGTTTAGGGTATAGGCTTTAAGGGTTAGGGTTTAGGGGTTAGGCTATAGGGTTTAGGGTGTAGGATTTAGGGGTTAGGGTTTAGGGTATAATGTATAAGGGTTAGGGTATAGGGTATAGGATTTAGGGTTTAGGGGTTAGGGTATAGGGTTTAGCCTTTGTTAATTAGTGGTTTTTTAAGAAAAAGTTATAGAAAAAAAGATAGAAAAAAAACTAAACAAATGAAAGTATATAGAAGAAAAGTCAAAACAGGGACGGACTATCCTATATTTATATTTTATTCTTTTAAAAAAATTTATTGACTAGAAAACAATATTTTAGCCTTTGTTAATCCGTGGTTTTTTTTAGAAAAAGTTATATAAAAAAAGATAGAAAAAAACTAAACAAATGAAAGTATATAGAAGAAAAGTCAAAAGAGGGACGGACTACCCTATATTTATTTTTTATTTTTAAATTTTTTTTTTATTGACTAGAAAACAATATTTTAGCCTTTGTTAATCAGTGGTTTTTTTTAGAAAAAGTTATAGAAAAAAAGATAGAAAAAAACTAAACAAATGAAAGTATATAGAAGAAAAGTCAAAAGAGGAACGGACTATCCTATATTTATTTTTTATTTTTTTAAAAGAATTTTATTGACTAGAAAACAAAATTTTAGCCTTTGTTAATTAGTGGTTTTTTTTAGAAAAAGTTATATAAAAAAAGATAGAAAAAAAACTAAACAAATGAAAGTATATAGAAGAAAAGTCAAATTTAGAGAAGGATACTAAATCTGTCTCTAAATTTTAGAGACAGATGTTGAATCTGTCACTAAATTAGAGACGAATTCAAAAATCTGTCTCTAAATTAGAGACGGGTTAAAATCTGTCTCTAAAGTTTAGAGACGGATTCTGAATCTGTCTCTAATTTAGAGACGGATTCTGAATCTGTCTCTATTTTAGAGACAGATACAAAACCCGTCTCTAAAATTTAGAGACGGAATCTGAACCCGTCTCTAAATTAGAGTCGGAATCAGATTTCGTCTCTAAATTAGAGACGGATTCGGATTTCGTCTCTAAATTAGAGACGGATTCGGATTCCGTCTCTGAATTAGAGACGGATTCATATTCCGTCTCTGAATTAGAGACGGAATCTGAATCCGTCTCTAATTTAGGGACGGAATCCGAATCCGTCTCTGATTTTTGGTTCTGTCTCTAATCTGTCGCCAAATTAGCTACAGATTTCGTCCGTCTCTAAATTTCCGTCTCTAAATCCGATTTTCCTTGTAGTGGCCGTCCGAGTTTCGATTTTTGCAAACTAAAAAGAGGAGTCCATATCCGGTGTGGGCGTTAGAGCATTGAGAGGAATATATTCATTATTCATTATATATCATATCTTATCCGCCCGGCATTCAATGCCGATCGAAGCATATGGTTGCCATCTACAGAGACTTTCTGCCACCATCTACGAAATTGTATAAATTGTTAATTTCATGCAATTGTTGAATGCCTGGTTTTTTGTGATTCCAGGCAAAGAATCACAAAAAGCTAGCCACCCGGCGAATGAGGAGTGACTTGCGTGCCGCCCCTTGCTTCAAAAATCCTCAAGAGCTAGAAAAATTTTTGGCCTTGAGTTTCCGTCAAATGTTTTATGCGGAGTTGCTGAAGTTGATAAACGATAATTTGAATTTTTATATCACTAAGTGAAATTACCCGGATCCGAGAGGCTCGCGCCCCGGCATCTGGCATCTTTCGCGTTGGCGGCGGTTTCGTCTCGCCGTTTGTTTTCGCATTTGTAGAGTCGCCACGCCGTTTTTATTAAGCCCAAAACATTGAAAAAGGGCATCAGTTTAAAGATAATTTTAAACTGTTTTTGTGTGATGAGATTTTGAGTTCGGAGGTCAGATGACTCCTCGGGAAGAGAATATTAGAATATTAGAGCTCACCCGAGTCGCCTCGTAAAACGAGTCTTTCGGATACCCCTAATATCCTTTAAATATTGTGTGTGTGTGTGTGTGCTTTTAAAAATGCATGCTGTATCGGATGTCTACATTGTATGCTATGTATGGAAATGTATTGAAATAGTAATGGAAGGAAGCCTTACCAATGTTGGTTCGTGTCTGTCTTCCACTGGGGAATAGTGTTTGAGGTCGGAGTAGCGTTCCGGTATGGATCTGGATTGCTTCGGGAGATGCCGGTTGTCTGCGGACAGAGTTTCGGCGTGAGTTGATGTTGCAGGCTGCGTTCGGGCAGAGGTTCGGCGTGCGTGGGGATCGTCGGGATCACTCGGGCAGAGGTTCGGCGTGGTTTGTGGTGGCAGGAGTCACTCGGGCAGAGTTTCGGCGTGGTTTGGGATCGCCGGTTTGACTCGGAAAGAGCCGGGACACCGTGGAAAGACCGACGAGGCCTCGGAGTACCACGAGGGGCCTCAGAGTACCTCGAGGCAGCGCGGGAGCGTCGCGGGAGCGCTCGGGGAGGCTTCGGAGCACCACGAGGGGGCTCAGAAGGCCTCGGATGGATCCGAAAGGGGTCGGGATTGCCTCGAGAGGACTTAGAGGGGAAGCCAGAAGGCCTAGGGAGGAAGAGAGAAGTGGGAGGTGTGTGAAAATGAGGAGGGGGAGCCCTCTATTTATAGTGCCAGATTTGGTGCAAAGAGGTCCGTACGGACCTCCCTGGTAATCCAGTTTTTTGGTTTTCCTCGATTTGAGGGAATATGTGATGATGGTGAATATTCTGCAATTATGGTGTCCTGAGCAATAAGGTCCGTACGGACCATCTTGCATGCAAAGAGGTCCGTACGGACCAACTAAGCATGAGGGTAATCATTTTCTCCGGATTTGAGGGAATATTGTGGACTTTAAGGGGATTCGGTAATTATGATAACAAAGAGGTCCGTACGGACCATTATTGCTTTTCCAATTTCTGAAAATTCCCAAAAGGTCCTTTTGTCCCTTTTTATCCTGTGAAGGCTCCTCCCTTGGTTTGGTTGGGGGTTTTAGAGGGTTTTGAGTGAGAGGGGTCGTCGAGGCTGCGTTGATGAGTGCCGCGGTGCTTCCGTGCGTTTGAAAGGGTGTGATCCAGTTGGGGTACTTACGAAGCCCCTCGACGACGTCACTTATGAAAGAAGTGGGGTCACCGATAAGATAAGGGTCCTAACTGGATCGCGTGCCGGGAGATAATGTGACCGGGAGGTCGGTGTGAGGACGTGGTGGTGTCCTATTGTGTGACCGTTTAGGTCGGTAGAGTGGACCCTGTGATAGGATTCCTACGTATCCCTGGCGGGAATCAAGCACAGTCGTAGTTCGGGTGTGGGGTGAGTGTTTTGTGAATGCGGGCGTGGTGGTGCCGTGAAGTGTCGTGTGACCTCCAAGGTCGGTGGTAAGGACGTGGTGGTGTCTGGGTGACCGCCGAGGTCAATTGTGAGATGTGGTGGCGTCTGGATGGAAATTTTACGATTTTCCTAATCGGGTGGTTTAAGGCCTTAGGCCGGAGATAGTGATTTGGGAGATTTATACGGTCTTCGGGACCGAGTGGTTTAAAGCCTTCAGCTGGGGATAGCGTGAGGACTTGAATCGTCTTACGAATGTGGTTGCGCCACGCGTGAGGACTTTGAATCGTCTTCTGGCGGCGGTTTTGGTGCCACACGGGAGGCCTTTGAATCGTCTTCTGGCGGCGGTTGATGTTATGCGCGAGGACTTTGAATCGTCTTCTAGCCGCGGTTGATGTTATGCGCGAGGACTTTGAATCGTCTTCTAGCGCTTGATGTTATGCGCGAGGACTTTGAATCGTCTTCTAGCCGATTGATGTTATGCGCGAGACTTTGAATCGTCTTCTAGCCCTTGATTGATGTTATGCGCGAGGACTTTGAATCGTCTTCTAGCCGCGATTGATGAGGCAATTAGCGCGTGCCTTATGCTTTGATTGCGAGGCGTAGATGCCTTTGTGTTTTTGCATGTCGAGTAGAAGGTTGGACTTACGATGACTGCCGGTGCTTGCGTTGCCGTTGAAGTGGGCAAGGATGACGGCCGGTGATTGCTTCACCATTTGGCATTTTGGAGGCGCTTCGTGCCTTGGGACTTGTGCTCGGAGGTGTTGGCTCCTTCTTGTGCTTGTTTTGCCGTTGAGTGGGCAAGGATGATGGTCGGTCTTTGGGGATATGCAGTCTTGTATGACTTCCCTTTGACTTGTTGGGGGAGGAGCTCGGGCTTACTTTGATGGCCGGTGCTTGCGTTGCCGTTGAAGTGGGCTAGGTTCGGGCTTACACTGACTGCCGGTGCTTGAATTGATGGGGATGCATGACCCTGTAGGGGCCCTTTTCTGTTGGGAAGATGACTTCGGACCTCTTTTGAGGGCCAGTGGTTGAGTTGTCGTTGAGCGTTTGGAGGCGTCTTATGCCTTGATATTCGTGCTGGGAGGTGTTGGCTCCTTCTTGAATTGCCGTCGAGCGTTTTGGAGACGTCTCGTGCCTTGATATTCGTACTGGGAGGTGTTGGCTCCTTCTTGAGTCGTCCGTTGGAGCGGGCGAGGACCGGTCTTGTATTGACGGCCGGTGGTTGAATTGCCGTTGGAGTGGGCGAAGACCGGTCTTTACATCGGCCGCTGGTTGAATTGCCGCTGGAGTGGCGAGCGAGGCTCGGGCTTACGGCGACCGGCCGGATTGAATTGCCGTTGGAGTGGGCGAGGCTCGGGCTTACGCTGACTGCCGGTGGTTGAATTGCCGTTGAAGTGGGCGAAGACCGGTCTTACGTTGACGGCCGCGGTTGAATTGCCGTTGAAGTGGCGAGACCGGTCTTACACCGACGGCCGGTGGTTGAATTGCCGCTGGAGTGGGCGAGACCGGTCTTACACCGACGGCCGCGGTTGAATTGCCGTTGGAGTGGGCGAGGACCGGTCTTACACCGACGGCCGTGGTTGAATTGCCGTTGAGCGGGCGAGGACCGGTCTTACACCGACGGCCGGTGGTTGAATTGCCGTTGAGTGGGCGAGGACCGGTCTTACACCGACGGCCGGGGATTGAATTGAAGGGTTAGGGACCATTCTCGCACTGGATTTGGCCGGAAAAGGCCTTAGGACAGCCAGGGGGCAAAGATTATAAGGGCGGTGAAAGTAATTTGGCCACCCCTTGCAAAAGAGGTCCGTACGGACCAACCTGGCTGCAAAGAGGTCCGTACGGACCAAGTTGGTTTTTTACAGTTCCCAGGTTTTGACCAGGTTAAATGCTGGAGCCTTTCCCCATTTCTTCTTCTTCCGTGCGTGAACCAGAGAGAGAGAAAGAGAGAAAATCCTCCATTGTTAACCAAAATCCTCCATTTTTTGCTTGAATTGCTTGCCATGGCGGAAGGATCTCGAAGGAATCGTCGTCAACGCAGTCAAGAGGTGGTCGAGCAACGGATGGAGCTCCAAAGAAATTGGATCTCGTTTGTTCCTCTCCGAAGAACCGGATGTCTTGTATCCAAATCCGGAGGTGCACAATCGTCGTTCTAGGAACGTCGGGGAGGTAAGAAATCCGTTCCGTTTTGATTCCCTGCTCGAATTTTTGAATGCTAGAACTAGATTTTAGTTTTTCGCATTTTTGAAATTTTTGTTATTATTTTTTTTTTTATGTCTTTTGTGAAATTCTTGATGAATTGTTGAAAATGGACATGTAAAAATTGTGAGTATGTGTATTTTGTGCAGAAATGTGTAGATTAGCTTTTATTTGTGAAAATAAAGTGCCTCTCTAATGAAATGCATGCTTTGGTGTTTTGTACCGTATGCTATTTATGTATGTACATTATGAGAAAAGTTTGTCGAGTAGTGACAAATTTTGTGAAAAAATGTGACATGTGCCGTGTTTTGTGACGGGTTTTGTCTGAAAGTGTGTGCCGTGTAGGGACGGATTTTTTTTTTTTTTTGAAAATGTGTTATGCAGTGTGTGCCGTGTTTTTGGGTGACGGACTTTGTGGGGAAAATATGTGCAATATGTGCCGTGTTTTTGTGACGGGTTATATGTGCCTTTGTCGTGTTGGGACGGACTTTTTTGAAAATGTGTCGTGTAGGGCTTAATCCCTCTTTTGAGAAAATGTGTACAATGTGTGCCGTGTTTTTGTGACGGACTGCATGGGAAAAATTATATGTATGTGAAAATTATGTGCAATGTGTGCCGTGTTTTGTGACAGGTTATTTTTCATGGCTTTCCGTGTTGGGACGGACTTTTGTGCCTTTTGTTTTATATTAAGTACTGTGATTGACGTACCTTTCTTTGTGTTTACTGCGGGAGGCGGGGCTTATGGCGGGAAGGCCAAGAGGATGAAGACTCGGGGATCGCTCGAGGCATTGTTGAGTAATGGCGGCGGATGCACGATATTTCCGTGGATGGTAGGCCGAGTCCCAGAGGCCGGTCTACGCTTCCGGCACAGGTGTGTTCGTAGAGAACCCGGCCGGAGTTTCGATACGAGGAAGAACAAGAGCGTCTTCCTTGGCCTTTCCGAGTATTGGTGGGATACCACCCACACCTTCCATTTGAGTTGGGGAGAGGTGACGGTGACGCCGACCGATTTTGCTGCGATTACTGGGCTTTCCTTCAAAGGAGGGCCGGTGACGGTGGAGAGATATGATCTCCGTCTTGTGTATTGGCCAGAGGCTGCTTTGGGCTTTGAGCCTCGTCCTCGCAGGGCACAGGGATCTTTGTATAGCGATGTGGAGCCGAGGATCACGGCCGGCATTGGGGCCTATGTCCGGGTACCGGCCGGTGTCGGAGCGGTGCGCGCTCCTTTTTATGGTATGCACTTTCCGAGACCTTGTTCTCGAACCATGCGACTGCGGCTCCCTTTGCTCTGTTGGAGCGCTTGATTGATCTGGATAGAGTTTGTGACATCGCTTGGGGCGCGGCAGGCTTGGCGAAACTCTGCTTTCCTTGGGCCCAGAGTTTAGCGGGGAGTTGTTGATTCGTTGGCTTTGTTTTGACTTCGCTTTGGAGGTATGAGTTCATTGATGTTTTTGATTTAGCAACTTGTCGTTTCTTCGTTTTCTTTTGCACTGAGCCCTTTCTGTTTTTGTCACAGGTGTGGTTCTACGAGATTTTCCAGTGCTTCCCGTGGGATAGAGATCCGGGTACATTCTTTGCGTATCTGCTATCTTTGGGTTTGGGCTCGTACGGGGAGGAAGAGGAGGAGCAGCAGGGGGAAGCTCACCATCGCCTACGGGGATGTGCAGGAGCGTCTAGAGAGGGGTAGCCCGGAGGGGTTTGTTTTGTTCCTGTGGGCTCGGTATGAGGGTGATGAGTTCGAGGGGGCTCCCGAGGTGACAACGCAGCGGAAGATGCTGAGGGGACTGACCTGCGACGTCATGTACCTGGGGAGCGGGTCTTCTGGCAGAATGGCCCATGTGTGCTTCCTGTGGCTCCGAGGGACCCTCCCTTTGGGATGCTTGATTCCCGGGACATGGATGTGCTTGATTTTGAGAGGTACCTTGGCGGTGTGGGCGCCGAGGAGTTCATTTTGTATGGAGAGGAGTACGGGGCCTTCGTGAGGAGGAAGGCGAGGACGCCGCAGTGCGCGAGGAGAGAGAGGCGGGCCCGCAGCTCCCCTGAGAGGTTCCGATGCCGGGCCGGATTTCATGTATGTCCGGGGGGACGGATCGATGAGGAGGGTGTCTGCCCGTTCTGGCGAGCTCTGCTGCATCTGAGTGGATCCCGATAGATCGGTGAGTGTCTTGACTCTTTTCCATCTTGGCATCTTTTACGCATTTTCTCGTTTTGTTGTTGAGTGTAAGCTGTATTCTTGAGCGTTTCCTTAGGCTGCTTGCTTGTGCGAGTCCAGGAGAGCCTATGATATCTTGACTCGCCGTTATGTGGCGATGAGGTCGTTTGCGAAGAAGATGGCGTCGAAGATATCTTGCCGGTCTTCGCGACGCGTGCCGGCGTATGAGCCTATGCCTTCGAGGCATTCTGTAGACGTTCCTCCGCCTAGAGCCGAGCCGGAGCCGCAGCGGGAGGGACCTTCGAGGCGGCATAGTATGGATGCGGGACGTCTTCGGGAGCTCGGGCGGCGGCCCTTTTATCGATTCTTCCCTCCTCGGGATGCGCGGGCGAGGTCCGTCGAGCCTTCTTTCTTTGATCCTTTCGCCGGATTTGATCCTTCAGACTTTTGAGTGGCAGCCTCCGGCGGGGCTCGGTACTGCGATGACGAGGATGTGACGGGCGAGTTCGCTAGGATGCCCGACTTCTCTCTGGAGGACCTCGGCGAGGATGATGATGATGCTGAAGAGTCGGATTAGGGTCCATTTGCTTTCCCTCTTTCCATATCTTCTCTTTTTTTTTTTTTGTTTAGCAACAGACATTTGATATTCCTGTAATAAAACACTCATATTTGCACGGCAAACAGCATTTTATTTTAAGATGTAATGTCATTTTTGTGATTCCCGGGATTTGTCCTAGAAATGGTTGCTATTATTTTTTATTTTGTGCATGCCACGTGAGCTGAGAGTGCGTTTGTGGGTAGTGTATGTTTGCGGGAATGGCTTTGGCCGGTGTTTGGGCGCTTTGGAGCAAGGTCTGTTGAGGACAGGTGGTTGTTATGCTTGTTCTTTGAGGAAATGGGTTCTTTTTGCAAGGAGGTCCGTACGGACATACCTAGCATGCAAAGAGGTCGTACGGACCAACCTTGCTTTGGGA
Source organism: Adenophora triphylla var. japonica (assembly GCA_022495995.1). Lineage (NCBI taxonomy): Eukaryota > Viridiplantae > Streptophyta > Magnoliopsida > Asterales > Campanulaceae > Adenophora > Adenophora triphylla. Next base: position 42,308 of record JAFEMH010004555.1, on the reverse strand, counting down.
AGGGGATAAATGCTTTCCGGTGTCCGGTTCTTCCCCATTTCCCCATTTGCGGCCATTTTCAAGCTTTCTTCCCCATTTTCTCTAGGAACCTCCATTTTTGCCATGGATTCTTCGTGCGTCCCTAGAATTTTGCCGAGGCTTTCGCAGAGAGGCAAGCACACTTCCTTGAGCGGTTGAAAACGTGGATGCGGCGCCGTATGAGGCATCGAGACGGGCTTTCGAGGTAAGGTTTCGTCTTTGCTCGATTTGGTCTTTTAAGGAGTTGGTTCTGATTGGGATTTGTTGCGGCCGCCGCGAAGTTGCAGGATGTTAGGAGGCATGTGTCTTGTTTCTCCTATAATGAAATGGTGCCCACTTTTGAGGATTTTCGGGCTTTGATGGGGGGCCGGAGGTGGAGGCCATCTCGCTTCCTTTGATTGGTGGTCTTCTGCTGTGAGCGTGAAGCTTGCGAGGCTTTCTTCGTACTTCATTGGAAGAAGTGCGGGGCATTATCCTTGATTCGGGTCATATCGACATTTCGAGGCTGCCGGAGCGGTTCATGGTTGATGATGAGAGTGACGTCTCTTGGGATGCATTCGCCTTGTGCACGATAGCGACGCTCTTCATGGTCGGCTCCTTGGCATTTGTGATGGGCTTTGCTAGATGTGGTAGGGACCTTTGCAGTGGAGAGGATATTGTCCCGTTGGTCTTTGGGGAGACTCTTCATGGTATCGACCGTCGCGGCCAGGGGATCGTTTTATGAGAGGGGAAGCCCCGCTTTGCTCACCTTGTGGGCTGCGAGAGAGACTTCGAGCCATGCCCGAGGCTCAGCGTCGTTTAGCCCGTGGTCATTTGCTCGCGACCTCTTGTGTTGGATATGGATCGATCACTTTGCCAGGAGAGATGGATGGCACGGCTTGGTACGCATCAGATCCGTTGGTGGGTTCCTCGGCTGGAGGATTGAGACTAGGAGGATCTTGCGGGAAGGGTCCTACATTGTCGAATTCCGAGGTTTGTCTTGGTCCTCCTTCTATATTCCGTCGCTTGTTTCCGGACGGTTTGGGATGAAGCGGGAGCCTTTGTTGGTGCAGGATGACCTTGCTCTTTGCGGAGGTAGTTCCTCTTTGTATGGAAGCTTCGGGTGCCTTCTTGTATTTTACGAGGTATGGAAGTATTCCGCTTTCCCTCTGTGGTACTCCTTAGACGTCGGGGAGTGTCGTATTGACGACTCGGTGCACTGGCTTTGGTATGAGCAACGTGTTGGGCGGTCCCAAGTGGTCTTGGAGAGCGAGGCGTGTAGCGATTACAGGACCCGGTTGCCGTAGTAGCTATTGCCTTAGGAGTTCCGAAGCCTGGTCGACCCTTTGGATGTGACGGGAGACACTTTGTTTGACTACGAGACTAGAGTTGACCGGCGACGGGGAGAGGTCCTCTTTGCGGACTCGCGGGGAGGAGATCCGAGCCGAAGCACGGGCGAATGAAGCCCCGAGAGCTCTTGGATTGTTTGACTCTACGGGGAGGACCCGGATCTCGGGCGAGAGACGCAAAGTTGGTTCACGTGGAGCGAAAGAAGACTCGCGGGGACGAGGGAAGAAAGGGAAGAATGGCGAGGGGACAAGCGCGAGACGGCGCGGAATGACCTCCTAGGTATCCATTCATTGCATTGCAAACACATTATTAGTTAAATGTATTAAAATTTGTCTTTTAGCATGTTGTGAACTTGAGAGTAGACCGTGCTTGAACTCATCAAGAAATGTTGTAACCGTTAGTGATTTGTGATTTACTTTTAAAGCTTTGTCGAGACGCAAGATCTCTTGTTTGCCTTTGCTTTTGTTGTGCACTTTGTCGGCGTCCGTCCTTGGACTTTTCTGTTGCATTTGCGGACTTGAAGCAGTCTGGGCTATGACGGCAATCCCTTTTGCTTAGGCTTTGTGCTTGGCTGAGAGGTTGAATGCTCCCTTGACAAGTCGTTTTGACGGTCTTTTCCACAGCTTTCTTGCCTCTTGTTGGCGTCGGGCTCTTGACCTCTTTTTTGCAGCTTCTGCTTGAGCTTCTTTTTTTTATTTATTGTTTTTTTTTGTGAGCCCTTGCTCGAGCTCTTTTTTTTTTGTGAGCCCTTGCTCGAGCTTCTTTTTTTGAAGCGCGTGAGGCGAAGACAAGCCTGGCTTGGAAGCGGACATGAGTCGGTCGTTTGATCTTTGAGTGACCCTCGAATGTCCTTTGATGTTGCCGCCGTCGTTTGACTTGGTCAAGGTGGCTGGCAGGGCGTGTTTCTTGAAAAGTGCGTAGCTTGATGGAGGTCTTGATTGACATTCAAACTTTTGACTTTTTGTGTATTTTTAGACCGGACCAATTAAGGTTGCCTCACGTTCCCCCAGGACTAGAGGGCTCAGGTGCGCGTAGTTCGACACTACATGGAGTGCCAAGAGATGCCACGGTTGTTCTTCTTAGGGCGAAGTATCTGCGAAGTTTGCTTCCGTTATTTGGATTCATGAAGGGATTGCCGTCTAGGTGCTGGTCGCTTCCATGGCGCCTCCGGAGAAGATCTTTTGAACCACGAAAGGGCCGATCCATGTGGGTTCCCATTTTCTCGGATGGGTTGGTTCGAGTGGGAGGCTTTTCTTTGAGTACAAGGTCACCTTCCACGATGTCTCGGGACTTGACTTTCTTGTCGAAAGCTTTAGCCATCCTGCTTTGATAGGCTCGGACGTGTTCCATGGCCTTTAGTCGTCGCTCGTCTAGCAGAGCCAATTCGTCATGTCGGCTTCGGAGCCATTCAACTTCGTTGATGTCATATTCCAGCTGGCACTCGGAGTGAGGGAATTTCTAGCTCGATGGGAAGAGGCTGCTTCCATCCCGTATGTCGGGGCAAATGGGGTTTCTCCCGTGGCATTACGGCCCGATGTGCGGTAGCCCCAAAGTGCAAGGTGCGGCTTCTCGGGCCAATCTCGTCCTCGGGTGGTCATTTTTCGGATGATCCGTTCGAGGGTTTTGTTTCTTTGCTTCCACGGCGCCGTTTGTTTGTGGCCGGTAGGGAGAAGATTTGTGGCGTGTGATCTTGAATTCAGCCCGGCGATGCATCGAATTCCCCTTCGAAGTGTGAACCGTTGTACGATATGACCTCATTTGGAATGCCGTATCGGTAGATGATGTTTTCCTTGAGGAAATGTGCGACCTTCTTGGAGGTGAGTACCTTGTAGGACTTGGCTTCGACCCATTTGGTGAAGTAGTCGATGGCTACTAAGATGAACTACGTGACCGATTCTTGCTGGCGGAGCGATTTTCCCGATGACGTCAATTCCCAGTGGCAAAGGGCCAAGGTGTAGTCATGCGGTAGAGATCGTGGGGAGGTAGATGATTGAGGTTGGAGAACCGTTGGCACTTGTCGCAGCTTCGGACAAAGTGGATGCAATCGCCTCCATGGAGATCCGGTAGTAGCCCATCCTGAGAATGATTTGCATCGGGGCTGCGGCATTCATGTGGGGACCGCAAGCCCCATTGTGGACTTCGTTCATGAACTTGTTTGCTTCTTCTTGGGCCGACGCGGCGTAGGAGTGGCCCATGGTAGCGTTTCTTGTATAACATGTCCCCGAGGATGACGAAGTGAGAGGCGAGGCGTTTTAGGGCCATGATGCTCTTGGTTTTGACCCATTACGTGTGTTGACCTTCCTTGTTCATGAAGGTGGTTTCCCGTTCTTGAGGTATTGGAAGATCGGTTGTCTTTGGAAATGGCGTCGGACTTGCGTCTCTTTGGCTCTTGAGCAATCTTGCAAATCGTTGTGATTAAAACCTTCTCGGCGGCTTGGGCCCGGTTTTCTCTCGTTTGACAACATGCTTAAATGTTTGCTTGATGCATTTATTTAATTAATGTGTTTGCCTTTTGTATAGATGAATTTAAGCTGTTTTGATTAGTTAATGTCATCATTTGTTAAAGATGCAATGAAATGGTTTTTAGGAAGGTCGGACCTTTTATTGAAAGCGTGAAGGTGTACATTGTTGATCAAAGATTCACAATCGTCGGGCGTAAAGCCGTCAAAAGACACAAAGATGTGAATACACGAGACAACAAGACTCGAAGCTAGACTATAGGCGACGAGGGATTGGACCGAGGCTTCATTACTCTCGGATGGTTTTGTAGCTCTAGAGGGAGTGGTGCTTTGGTTTAGGTGGCCAATCTTCCCTTGGCATGAGTCCGGAAAGTAGCTTGCATGCGGTTCGATTTCAAACCGGATCGCGGAGGTTTTTGGCTGCTCCCCGATGATGTCCCTCCATTAGTGTTGCCACCGAGTCCTTGGGGGTTTTTGATGATAGAAGTCGGCGAGGGCTACTTCTAGGAGGCGAAGCATTCGGCTGATTCGGAGTGGATTCTTGCGATGTTGATCACTTTCATAGAATGCTTCTTTATGCAGGATCTTTGCTTGGGCTGACGCATTTACAATGTATGCGATTCGAGCGGACATGCTATATCTCCTTCCACGATTAAGCCTTGGAGGAGGTTGCGCCATTGTTCGTCCGGGTCGGACACCGGAATGTTGAATTGAACTAGGCTGTGATGGGCTGTCCCCGTAAGATCCGAGTGTCGGCTAGAGGGTTGTCTTGTACGGGGATCGGTGATGAGCCGGTTGCAAGGGTTTTCGGCGAAGTAAGGGTCTACTCCTCGATCAATCTCCATTAGGGCATCCATCTCTTGATCCTCTCTCAAGCATTCTTCACGGTCGCATATATCGAGTTGTCATCACGACCCATGAGTTCTTCAATTTCCGGCTCGTCGCGGCTTAGAGCGTGGATGTAAGGATCACTTCGTAGCGGGACGGGGTAGGAGAATCATGCGGAAGAGTATTCGGTCATGTCGGGACCTTCTTTTGGGTCGTAGCTTCTTTGGCGGCCAAGCACTTGCCATTACTGCTTGCTTCCGCGGATCACTTCGATCGCTCCGTTGGCATTGATGAATTTCACGCATTGGTGAAGAGTAGATGATCTTGCTTTCATCGATGTATCGAAGGCCGTCCCAACAAAGCGAGAGAAGGTGGGTTTGATTTCCCACGACTTGGAACTCTACAGAGCTCCGGTTGTACGTCGAATTGGATCCTCAAGTTGATGACTCCTACGATTGGTCGTGCGGTGGAGTCGTAGGCTCGGATTACCCGAGGTGAAGGCCTTATCGAGAGAACGGTCGATGCGGAGTCGTTTCAATGTGCTTAAAGCGATGATGTTGGCTGCGGAGCCGTTATCAATCAAGACGTTCGGGAGGAAGAACATCTCTATCTTTATGAGGATGAGGAGGGCTTCGTTGTGCCGATTCTCACATATTGGCAAGTCATCGTCTGTGAAGGCTAAACCGCTTCCCGTGCTACCGTTGGACTCGGTCTCGTGCAGGAACGTTCGATCCAACCATTTGTATGCCTTAGGTGGGGCAAAGATCGTAGGGAGACGGTGGCCCTTGGGCGTTCTTGTCGGAATTCCCGGTCACGAGACCTTTTGACTCTTGTTTCACGCTCCCGAGTCATAGCGAGACCGGCATGCGACGGTTTCGGAAATTGCGAGTGCTCTCGCTTGGGGTTTCGTCAATGGCTATTGAGTTTACCTGTCGTTACGGGGAATGGATTTCCAATGGTATTGGGACCGCGGGGGCGTTCCAATTTTCCCTCCTCAATGAGCCCACTGAATCACTGCTTGAGTACGAAGCAATTGTCGGTGGTGTGGCCGGGGTAGTTATGGAAGGCGCGGTGCTTGCTCATATCCATGTTGGGTTTGAGGGTCTTCGGTTGGAAATTCTCGAGTGGTTTGAGAAGATTTCGCTTCACCAAAGCTTCAAATACTTGACCCAAGGGCATTTCCGGGTTATCAAAATCTTTGGGCGTGGGAAGCGAGGGGGTTGCTATTCTTTGGGGCTGCACGATCGCGGTTTACTTGAGCTCAGATTACGAATGTAGTGCCTTTGTTCATTTGCTTCCTTTCCTTTGGTTGGGGCGGGAGTTGAAGTTGCCGGGTTTGTTCGATAGCGGTAAGACGAGGCGGGGTTCTTTGTTGCCTTTTGAAGACTCGAGTCTTTTCAAACTTTGTCCGGCGTTGACCATGGCACGGAGATACGGATAGAAATGGTGGCTGATCAAAGTCCTCAAAGATGGTTTGAGGCGGGAATGGAAGATGTCCATCTTGCTCTTCTTTGGAAAGTGGATCCATTATCTCGCTTAGCTTCAGTTCCATCTTTTGTAGAATTACGCCCGGCTGGTTCGTCATCCTTTTGTTCGGTGGCTTGCGAGGTCATGGCGGTTTGTTTCCCATTCAAGATTGGCGCGGTACTTCTCCGGGGAAGATTTCAGCGATCGATCCCACGTGGAGCGGTTTTACGCCTTCACATTGAGGAACCACCTTAGTGCTTTGTGGATTTGAGGGAATGCGAAAATGATGCGCCATCTGTTGAGGGTTGCCCCTTTGGCTCTCATACCCGGGACGTAGGTGTCGATGTGGGTTTTTGGGCATTACATTCCGTCAAACTTTTCCATTTCGGCATCTGAACTTTGGAGGGAGAGGGACCGCTTTGTTCGGATCGGTAGGCGGGGAGGGAGTCCTTCCGAGAACTAGCTAGCTTGCCTTGCATGTCTTTCATTTGTTCGATCAACCAAGCCATGTGAGGGTCGGTATGCGAGGTGGGTTACCGTTTTCGGGGACGGAAATCGAAGATGGAGGTGGATTGGGCGATGGGATCGCCATTCGGGAGTCTTGGGGAGGTAGTTGAGTGTATACCAACCCGTACCACTGGGGTGTTGAAGTTGAGGCGTGATTGCCGGGTCCGCTAAGGGTTGTGTTTGGGAGGCGGGAAACGATTCGTTAGCCCCAATTGGCGAGGCTAGCGGTGGCAAACTTGAGATGTCGGGATATCCGCTCGGGATGCTGTCCACACAGTAAGAATGGGGACTTTTGATTGTGATTGCGAGGCTCGTATAGAGGCGAAAGGATTGAATCTGGGGATACCGAGATGCATTGGGATGCGGCGGAGCGAGCACGTATGTGTCTTGTTGGTAATGAGCTTGATGTGCGAGCCGGGAAGCGGGCGATGCGAGGCGGGCATGTCGGGCTGCTTGGCCCGATGCGGAGGAGCTTTGAGCGGAAGGCGCTGCGTTCTTGGGATCTCGTAGCTTGGCGGAGGCGGGACACTGCTGATAGCTTTGAGAAACCGGGGGAGCCGGTATGTCTTCGTCTTCTATGAGAACAAAGGTTCCATCGGGTTGGGAAGCTGCAAGCTGTTCCTCGAAGACGCAAGGTGTCGACGATCCAGGCTTGCTTGTTCTTCTTGGCGCTTCTTGATGACTTCGAAGGCTCGCAGCACCTCCTCCATTGTCTGGAGATTCCTTAGTGGCGGGGTTCCGTTTCCCTCGGCGTTATACGGTGATCCGTCATGGGGAGTATTGGGCGGTGCGGACCGTTGAAGCTGGAAGGGCTATCGGACCTTGTGACCTCCAATGCGAAAAGGCGGCTTCCAGGATTCTCGGCCACTCTCGGTTATTTGGAGGGGGTGACGGGCAAGAGTTTAGACACGGGAATGGCCTAACGGGATAGAAGGGGAAAGCTCACGTGGCATGCGGTTTCCGTTTCTTTTATTTTTGATTTTTTTGTTGTTTTAATTTACTTAAAACGGTATTTTCTCAGAATCCTAGGTAGGTTGGAAAAGATTGCTCTTCTTTTCGCAACTATGCTAGATCTGGGTCGATGGAGACCATCTGTGCGGCTATAAGCCCCTCGTTTTGCACTTTTTTTGTATTTCGACATCCCGGGGTGGACGGCCCCGAGGCGAGGTCCTATAGTGCAAGCGGTTTCCACCGGCCTAAAAGAAAAATCGAACCTAAGGACCGAGCTGTCATGTTCGTTTTGATGCGTTAGCCATGTGAATAGTGAACCGAGCCGGCCAGAGTCAAGATCGAGTCGAGAGTTCGGCATGACCTCTCTTTACCTTGCGTGCGCAAGGGATCTGTGACGTTAGGCGTTGGGTGGGTCATATCGTCATGGGCGACGTATCAAGCGTGATGACATGGTGTCATGCGAGCATGGATGTATATCGGGACGGAACATCGTGCAGGTGTAGCCGGAAATCAAGATCGAGTCAAGATTTTAGCATGACCTTTCATCGCTTTGCTTGCGCGAGGATCTTGAGTTCCGAGCCTTGACTCAAAAAATGGCCGGCATGGTATATGTATCCGAGTACATGTATGACCTGAGGCTGGGTAAAAAACCAACCGAATGCCGGGACAGAGTGTGACTCAAGACTCAAACGTGCGGGGTTGACGCTTGGCTAGGATGGGATGTTTGGAATGATCCCGTGCGCGCCCAAGAGGCCTAGGAAGACCAAGCGGACTGCAACGCGAGACCACTCCGGGTTAAGGGTTGTAGTGTGCGGTGTATCCGAGGCGGCGGTGCGCATAGTGTGCGGTGTAACCGAAGCGGCGGTGTGAGTAGAGTGCGGTGTAACCGAGGCGGCGGTGCGCGTAGTGTGCGGTCTCTAAAATTCTTTTTACGAGTAAAATAGAAATTTTTGAAGAATTTTAAATGTATGCACGAGATGTATATTGATGCATTTTTTTTTGTATTTTTATTTTTTTTGTAAAATAAAAACGAAGCACGTGCACACACACACGAGTTAAAGGAAGGGGTAAAATGAAAGTTTGACCCTCATCATCGTTTAAAAATCTTTTGTTTTGTTTAAAAGTTTTAAAACAAAAAGTCCCAGAGTCGCCAGCTGAAGTGCAGGGATCGGCTCGCGCGCGGGAGCCAGTGCATCTCGCGTTCGTCGGCTGTTCGGGAAGTCGCCCGGATCCGAGCGGCGCAATCGCGCCCGGCATCGGCTTATTCCGTTTTAGCGTTGCGCGTTGGAGGTGTCTCGCCGTTTGCTTTCGCATTTTGTAGAGTCGCCACGCCGTTTTTATTAAGCCCAAACATTGAAAAAGGGCATCGGTTTAAAGATAATTTTAAAGCTTTTTTTGTGATGAGATTTTGAGTTCGGAGGTCGAGATGACTCCTCGGGAAGAGAATATTAGAATATTAGAGCTCACTAGAGTAGCCTCGTAAAACGAGTCTTTCGGATACCCTAATATCCTTTAAATGTTGTGTGTGTGTGTGTGTGCTTTTAAAAATGCATGCTTTGTATCGGATGTCTACATTGTATTGAAATGTATTGAAATAGAATAGGAAGGAAGCCTTACCAATGTTGGTTCGTGTCTGTCTTCCGTAGGGGAATAGTGTTTGAGGTCGGGGTAGCGTTAGGTATGGATCGGGATTGCTTCGGGAGATGCGCGGTTGTCCGCGGACGAGTTTCGGCGTGAGTTGAGGTTGCAGGCTGCGTTCGGGCGAGAGGTTCGGCGTGCGTGGGGATCGTCGGGATCACTCGGGCGAGAGGTTCGGCGTGCGTTGTGGTGGCGGGAGTTACTCGGGCGGAGTTTCGGCGTGGTTTGGGATCGTCGGTTTGACTCGGAAAGAGCGGGACACGTGGAAAGACCAGCGAGGCCTCGGAGTACCACGAGGGGCCTCGGAGTACCTCGAGAGTGCCTCGGGGGCGCGGGAGCGTCTCGGGAGCGCTCGGGAGGCCGGAGCACCGCGAGGGGGCTCGGAAGGCCTCGGAAGGATCCGAAGGGGCGGGAATGCCTCGAAAAGGTCTTAGAAGGGGAGCCGAAGGCTTAGGGAGGAAGAAGTGGGAGGTGTGTGAAAATGAGGAGGGGAGCCCTCTATTTATAGTAAAAACCCGAGGGCAAAGAGGTCCATCACGGAATCTTCTTGTTATCCAGAATTTTGGATTTCCTCGATTTGAGGGAATCTGCAATGATGGAGAATATTCTGGAATGATGATGTCCCCCCATGCAATAAGGTCCGTACGGACCATCTTGCATGCAAAGAGGTCCGTACGGACCAACTCTGCAGGGAAGTCATCATTTCTTCCGGGATTTGAGGGAATATTGTGGACTTTAAGGGGATTTAGTAATCATTGAAACAAAGAGGTCCGTACGGACCTTAATTGCTTTACGATTTCACGAAAATTCCCAAAAGGTCCTTTGTCCCTTTTATCCAGAAAGGCTCCTCCCTTGGTTTGGTTGGGGGTTTGAGAGGGTTTTGAGAGGGTTTTGAGTGAGAGAGGTCTCTGAGACTGCGTGGATGAGTCTACGGTGTTTCCCGTGTGTTTGAAAGGGAGTGATCCAGATTGGGGTACTTACACCATGAACACCGTGCCCCGAGCTCGAGAGAATAGTATGGTATAAGAATTGCCTCTTTGCCTTTTATTTATCACATATCAACATTAGTGACTTTGTCACTTTGAGCACAAAGGGAGTTTTATCAAGTGTGTTATTCAGGGTGTTATCCTACCACAACAAAAGGTCGGCATGTGCGTGGTGAGGAACTCTCAAAGCTTGAAAGAACTAAAAAGAATCCTTACGGCACGAGATAAAAGAAACCAAACAAGCAAAAAAATATGTACTAGTATACATGTGTTACCCCAGGTGTTATCAGCACCCATGGTAACACCTTACAACAGAGGACATTTTTTAGAGAATGCAAAGACCAAGAGATCTCTTAAGACTAGAGAATCTATCATGGTCTAAGGGTTTGGTGAAAATATCAGCAAGTTGATACTTTGTATCAATATGCTCTATATTTATTAACTTTTTATCTACCATGTCTCTTAAAAAATGATGACGGATGTCAATATGTTTGGTACGGGAGTGTTGTACAGGATTTTTGGAAATATTAATAGCACTCAAATTATCACAATATAAGGTCAACATACTACTATCAAGACCATAATCATCAAGCATGTGTTTTAACCAAATTAGTTGTGAACAACAACTACCAGCTGCTACAAATTCTGATTCAGCTGTGGATAATGAAACACAATTTTGTTTTCTACTATACCATTATACTAAATTATTTCCCAAGTAAAAACAACCCCCACTTGTACTTTTCCTATCATCCATATCCCCTGCCCAATTCGAGTCACTAAAGCCTACTAAATTAGTTTTAGTATCTTTACTATACCAAATCCCTAAATCACTAGTTCCAGATACATATTTAATGATCTTTTTCACAGAATTTAGGTGAGATACTTTAGGATTGGATTGATATCTAGCACATACACACACACTGTACATCAAATCAGGACGACTAGAAGTAAGGTAAAGGAGACTACCAATCATGGAACGATATAGGGTTGGATCAACATCTTCTCCCACTTGATCTTTTCCAATCTTGAGAGAAGTGCCCATAGGAATTTTTGAGCTCTTCGAACCTTCCAACCCAAACTTCTTCACCAGGTTCCTTGCATATTTGCTTTGGGAGATGAAAATCCCTTCACTTGATTGCTTAACCTGCATGCCTAGAAAGAAGTTAAGTTCCCCCATCATGCTCATTTCAAATGTTGATGTCATAGCCTCTACAAAATCATTTAAACAAGTTTTTGATGTAGAGCCATATACTATGTCATCAACATCGATTTGAACCACGACAAGTTCTTTTCCATGTTTAAGAATGAATAAAGTCCTATCTGCTTCTCCTCTAGTAAAACCATACTCTAGTAAAAAATTAGTTAACCTACCATACCATGCACGTGGAGCTTGCTTCAACCCATAAAGAGCTTTATCAAGTCTATACACATGGTCTGGTTGAAATGGATCTTCAAAGCCTTTTGGTTGTTTAACAAAAACTTCCTCATCTAACTATCCATTTAAAAAAGCTGCTTTGACGTCCATTTGAAACAATGTGATTTTAAGAAAACAAGCAATGGCCAATAAAAGTCTTATTGACTCAATTCTAGCCACGGGTGCAAAGGTCTCGTCATAGTCAATACCTTCCACTTGTGTATAGCCTTGAGCCACAAGACGAGCCTTGTTCCTAACAATGTTTCCATATTCACCGGTCTTGTTTTTGAAAATCCATTTTGTCCCAATAACATTAGTGTTTGAGGGACGGGATACTAAAGACCAAACATTGTTACGAGAAAATTGATCAAGTTCATCTTGCATTGCTTGAATCCAAAAATTATCTTTCAAAGCTTCAATCACATTTTTAGGTTCTACGGATGAAGTAAAACAAGAGTATGTTACCTTTGAGTATGTGGTGGACATGCACACATACCTTAACATGTCACGGTCACTAATGGGATTCATACATCTTGTTTGTATACCCTCATTCACCTCCCCAATTACTTGGGTTGTAGGATGATTCCTTCTGATTCTAGGTGCAGGATCTCTTCTCACATTCTAGTGAACCTCTGTTTCAACTCCTTCTTGATCTTCATTTACTGGACTGGAATCAGATGCTATCTGAGGTGTTATCTTATCAATGATAACACCCTGCTCAGTTTCCGTGTTACTATCAGTGTTAGCATTCGTGGTAACACCTGTGGTAACACCTTCTGGACTGACTTCTTCCAACAGCTCCAAGGGTGTCTCTTGAACACTTTCTCCTGCAATACTTGAGTGATCATCAAAAACAATATTCATAGATTCTTGGATGGTTTTTAACCTTAGATTAAATACCCTATATGCACGACTATTTGAAGCATACCCAAGAAAAATGGCCTTATCACTCTTAGAGTCCAATTTTGCTAAGTAGTCCCGATCATTGAGAATGTAACACACACAACCAAAGACATGAAAATAATGAACTTTTGGTTTCCTACCATTCAAAATTTCGTATGGAGTCATGGTTGTGCCGGGTCTTAGAAAAACTCTATTGGCCGTGTGACAAGCCGTATTTAGTGCCTCTGCCCAAAATCTTTTCGAAATTCTCTTTGAAAATAACATCACACGAGTCATTTCAAGTAAGGTCCTATTCTTTCTTTCAGCTACCCCACTTTGTTGAGGTGTTTTTGGAGCTGAAAATTCATGGTGTATACCTTTTCTTTCACAAAAATTTGAAAAAGAAACATTCTCAAATTCCCTCCCATGATCGGACCTAATTCGAAAAATTGAAGCACAAAACATGTTTTTGATCATAGAATGCAAGATTTTGAACTTTTCAAAAGTCTCAGATTTTTCTCTTAAAAAATAAACCCAAGTAAATCTTGAAAAATCATCAACAATGACATAAGTATATTTCTTGCCCCCAAAACTTTCTATCTTAAGTGGACATTAAATCCATGTGCAAGAGTTGAAAACAATGTGTCGTACCAATGTGTTGCTCATTGTGTTGGGCAGCACTATGGGTAACACGAGTTTGTTTTCCTTTGAGACAATCCTCACAAACAATTTTTCGTTTAAGATCAAGACTAGGAATGCCTTGGACAGCATCTAGGTTAACAATCTTTTCTATGTTATGCAAGTGAACATGTCCCAACTTTTGATGCCACAATGTAGTGTCATCAAGTTTTGCCGAATGGCATACTTGCTTGTCTTCAACAAGATAACAATTATCACTAGATCTTGTACCTGCATCACACAATTGTTAGTCTTGTCATAAACTTCACAAGTATCTTTATTAAATTTCACCTCTAAGTTGTCATCACAAAGTTGACTAATACTAATTAAATTAGTTACAAGTCCATCAACATGTAAGACATTCTTTAAGGTTGGAAATCCAGACACATTTAGTGTCCCTCTCCCAATGATATTACTCTTGCTCCCACCACCATACGTTACACTACCCCCATGAACCATTTCATAGTCTTTTAAAAACAATTTTGTTCCTGTCATATGACGTGAACACCCACTATCAAAGTACCAAGAACCTTCAATATTTGTTTTTAAAGCAGTGTATACAACATCACATTTCAGATTAGCCTTTAGTTTCCACACCTTTTTAAAAATTTTACCATTCTGACTGGGTGTGTTATCCTGTGTGCTGGGCAACACCTTAGGTAACACCAAGGGACTGGACAATTTTTTCGAAACAATATGGCATTTATTTTTAAAATGTCCAGGTGTGTGACAATATTGACACACCTTCCCTTTGTCACATGGTTCTTTTGAAGTAGAATCTTTGTCAAAAAACTATTCCTTAACAAAACAATTCTCATTATCATTCATAGACAAAGTGGAAATAATACTATTCAAAGATTCTTGGAAACCAATACCTGCTCTGAGAGGTGTACTCAAGTTCAAGATCTCATCCAATTTGGTAGATCCGGTATTGAGCTTCTTCAAGGTGGTTTCGGCTAGAGTCAAGTTGCCTTTGACTCTTTCAAGCTCGACTTCTCTCCTGGTTGCTTGAATCTCCATATGAGTCACATAGGCCTGGAGTCCTTCATTCTTCTTGGTTAAGGACTTAACCAAATTGCTCTTTTTCTTCCATTCCACGAGCAACGCCTCATAAAGGTCTTTTAATCCGGAAATGAGGTCATCTTTGCTCTGCTCATCCTCTTGTGTACTTCCTGTATCAGGGTTAGAAGAGCTAGCTAAACAAACAGCATTATTATCACATAATTCATTATACCTGTCGGGTGTGATCACAGATGTTATCTCAGACTGGATAACACCTTGGGTAACACTGTCCTTTTCCATGTTACTTACTGTGACAAACATGGTTGTTTGATTAGGTTCTTCCTCCTTAGATGGTCCTTCATCCTCATTGTCACTGAGAGAAACCCATAGGTTCTTTCCTCTCTTCCTTAGTGTATTTGCACACTCATTGGAATAGTGACCCCAACCCGAGCAAGCATGACATTGAATGGATTCAGTGTGTTTTGGATCAGACCTTAACTGATCTGAAGATGCTCTTCTTGGGTTCGACTTTGGGTTTAGACGGGAAAGTCCTTTTTGACATCGAATCATAAACCTTGCTTTGCTTCTCCTTTGCTTTCACCTGCATTTTTTCATTGTTATACTTTCTAACCATAGAATTGTATTTTCTCGCAAGTAAAGCAACACTAGCATTTTCATCTATTTCTTCAAAAACCTCATCTTCATTTTCATCCAAAGAGCTCGAGGTTTGAGTTTTCAAAACAACATTTTTCCCCTTAGATGCTTCACTTTGATCTAGGAGATTTAATTCAAAGTTTTTCAAAATACTCATTAAAGAATTGATATCCATAGTTGAAAGATTGTGAGCCTCTTCAATAGATGAAACTTTCATATTAAAATGCTCGGGAAGGGTTCTAATTGCTTTTGAGACAAGTTGTTTGTTGGTAAAAGGTTCACCCAACAATTGACACTCATTAGCAATATCAAATAATTTTTCAAAATAAGAAGGAATAGTTTCATTTTCACCCATCCTTAATCTTTCAAATCTGCTAGTAAGACCCCTAAGCTTAGTTTCACGCACACTGCGATCACCTTCACAAAAAACGTTGTAAAGTGTCCCATGCTTCTTTTGCAGTTGAACTACTTTGAATAAGTTTGAAAATATGCATATCAACCAACTCAAAAATGGCATTAAGTGCCTTTTCATTGAAATTAGCTTGGCTGATCTCTTCCATGTTCCACTCTGATTCAGGTTTGACATGCACGTCACCATCCTCATCAGTAGGTAACATTGGTAAGGAGTAACCATTTGTTATAGATCGCCATGCTCGAAGATCAATTGATTTTATATGCGAGCGTAGACGGATCTTCCAATAACAATAATTCGAGCCATCTAACACAGGAAGACGCTTATTGTTAGGATTAGCCGGATCATAAGCCATGACACCTAGACCAAGCACTTAGTATCGTCAAGTGACCTGCTCTGCTACCAATTGAAATTGTCAATGGCTTCACTGGAAAGAGATGTTACCGTAGATGTTACCCAACAACTTGGATAACACACTGACGGATAGCACACACACACCAAATAAAATAGTTTGTAAAAACTTTGTGCAGCGGAATTAAATAACACAAGATATAATTTTCTCAAGTTATATAAATATATAACTTGAGTGTGCCTAGATGGCGAAGACTTTATAATCAATATAGGAAAATTACAAAGTCGAAAGTTCCCTATTGCTAATACAATGATGATGCTCTATGGAACTAAATGAGACAAAGCACGAATCCTATCCTTAGCCAACACTCTCTTAAACACTCAGTGTTTAAGCTAGAATCACAAGGGAGGAAGGATTATGCGAACCAAAGAACTTTGTCTCTCTTGTGCTATGGTGTGTATTTCGTATTTGGCATATCTTCAAATGAATCACACCTAGCCTATTTATAGCCTTCAATTGCCTTGGAGGCTACTCCAAAATAACAGCCTTGGACCTTCAGATCGTGTGAGAGGAGTGGAGAGATTTCTTGGCTTGAATTCCTCTTCTTGCGCCAACTTCCCTAGAATGTAGCAACCGAAACTTGAAGCCCAAGTCCTTGCTTCATCACCTTCTACTCTCTTGCTTTCTTTGTATTGTACACTTCAATTAATCAGCAACAACTCCATGACTTGGTCTTCCCACGTTTTTCTTCTTTATCAACAAATATGGACCAAGCAAAAGTTACTCGTAAATCTCCCATTTACGTGTAACTCCTTCACCAACTTCTTCCTTGTTTCTAGCAATTAATCCAACCATATATTAACCTGAAATATAGACCAACAAACACATATATCTTGCAAATAATATTAGACATTAGGATATAAATTAATATGGAAAGAATTATTAAATTACAAATCATTTCAGTTCGGGTAACACCCAACTGCCAGTGATAGCACCTGTGGTAACACCCACAATCTGTACTAACAGTATTGAAGATGATAAAATTTATCCCATGATTAGTGACTATTGTTTTTTTGTTGACGTTTCAGGACTCCTACATGCAATGGACAATCTAGGTAGCAAGGCGAGATGGCCAAAAGCAGCTGATAGAACATCACCTTGGAAGGGCAAATCTAAATGGTGCGCTTACCATGAGGATTTTGGCCACACTACCGAAAATTGCATCGCCTTGAGAAAAGAGATCAATCACTTACTCTCCAAGGGCCTCCTTAAAGATTTGCTCGGGAAGAGAAAGGGACGGACTGAAATGAAGGAAGCCATAACCGACACTCCATCTTCATCTCCTCCTGCAACTAAGGTGGTCAATTTCATCACAGGAGGATCAGACATTTGTGGCACCACGTACTGCACGAAACATCATGCCAAAGATTCCAAGGAAGACAAGATGGAACTACCAAAGACGCATCTCGGACGCCTCCCCGGCGCAGATCATTTTTGATCAAGACGACAAAGAAAACATCTTGGATCCTCATCATGACGGGTTAGTTATCACCTTGCGAGGTTACCAAGCGTAAAGTCAAACGTATCTTTGTGGATAATGGGAGCTCACCAACTTAGTCATGAAAAGCACCTTAGAAGAAATGTCAATTCCTTTAACTGAAGTTGTGAAGAACTCCTCCGTTCTAGTAGGATGCAGTGGGGAGACCAACAAGCCACCAAGGACTGCTATAAGACAGTTATGAAAGCATGTTCTACTTCTCGTCCAAAGATAGCAATTACGTAAAGGCTTCAGGGGACATCTTGGAGGCCGCTGAGTATGATGTAAGAAAAGTGCCCGTAGACACCTCCAACCTTGATGCCCATGTCCTAGTTGAGCCGACTTACCTCCTGAAATTGAGAAAGAACTGACTGACTTTTTGAAAAGTAGAAAGTTATGTTTCGCTTTGAAACATGAAGATTTGACTGGGATAGACAAAAGCATCATAACTCAAAAGTTGAATATCGATCCTACCGTCAAGCCGGTCCATCAAAAAAGGAGGAAATTTGCTCAAAAACGGAATCAAATCATCAAGGAGGAAGTAGAGAGACTGCTAAAATCCAAGATGATCAGGTAAGTACAGTACCCTAGGTGGCTCTCCAATGTGGTGGTTGTTGAGAAGAAAAATGGGAAATGGCGTGTATGCGTAGATTTCACTGACTCGAACAGAGCATGTCCCAAAGATTCGTTCCCGTTGCCCCATATTGACTCCCTCTCTCGGTAGATGAAACAATGGCCACGATGTGTTGACCTTCATGGACGCTTCTTCAGGTTATCAGCAAATCCAAATGGAGCCTTCCCATCAAGAAGATACTGCCTTCATAACCCCTGAAGGTATATATTGTTATATTGCCATGCCATTTGGAATAAAAAATGCAGGGGCAACCTATCAAAGACTGGTGAACAAGATGTTCAAGGATCATCTCGGTAAAATGATGGAAGTATACATAGACGACATGGTGGTAAAGTCCAAAAATATAAAAGATCATGTGCAACACTTGGCAGAAGCCTTTGACATCTTAGAAGCCTTCAACATGAAGCTGAACCCTTCCAAGTGTAACTTTGGAGTCAGAGCCGAGAAGTTTTTGGGGTACATGGTGACTAAGAGGGGAATCAAGGCCAGCCCAGAACAAATCAAATATATCCACAACCTGCAGTCTCCTAAAACCATCAAAGATGTACAAAGATTGACAGGACGAGTAGCAGCCTTAAATCGGTTTATTTCTAAGTCCTCCGAAAAGTGCAAATTATTCTATGACGTCTTGAGGAAGAACAAGTTGTTCCAGTGGACCGAGCAGCACGAAGAAGCCTTCTTGAACCTCAAAAAATATCTCACGTCCTCACCTCTTCTCGCTAAACCAGAACCTGGTGAACCCCTCTACTTATACCTAGCCGTATCAGAGAGTGTGGTAAGTGTCGTCCTGGTAAAAGAAGATCAAGGCGTTCAACGACCTATTTACTATGTAAGTAAATCTCTTTTAGATGCGGAAACCAGGTACTCCCATCTAGAAAAACTTATTCTCGCTTTAATCACTGCATCTACTAAATTACGTCATTACTTTGAAACGCATCATATTATTGTGAAAACTAACTATCCTATCAGGACTGTTATGAGAACCCCTGAGATGTCAGGGAGAATGGCCAAATGGTCAGTCAAGCTCAGCACGTATGAAATCTCTTATGAACCCAGGAGTGCAATCAAGTCACAAGCACTTGCAGATTTTGTAGCCGATTTCAGTGCTGCCTTGCAACCTGAGGTGGAGTTAGAGGTCCAACATCTCGAAGGCAATGATTCCCCTAGGTATTGGACGTTGTTCACAGATGGAGCATCCAACTCAAGGGGTGCGGGATTGGGCATCTTGTTAAAATTGCCTCAAGGCGAGTTAATCCCTCAGGCTGCCTCCTGTGAATTCCAAGCAACAAATAACGAAGCCGAATATGAAGCTCTGATCATGGGTTTATCTACTGCTCTTCGCTTAGATATCATTCATCTTAACATCTTTATTGATTCTTTGTTATTAGTTAATCACTTTAACGGGTCTTATGCAGCTAAGAACGCCAAAATGACACTTTACCTCCAACATGTTAAAGCTGGCAGAGTGGTTTGTTAGTTTTTCCTTGGAATAGGTACCACGTGAAGAAAATGCTGAAGCTGACGCCTTGGCCAACCTAGGATCAGCATGTGGGGCTATGATAAATACCAACATCCTGATCATCTACGTCCAACATCCAGCCATTGATCAAACTGAAGAATGTGTGACTATAGATCATTCAGAAGCATCTTCTCCGGGCCAGGGTGCATCATCAACATGGATCCAGCGTATCATACAATATTTGCAAGATGGAACCATTCCGATGGATGTCAAGAATCTAAGGTCGTTTAGGATGAAGGCATCAAGATTCATCTTAATTAATAACAAATTGTTTAGAAGATCTGCAACCGGCCTATACATGAGATGTTTAGAGCCAAGAGAAGTTGACGAGGTCCTACACGATCTATATGTTGGTGAGTATGGAAATCACCGGGGGTAAGTCGTTATCTTCAAAAGCCCTTAGAACGGGACAACCCGCCGAACCTCTACACCCTGTACTTTCATCCTGGCCTTTTATGCAATGGGGCATGGATATAGTCGGCAAATTACCAAAAGCTCCAGGGGGAAGAGTGTTCATGTTAGCCATGACATACTATTTTTCCAAATGGATTGAAGTAGAGGCGTATGTACAAGTACGGGATAGAGAGGTCATCTCGTTCTTAAAGAAAAACATCTTAAGCAGATTTGGCGTACCTTCGGAAATCATTTGTGACAATGGTTCTCAGTTTATCAGCAAAAAGACACGGGACTTCTGTGCAAGGTGGGGAATCAAATTGATAACATCAACCCCCTGTGCATCCTCAAGCCAACGGACAAGCTGAGTCAAGCAACAAGTTGATCATCAATAATTTGAAAAATCGTTTGGATCAGAAAAGGGTAAGATGGGCCGATGAATTACCACTTTTATTATGGGCCGACAGGATGACATCTAAAAATGCTATGGGACAGACGCCATATTCTCTAGTATTTGGCATTGAAGCTGTACTCCCCGTAGAGGTAACAATCCGAACCGCAAGATATGGGCTGTTGACTCCTGGAGACAACAATTACCTTCTGGTTCAGGATTTAGATACCGTAGACGAACTCAGGGATATAGTCAAGATAATGAGGGGGTTTGGGTTTACGGAAATTTGAGGATATTGCCATGGCTTTTGCCATGAAGCTTTGGTGGAGATTACGGACTACGAACTCTCTTTGGAGTAGGCTTATGTTGGATAAATATTGCAGAGACATTCACCCTATGGATGCTTCTCGAAAATCTTATGAGTCTCATATTTGGCGTCGTATGATGGATGCTAAGCCTTTGGTAGAAAGCCGATTAGCTTTGAGGATTGGTAGAGGTGACATTACGATTCATGAAAGGTGGCTGGATGGTAATATAGGTAATCTTCCTTTTGATCATATTGAAGTTTCTTCTTTGTTTGATAACGGGGTTCCTCGTATTGATCATATCCGTGAGGTCTATGGTGTCCAGCTTCTCTCATTAATTCAAGAACACTCTTTGACTATTATAGATCAGCCGGATACTCCTATTTGGTTACCCTCTTCTTCTGGTAAGTTCTCTATTAGCTCAGCTTGGCAGGAATGTAGAAGGCCGAGAGTAAGGTCTTCTATATTGTCTTTTTGCTTGAATAAATACATTCCTACTAAAGTCTCGGTCTTTCTTTGGAGGGTCCTTCATGGTGGCATTCCTACGGATGATAGAGTTAAAAGAAAGGGCATTCAGTTCACCTCTAAATGTGAGTGCTTCTTAGAGGCAAGGGAAGAGTCCATCCCCCATATTTTTATTCATGGTGAGATTGCTAAAAAGGTTTGGCAGCATTATGGCTCTCTTTGTGGTGTTCACATGTTTTGGGGTGGTTTGAACCAAATGCTTTATTGTTGGTGGAATGGCTCGTCTACCTACAAGAATAGTGCTTCTTCTTATTTATTTCAAGTTCTTCCAGCCTTAATTCTTTGGGAAATCTGGTTGTCAAGGAATAAAAGTAGACCTCGAAGGAGTCATTATGAATCATATGACTATCATATATAAAATTCAAGAGCAAGTCCTTAGTATTGCTAAGGCTTTTGTTTTGTTCTTTTTGTGGAACTCAACTGATGATCACCTCTTTTCTTTCTTTAGGTTGAATAGGGCTGCCTTTGGTTGTCATAAAATTCGGCTGGTGATTTGGCAACATCCTTCTCATGGTTTCATCAAAGTGAATACGGATGGGGTTTCTCGTGGTAATCCGGGCCTGGCAGCGGGTGGAGGAGTCTTTCGGGATAACAATGGTGATTTCCTTTATGGTTTTTGCAAACACTATGGTCATTCTTCTAACGTGATGGCAGAGGTAATGGCTATTCGTGACGGCCTCCTTTTGGCTTATAATCGTGGTTATTTGAGGGTTTGGCTGGATGTGGACTCTCTTCCCCTTATGAGCATCATTATTAGAGAATATCATATCCCTTGGGCTGTTTGGTATGTTGTTGCTCACATTCATAGACTTATGTCTTACATGGAGGTCCGAGTTACTCATATTCTTCGAGAAGGCAACAGTGTGGCTGATGGTTTAGCAAATTTTGCAGCGGATGAGAAAAGGGATGCTGAATTCTTATCTAACTCGGATCTCCCTAGTCGATGTCGAGGCCATTTTATCCTAGATAGAGCCAAGACCCCTTATATCAGATTGAAATAACCCCACGGACTTGCACGTTCGGTTGTTCTTTGGTTTTGAAGCTTGCCTCTGGTTTTCCCCTTTCCCCTTTGTAATGGGCAGCTCGTTAGAAGCTAGACTCCCCGTAGTTATTTTTTCTTCTACTTCGGCTTTAAGCCTTATGTTTTTTCCTTTTCAGTGGTTGAGGTTGTCATGTCCCCCACCTTCATTTGTAATTCGTTTACTTAATTAATAAAATCTAGGAGTACCGTCTCCTTTCGCCAAAAAAATAAAAAATTATTTAAATCATAACCTCATCGACTTAAGCGTGGAGGGGTGTTAGCCAAGCTAACACCCAACCCTAATATATTGTTGTTTTGCAAGATGTCATTATAAACTGCGATAATCCAAAATGCATGACTGTATGGTCAACATGTGCAGCTGTGCAACCTGTCAACATCTCCAAGTTGTAAGGTAAACATCTACTACGACTTAAATGGTTATACATTTTCTAAAGTTTATTGATCATCGTAAACCTGCCTCATGCGCACGCAAAGGTATTTCACCTCCTACGGTTTAAAAGAGTTTACATCTTTTCTAAGTCTATTGGTTATCATAACTCCGCCCGTGCGCACGTTTTCTCACCATCTGAGAACTAAGATTCTAATGGTTACAACATTGTTACATGTTGTCTTTTCAACTTGGTTACAACATTGTTACATGTTGTCTTTTCTACTTGGTTATAACATTGACATGTTATCCACGTCAAGTGGTTGTGACATTCACATGTTACCAATGAACTACAAAAAGTCCATAATCAAATAAGCAATCCCAAGGTTAAAATATCAAAGAAAAGATGCAAAACGCCCAGTGAAACTAAGATGTTGAGACAACCCAACATCTCCAAAAAACTAATGTACGACTCTTACGAGTCCTTACAAATCAAAAAGTATCTTCATAAGGATAAACCCTCATCAAATTGTTTCTGAGAGAAAAAGAAATAACATTCTATGGTCATTCAGTATTACTGTCTTGAGCGTCGTCAACCTGCTCAATCTTAACTTCACCCGCTTTTTCATCAATGATCCTCTGCAAGGCTGCATTCTCCTTATCTAAGTCCCAATTCACGTGCTCTCCTTCCCGGTATTCTTTGATCATTTGAATTCTTGCTTCAAAAACTGCCTTTGCAGTGTCGTTCACCATGTCATCACAGAGTATCTCCATCTCCCTCTCATGTCTCATGTCAACACTGGCAAGTCTGGATCTCCATTTCAAAATTTCTTCATCCTTAGCCTTGACTTCTAACCTCTTATCTCTCAGTATTTTAAAAGCATCCTTCAAATCCTTCTCATATTCAGCTCTATCCATGTCTATAGTGTCACATTTTACTTTCCACATTCTGATTTCTTTGGACATCATCTTGGCAATCGAAACGGCCTGTTATCAACAAACAAGTGATATTGACCAATTTGCAAAAAGGATCTCCAAGCAAAAATTCAAATGACCCATTACCTGACTCTCTAACACCTCCTCACTTCGAGTTTGCTTCTCCGCATTAGTATCTTGATCCTCTCTTTTCCTCTTCAAAGTGACCTTATCGTCTTCAGGTAAATTCCCTTCCACTTTCTTCTTGCCCTTATACTTAGCCACAACATCGTTCATCGTAAAGCCGGATCGAGTCACTGCAAATAAAGATGTTGAGGAGATTTGTTGATGTTAGGGCCATCCGAGAATGACGGTTATTGATTCCTATTATGACTCTGCAACTTCCTTTCAAACCGTCACACGAAGATATTCTTGTCAAAATATTAAAACTTTCCGTATTCAGCATGGAAAGCCTCAATATTTTGGGGGTAATTGTTTCACCCTAAAATTTCCATTCAGCATGTTCTACATCTTGATCCTCCACCTTGAGGTAACGTCTTGACTTACATCTTGGACTAACGCCTTGAAACTGTTTATTGTATTTTCCTATTTTTCAGGAACGGAATTATGAATAAATAACTCATATAACTGTTTGGACTTGGTCAAACGACGACATCATAACTCCATTTATCAACCTATGGGATAACGGCTGATCTTCATCAACAAATGGCGAGATTCTAGGCGAAATATCAGCATGTCATTCAAGTTGTTATTTTTCAGTCACGACCGTGTCTATATATTATCCTTAGAACGCACCTCACTCTTGCTTACTCTTGTACTGCACTTTGTACTCGAAAACTACAACAATCAATAATACTTTTTTGGTTTAGGTAGGCTTTCCAAAAGCCTCCTGAGGTTTTTTCCATGCGAACATTTGTTCAAAGGTTTTCCTCGTTACATTCTCGTGTTCATCTTGCTTTGTAAATTATATTCTATTTGTGCCCAAACATCCTTGATAAGATAAATTTAATTATTGAAATTTGTCCAAAACACCTGCGATCTTGCAGCAGGTCTCATGCTTCTTCTTTGGCAAACTCTTAGTCATCATGTCTGACCCATTCCAACCGTGTGAACCTTTTCAAGGTGTAGCAACTTCGATTCCAATGTATCACAAATCCAGTGATATCGAACATCAATATGCTTCAACTTTGAAGCATATGGAACCCGTTCCATTTCCCGTTTCTGTTCATCACTTGAGGGATACTGCTCTGAATTCAACTTGAAGTGACTAGCAAGCGAAGTACCAACGGGCTTGGCCTTATTCATCTTGAACTTTTCAAGCACTTTCTCAATATACCTTTCTTGAGATAACCACAACTTCTTTTCCTTTCTATCTCAGCTAATTCTCATGCCAAGGATTTGTTTTGCTGGACCCAAATCCTTTATGGCAAAAGACTTATTAAGCTCATTCTTCAACTTGTCAATTTTCTTGATATCCGACTCAACAAGAAACATGTCATCAACATATAACAAGAAGATTATAAAATCATTATCAGAAATTTCTTAACAAAAACACAATGGTCGAAGTCGTCTGGTATATTTGTGCGTCCCCATGAATGATTCCAACTTCTTGTACCATTGTCTGTAGAGCCTCTGTTTCAACCCATATAAGCTTTTCTTCAACTTGCAGACTAGGTTTTATTTTTTCCTTTACCTCAAAACCCTCTGGCTGCTCCATGAAAATTTCTTCCTCTAAATCTCCATGTAGAAAAGCGGTCTTCACATAAAACTGCTCAATCTCCGCTAAACCAATAACAACTCGAATAGATGACATCTTCACAACAGGTGAGAAAATCTCTCCAAAATCGATCCATGTTTCTGACTGAAACCCTTCACAACCAATCTTGCCTTGTACCTTGGATGCAAACTATTTTCTTCGCCTTCAACCCGTATACCCATTTGGTCTTGAGTGCTCTCTTACCCTTAGGTAGCTTCACTAGCTCAAAAGTGTGATTGTCATGCAAATATTTCATCTCTTCTTGCATGGCATTCTCCCATTTATCCTTGTCCCCATGTGCTATAGCCTCCTGATAATACTCGTGTTCTCCCCCATCACCAATAACACATAATCGCAGCAGGTACCTACTAGAAGGCCGTCGATCTCTATTGAACCTTCTAGGAGGAATAACTTCGCCGCAAGTGGGACTTCAACCGGGCCGCGGCTCCGTCGCGCCGCTCTTCCCGCGCTGGGCCGATGCCGATCATCAATATGCATAGGGAGTCTCGGCTTCATCTCGTATCCCGTATATGATCCTAAAATCATTCTCAACCCGCTCTAGTACCGTCTTCCAAAGGAACTGACCCCAATCAATTAAATCACTGGGCCAAATGACATATCTACTTTATCAATGTCTCGCTATAGTCTCGATCTTTCCATAAAAACTACATCTCTCGCTTCTAATAATCTTCTTTACAAACAGATCATAAAGCTTGCAGCCAAAATCATCAAAAACATAGCCCACAAAAATGCACCGATGTGTCTTCATATCAAGTTTGGACCGTTCATCCTTAGGTATATGCACAAATGTCTTACACCAAAAACACACAAATTATCATATGATACATCTTTACCGTCCAAATTTTTTTTCGGTACTTCAAAATTCAGCGGAACACAAGGTGACTTATTTATTACATGAACAATCGTACTCAAAGCCTCACCCCAAAAATTTCTTGGAAGCCCCGCATGAGAAAGTAAACACCCGACCCTTTCCACTAGTGTCCCGTTCATTCTTTCGCAATACTCATTCAACTGCGGTGTCTTCTGAGGTGTCTTTTGATGTCGAATACCCTCGCTACTTGTAGTATCTATGGAACGGACCTAAATACTCACCCCCATTATCTCGTGTGGATACATTTAAGCTTTCTCCCTGTTTCTCTCTCAACAGAAGCATGAAATTCTTTAAACACATCAAACACTTGATCTTTAGTACTTAAGGTATAAACCCACAACTTTCTAGAGTGATCATCAATGAAAGTCAAACAATAAAGAGAACCACCAAGTGTTCTAGTTTTCATCTGACCACACACATCGATTATACAAGATCAAGTAAATTACGCTTTCTAGAAGGGGGCGACTCTTAAAAAGAAACTCGTTCGTTTACTCGCTAAGCAATGAGAACATCTCTTCAACTGCATATTTTTCACCCCAGAAAGAAGATTCTTTTTAGCCAATTTTCCATTCCCTTTTCACTCATATGGCTAAGTTGCTTATGCTAAAACTCAACAACAATCTCGGACTCTGCAACATTAATACTGTCTTTGCATACTTTTGCCTGCATGGAATATAAGGTAGAGTGCTTCTTACCTTTTGCCACAACCATAGAATCTCTGGTGAGCTTCCATTGCCCACAACCGAAAGTATTGCAGAAACCATCATCACCGAGTCTACCTGCTGATAACAAATTCAGACGAAGATCCGAAACATGCCTCACATCCCTGAGAACTAGTTTCATGTCAACTTCCGTTTCCAGGCAAACATTACCAATTCCAACAATTTTTGCTAGATTACCCTTTCCCATCTTAACAGCACTCCATACTCGTCGGGTGTGTAGGAAGTAAAGAAATCTAAATGGGGGTGGCATGAATAGTAGCACCACCGTCTATCACCCAACTTACATCACCGCTACGAAATTAATACTCTCATCATCATAGACAAGAAAAAAAGTCTTCAGTGGATGTAGCAACTCGATCTCCATCGCTATTATCATCTTTCTTACCATCTT
This sequence comes from Adenophora triphylla var. japonica, assembly GCA_022495995.1. Taxonomy (NCBI): domain Eukaryota; kingdom Viridiplantae; phylum Streptophyta; class Magnoliopsida; order Asterales; family Campanulaceae; genus Adenophora; species Adenophora triphylla. The sequence goes on along the minus strand of JAFEMH010004555.1, from coordinate 15,321 downwards.
TGCTGAGCTTCTTATTCTCCTTTTTCAACCGAAAGCAAAATCACATAATGTGCCCTTTCTTACCACAAAGGATCACACTTTTATCTCGCATATCTACCCCTCGACTTGCTTCGTTTTTCGAATCGATCTCTCGCACTTCCTTCCTATGTTGTTGTTCGACCTCGGTGTCTATTTCTTCCCTTATCTTCAACAACTAAGGCATCTTCCTGTGAACTGGAACCCTGCAATTTCCTTTACAACTCTTCATTTAGAACACTACCTTTAGCGATTTCCATAGAAATAATACCATCAGATGCAGAGTTTGACAAAGAAGTTCTAAAACTCTCCCATGAATATGGTAACGTACCAAGAATCCATAAACCTTTATCTCTTCATCAAACTTTATACTCCATCTCCGATAGCCGATTCATAAATCCTCGGAAAGTGTTCAAGTAATTTGTCATCGCAGCCCCATCTCTCGTACCTCAAACCAATCAATTGTTTTATCAAAAATAATTTACTATTTCCATTCTTCCCAAAGATACAACCTGTTCAAGCTTAGTCCACAAAATTCCTTCTAGAGCCTCGTTGAATCATTTTTATAGATTATGTCATTTCACCGATTCGTACTAAATAACGACCTAATGAATCCCCTCTTTTTGCCATTGGACTTCCCAATCGAATTCGTCGTAACAGTCATAATGATCAACTTTACGAAGATCCCATTATATTTCGGAAGCTCGTAGCATTGGTCTCGACAAACCCCAATTTATTGCTTCCTCTTCGTCAATAATGACTATTCCTTCAACCCGTTCTAAAAAAATAGGATTCCGTAAGAACGGGCATGTATATATGTACTGACATGGTTCAACACATTATCATCTACCCACTGTGTGATATACCCACAAACTTGTCGAGCAACAAAGCCCAATCATCATCACTTTTACCCTCCGGTTTTTCTAAACAAAAACGGGTTGGTGAAAACCCTTCACATAAAGAAGACCCTCCATCTTTGATTTCCACAACCGATAATTTGAACCATTCAAGTTAATCATTCTACTAGTATTAACCTCCATCGTTCAACACAAGTCAATAAACCACAAAACCAAGGGCTCTGATACCACTTTGATGAGAAAGTAACAATGCGGAATAAACTTTCTCTACTTATTTGAACTTGTTAGGAGCATAAAATACTAATATCGCAGAAATAATAACCAAAGCAATATGGATACACAATCACCAACCAACGAAAAACGACACCAAGAATTTTAACGTGAAAAACCTTCTCAAATTGAGAAGTAAAACCACGGGACCTTGTCCGGAATAAATCCACTACTACGTAATAAAGGTTCTGTACAAGAGATAAAGAACAATCAACAAAGATCAATAAGAACAAACTTGATCCAAACAAAACACCTAAAACAGCCCAGTATACTATTCAGAAACTGCAGCAATGAAAACCCAGAATATCACATGTCTAGAGACCTGTAATATCCGATTGAAGCCAATAGGATTGAAGCTCTTTCTCTTGTGAAAACCCAGGCAAAAAAATCACCCCAATCGGACCACAAACGAGTCGGGAATCGCTTCAAGTCTTCTCGCGCCTGAACAAATCTCAAAATCGGGAATCGATGTTTTTCTTCTGTTCTTGCGGCTGTTCACTCTCTGTTCCAGCCAAATACACTTAACTAATTGGCCTATTATTACCTAATGGACTAAAGTAAATTGGACTAAAAATTTTGGGCCTAAATAAACTAAAAAACATAAAAAATAAAGATGGACTTTTTAAATCGACAAGCAGGGAAAAAACCCAACAAGAAAGCTTGCAGTTCTCCTCTTTCTAAGTGTGAAAGAGTGGTGTGTGAAGTATATGTCAAGTGTGTGTTAAAATGAGGTTGTTAAAATGATAATTATAGGATCCTCTTTCCAATGGAGGAAGGCATTTTTTTTTCCATGTAGAGCCGGGTAAGGAGGGAGTATTTGGGCTGATGTCCAGCTCTTTAGGGGTCAAAAATAGGCTTGTAGGCTTCCCATTGGTGGATAAGAGTGATGTGGAGCAAATTGGGCCAAGTGATTGGTTAGATGAAAATGATAAACCTTGACTTTTTCCATGTAGACCATCATTTGAATTTGAATAACAAGTAAGAGTCACTACAAGAAACAAAACTATTAGGGTCGGCCTTTTTCCGTTCTAAATAATCACTTTCCCGTCCTTAATAGTATTTGGGTCGGCATTTGGGACGGGAAACGAGGGTCCTAAATAACATGCGACTCTAAAAGTTTTAGGACCCCCGTCACCGTCTCAAATAACTTATTTAGGTCGAGATTTTGAAGACCCTAATAATTTTTTTATTTATTATTTTTTTTTTTGCGAAAAATTTTGGAGCCAAATAGTTTTTGGTACCGATTGTTTGGGACGAGGTTGCCGACCCAAATAATATTTGGTGCCTAACATTTTTTTGGAGGGAAATTATTAGGGACCATGTCGCCCGACCCAAATATATTTTTGCGCCAAAATCACATTTTTTGTGGGAAAGTAATAAGGTTGGATATAGACGACCCAAATAAAATTTGGTGTCAAAATGTGAATAAAATTTGGTGTCAAAATGTGAATATTTACCATTAATTACCAAAATTGGTAATTGTTCATTTTCTCGCCCCATCTTTCCACCCAAAAATGAAACATCTTCAAAAGTTAAGTCAATCCCAAATGTTTCAAAAAGGGTCAATGAGATTTTCCCCATGGATCAAGAAGAGATGTTTAAAAAGGTTGAAGTGATGATCCAAAGGTTTGAAAATGTTAAGAAAGATCTATCACTATCAACTGATGAAATTTCTCAGCTCAAGACGGAGAAAGGTGTGCTAAAATCTAAATCAAACGCTTTGAAAGAAAAGTCGAAGCATGACTCCTCTTGCTGAATCAAATATCACTCTTGAAACTAAAATTGTTGCACTCAAAATTAGAAACGATGACTTGGTTGCTCAAAACACTGATCTCCAAAAAGTGATTAATGAGTGGACCAAATCTCGTGTCACTATGGATCAAATACTAGAATCCCAAAAGTCTAGTGGAAAAGAAGGCTTGGGATTACAAACTAGTGACAATTTTAACTGTATCTCTTGCTGTGAAAAGAGTGAAAAATTTTCTGATCAAACTCATGAAAATCCGAAGGTGAAGCAATCTTATTCAAAGGATAAAAGACAGGAACCAAAGGCTAAACTTAAATTCCACTATGTCTACCCTAAGAATCAAATTGGGTATGATTCCAAGATGAAAGAAAAGGAAAAAGAGGAAAATGGCCACAATGAAAATTATCATGTGGTCGACCGCACCATACCTCCGACCACATACCGAGCTTCCACAAGCAAGGCAAGTGCACCTAGGAAATTTGTGGTCAACCACAAAAAGAAAATTTTTGTCAAAGACAAAATCTCTGGCCCAGTAAAAGATGTGAAGCCTAAGACTAGTAAAGAGTTTATCAAAACTCAGTGTGGTAGTGGTTTTCACCATTGTTCTGTGTGTGATAGTTATGGTCACTCGACTGCTGAATGCCTTTTAAGATTCACACCTAATGCTCGAAGACATAATCCGTCTTCTGGCCAAAACAGTGTGGGTCATTAAAAGTTGCTAACCCCAGACCCAAAAGAATAAAGGGGACCTCGTGCTTAAATATCTATTTTTCTGTGTCCTCTCGCTACATGGCTGGAACTTCCAAGGCAAATTCAAATGAATGGTATCTTGATAGTGGCTGTTCAAGACACATGACCGAAGATATCACATTGCTGGAAGATGTCCGTGAAGAAACTGGTCCATCAGTAACTTTTGGGGATAACAACAAAGGAAAGACAATTGGATATGGAGTTATTCGAAAAGGAAATATCACTATAAAAGAAGTATATCTAGTCAAAGGACTCAATCATAATCTTCTCTCCATATCTCAATTTTGTGACAAAGGATTGCACCGCAATCTTTACTTCAACAAATTGCTTCATTAAAGATAGCACATCCTGTGAGTCACTTTGCTCAAAGGGATTCGTAAAAGTAATGTTTATATTATCGATTTTAATTCTGCTTGCAACATTACTAATCTCTGTTTTGTAGCAATAAGTGTGAGTGAAAATAGTTGGCTGTGGCACAAAAGACTTAGTCATCTAAACTTCAAGTATCTATCAAAGATTGGAAGAGAAAGTCTAGTTCATGGTCTACCAAAAGTAGCTGATCACCACGATAAGAAGTGCGCCGCATGTCAACTTGGCAAACAACCTAAGGCATCTTTCTCCAGCAAGACCGTGCCTTCAACTTCAAGATGTTTGCAACTACTCCACATCGATATGTTTGGACCTATCATGATCGCAAGTATTGGAGGAAGTAGATATACTCTAGTTGTGGTTGATGATTACTCAAGATATACATGGGTTGAAATGATGATCTCCAAAGATGATTGTTATGACATTTTGACCTCACTCTTTAGACAGCTCCAAACTCAAAAAGAAGATGACATCATTAGTATTAGATCAAATCATGGAACACAATTCAAGAATAACGGTGTAGTTCAATAATGTGATGACCATGGTATTGACCATAACTTCTCTACTGCTGGAGTTCCACAACAAAATGGAGTTGTTGAAAGAAAGAATAGAACATTGATAGAGGGCCGAAAGACAATGCTCACTAAAGCCAAGCTACCTCAATACTTTTGGGCCGAAGCAACCAATACAAAGATGCTTTACTCAAAATCGATCCCTCATCAACAAGACCTACAAGAAACTCCTCATAAACATTGGAGAGGAAGAACCCACAAAGATAGCCTTCTTCAAGATTTTTGGATGCAAATGCTTTATTCTATACAACGGAAGAGAGCATCGAGGTAAATTCGCTCCAAAAGCGGATGAAGGTATCTTTGTTGGGTATGCCAAAAATTCTAAAGCTTTTCGTGTTTTCAATAAAAATTCATTAAAGATAATAGAATCTCGTCCCATGCTACTTTTGATGAACATTCTCTCCTCGAGCCACATTTGGCTCCAAATGTTGCCGATGATTTTGCCGAGCCTAATGAGACAAAGTGATCCTCCTCAAACTTCACCTAGATCGAAAATCATTCAACTCAAGGACATCCATCAACATTGACCGCACCAAATTTTTCGTAACCAACATCGAAGTTCCTACCGAAGATGTTCATACGTAAGATGATGCAATCGAATCTACTCCCATACATTCCATAGAGCCTATACATCAACTCACTTACAATGATGGCTCAAATGATGTACCAATAGGATATCTTCAACAATAAATAACTCAACCAGACTTACCTCCAGAAATTCATGAGGTTAGAGATCACCCAATCGATACTATTATTGGTGATTTGTTCTCTGGGGTTCAAACAAGAAACTCTCACTATGATGAGAACACTTCTTTAGTATCTCAAATTGAACCAAATAAAGTTGATGAAGCACTCCAAGATTCAAGTTGGGCAGCTTATGCAAGAAGAGCTCAACCAATTCAAAAGATGTAAAGTTTGGACTCTTGTTCCAAAACCAAATGATCAAGGAGTTATTGGCATCAAGTGGGTTTTTAGGAACAAGATGGATGAGAATGGAAGCATCAAAAGAAATAAAGCAAGTTTACTAGCTCAAGGTTATAGACAAGAAAAAGGAATTTATTATGATGAAACTCTTTGCCCCCGTTGCAAGACTTGGAAGCTATAAGGATTTTCTTAGCTTATGACTCTTTCAAAGGATTCAAGCTTTATCAAATGGATGTGAAGAGAACATTTCTCAACGGTGAACTTTTTAAGAGACAAATTTCCTATGTAGCATAACCCCCTGGATTTGAAGGCAACAAACATCCTGATCATGTCTACAAACTCCAGAAATCTTTATATGAACTCAAACAAGCTCCAAGAGCATGGTATAATACTCTATCTAAATTTCTTTTAGAGAAAGGATTCAGGCGCAGTAAAATCGATACAACTCTTTTTATTACCAAATATAATGATCATGCTCTACTTGTTCAAATATATGTTGATGATATCATTTTTTGCTCTACTAATGAAATTTTGTGTAAGCATTTTGGAAAGCTCATGAAAAGCAAGTTTGAGATGAGCATGATGGGAGAACTCACATTCTTCCTTGGGCTCCAAATCAAGCAATGTGATGAAGGCATCTTCCTTAGCCAAGCAAAATACACCAAAGATCTAATCAAGAAATTTGGACTTGAAAATGCCAAAGCATATGACACTCCTATGGCTACTGGTAACAAGTTAGACAAAGACTTGAAAGGTAAGAAAGTTGATCAAACTTTGTATAGAGGTATGATTGGCTCCTTTCTATATTTAACTGCTAGTAGGCCAAATATCATTTTCAGTGTTTGCGTTTGTGCTCGCTATCAAGCAGATCCTAGAGAAGCACATCTTATAGCTGTAAAACATATTTTTCGTTATCTATCTGGGACTATTAACCTTGGACTTTGGTATTCTGAAGAAACATCTTTTGATCTTATAGGTTACTCAGATGCAGATTATGCAGCTTGCACTATAGACAGGAAGAGCACTAGTGAAACTTGTTATTTTCTTGTAAATCGACTTGTTGCATGGGCCAAGAAACAAGCTTCAATTTTCGTTTCAACAACAGAGGCTGAGTATATTGCAGCTGGGAGTTGCTCTTGTCCGATAATGTGGATGAAGCAACAACTAGTTGACTATGGTATCCATGATGGAAATTGTCCAATCTATTATGACAATACATCAGCCATCAAGTAAGATCAAACAACCTTATCATGGATTCCAAAACCAAACACATTGACATCAAATATCATTTTCTCAAGAATCATGTTGAAAAAGGTAACATTCATTTAGAGCATATTGGTACCGACAATCAAATTGCGTATATTCTTACCAAAGCTCTAGACTCCAAGAGATTCATGTTCCTAAGAGGAGAAATGGGTATGCTAGAACTCAAGTAAAAATCATCCATATTTCTTTCTAACGTAGATTGTGTGTTTTAAAGTTCATGTTTGAGAACAGTCAAAAGAATGGCCCATTCCATTCTTCACGGTCGACCACACCAAGCCTATCTAATTCGCGGTCGACCGCATAAGTCTCTCAACATGTTGGACCGTATATCTTATCTTTTCAAGGCTTTATGGAAGCCTGACATACGGTTAACCGTATGACTCAAAAAGGTCATGCTCAACCGTATATTTGAAGACATCAGGTAAGTATTCTAACTCGGTGTGATGTCTAGAACTTGTCCATTTTAGGACAAGTTAATTGCACAAGGATACTTTTGCAATTATTTTTCCCTCGTATTTCTTAAATTCAATTATTTTCGAGGAAACTTTTTTATTTTAAATTGACACTCTGTTCAAATTTCATTGGTCGTTCTAATGAAGACAAAAGGACTATCCCTCTTACACAAAGGACATTATTGTGCACTAACTTCTCCCTCCATAACCCCCCTTCTCCACTACTCCACCTCTTCACTAACCTAGTCACCTGCACAATATCCTTACTATCCTCTCATATTTTTCTTTTTTTATCTCTCTCTACTTTCTCTCTCTAAAATTGCTCTATATAAATTGCCCCTTCAAATGAAGATTCATCACACTCATCCTCTTAGGAATAAAACAAAGGGTTCAACCCTCTCTAAATTCATGATAATGGTATGAACTTTCTATCTCTAAAACCTTGATTTTAATCTTCAAAATGCTCGCTCGCTCATAACTTTCGAAAAATGGGAAACTCATTTTCGTTCAAAAATGCTTATCTTTGATGATTTTCACCCATAAATATGTTCATTTGTGACCGATTCATCATTGTTATACTCTTTATGTTGTTTATTTCACGATTACCTAGTATAATGATGCTAAGGATGATTCTTTGAAAACCTAGGTTTTGAGTTTTTCAAACTTCAAACCTGATTTCTGCGAATTATTTGAGTTTGAATCATGTTTTTGATATCATTTTGATGAAATTCCCACTCCTAGAAGCAAGAAAATATGAATTTTAATTAGTTTTGTGAAAATATGGAAATCTTGTTCTTCAAGTTCTTCGTGTTCTTCACGTGTTCATATGAATTTCTTGAAAATATTCTATATTTTGGGTCTTAATTCAAATTAATCATGTTTCTATATTTTGATCTGGAAAATGTTTGCAAGTATGATATTTTTGTTTTTGCTCATTAATTGTAAATGGTTGATCGCAAATTATTGAAACTTCACGGTCGACCGCATATCCATGTGAATTTCTTTGATACATATTTCATTCTTAACATTGTAAATACGGTCGACCGAAACAAACTTCTCAATTTCTTCTAACATTTCAATCTTTTATTCCTACAGTATCACAAGTCACTTTATCCATGGTCTTTGATATGAAGCAAACTATTCATGTTCCTCGCCTTAGTGGATCAATTCTTCCACTACGCCAGAGAAGTAGTTGTCAAAGATGATAAAGGAAGGAGAATCAAATTAATAAGCACTCGTATTAACGTAATTACATTGGATATTGACTACGAAGACATTGCTTTTGTCCTTAATATTCCCATCGCCAGTAACCGATCCTACGGAAGTAGATCAAAAAGATTTGAATGATCTAGCCACTTCACTGATTGATAGCAAGGCAGTGACAACAACTCCTAATAAGAATTTTGATGAACTAATGTATCACATCGGTCATCTTGTTAGACACTGTTTCTTCAGCAAAACTGGAAATCAAGCAAATTTCAACAACGATCAATGGAAGATTTCAGCAGCAATATTCCTGGGCACAAAACTACATTGGCCCAAAAGAATCTATCAACGCCCGTTGGCAAGTATTTTGGAATATCAGAAGAATGAGGCAGCTGGCCACAACACGTATAGAACTCACACCAGACTTGTCTCTCTCATACTAGCTCGCATGTAAAGGATAGGCGTATACATTGACAGCATCAGGAACTTCAAGATGAAATTCCAAAGTCTAAGATCTTTACCAGAAAACATATGCAGGCATTCAGAAACAGATTTGGTAATGATTAGTACCTTCAGTTTTGGAAGAAGGGTCCACAGGAAGAATTTGTGGCTCTCAAAGGCCAAGAGAAGATTGGAAAAGCTCATGTTGCTGACAAGAACCAAGAAAAGGAGGATTCAAGGGAAATGACTAAGAAGGCCAAAGGAAAAGGCAAGGCAGAAGATCCACCAAGAGAGAAGGATAAGTTTGTTGATCCACCAAGAAAAGTTGGTGGGATCAAAATCCAAGAACCAAGACAGAACAAGCCAACTGAAAACCCTCGGTCAACCGCACCTAAACGGTCGACCGTAGTCCCCAAACCTGTGAAGCTCTCAAAACTCAGTGCCACTATTCCAAAATCTACTAATCCTACCATTCCCCCACTCCTTAAAAATCTAATCCATCCAAGCCCAAGCTTCCAATTATTCCACTCGAGTCCAACTCCATCTCGCCGTGAAGGAACAACAAATTTTTGAACATTTGTTTGGTGCCCCATCTCAGGGGGAGAAAAGAAAGCAAATTGATGATCATGATGATCAGGTTCCACTCAAGAAGAAACCAAGACTGTTGAATGCTAAGAGGATTGTTGAAGATCTTGGCCTAGATGATAGTGATGAAGAATGTTCTGATAACTTAGCTGATTCCATTCCTGCAATCCAAGGGAATGTTGGAGCGTAAGAGAGCCAAAAATGTTATTCTTTGATGACAGCTGTACGGCTTGATGAAGACTTTGAAAAGCATGCAGATGGGACTTTTTGATAAAGAAACTTTCTATTGAGAAAGTTGATGATGGAAAAGTGAATACGATGGCCAAGATGAAGGCCTCAAATGAGAAAGCCGAAGCTCAAACTTCCAATCGCACGGTTAACCGTGAGAGCCAACTTTGCCGCCAACACTCCTCCTCACAACCCAATCCAATCTCCAAAACCAAATCCCAACACTGACCTTGATAAAATTCTTCAATCAATTGAAACCCTTACTTCCATCCAACTAGATAATTAAACTCAGCTTGCTCAACTCCTCAAAAATCAATCCTCTCTTGCTGCTACCCACAAAAGCCTTCATGCCAAAGTTGATTCTCTTCCCTCCCTGTTGATTGAAACCATTAAGGGGGAGAGTGTTCCCTGTTGATTGAAACCATTAAGGGGGAGAGTGTTCACCTAACAAAGGCTTTCAAAGACATCATGTCTGGTCAAACAGGCACATGCTCAGGCTAGCAAGCTGCCCCTATCACTCCATTTGCTCCTACTACTTCAAAAAATTCCATTACTCAAGAATTCATCAAGGAAGCCATGAGAAAGATGACTCAAGCCCTCCTGCATGGGTTGTCATCTGAAATGAAACTTGATGTGGAAGAAATGTCTAGAGAAATGGCTTTAGATAAAACTGAAGTATTGGGCAGAATTAAGAAGATTGAGGAATACATTGATACTTCAGTCAATGCTGCTTTTACTGTTCTGGAGATAGATTCAAGAGTGTAAGAGAAAGTATTGAAATTTACTCCAATCGTATTGACTACCAAACTTCAAGGATTGATATTCTTACAAACTCTTCAAGAGGTAACTTTCTGAACATAGAGCATCAGCTGACCACATTGGAAGCTTCCACACATGGTGAAGCAGCTAAACTGAGGAGAGTACTTTAAGCTATTGGTGTTGAAGCCTCTGTATTTCACATGCCAGAAGATCTCGCCTGCACCTCCGCTTCCTCAAGCTGATCCTGCAGTCAACAACTATGTCATCATCCATGACCGTGACTCTTTTGACTTGCCTCCTCCTCCTCCTCCTCCTCCTCCTCCCGTAAACCAGAATGAAGACTTGCTATTTTTGGTGATTGAAGATTGGAAGATTGAAGACCCGATGGAAGCCTTTTTGTTCTATTGCTTCCTTTTTTGTTTTTGTTAAATCTTGAAGTCTCGTAAGCTACAATTAATATATTCCCTTAAAGCTTGAAATCATGCATCATTATTAATCCTTTAAAACTTTATTCATTCAAACTACTTGTTTGTGGGAATAATGTCTCGCATTATTTTATAACTCATGCATATAGCCCATCCTTATTATCTCATACTTATGCATGTTTCATAACATTTAGTCTAAATGCATTCATGCACTTCATGTTAACATCATTTGAATGCACTAAATGTTTATTTCTTACTTCCCTTTGTAAAATTCTTTCATTTTATAGGAAGTTAGAAATCTATGACTTAGGCTTAAGTATGTGCATTTAGCTTGGGACATGATTTACCATTCTTAAATTCATTTGGACATGTTTTTACCAAGTAAAATGAATTAGCCTTTATTATAGTAGGTAATGGTCTCAATCAAATAGGGGAGATTGTTGGGTATGCTTGTTATAAACCCCTCCTATTACTTGATTTGATTGATACCATCACCTATTTTGATTTTACATGGACTATAGGGTATTATGTATGAAGTTTTACAACTTCAATTTTAGTGAAGTCAATTTTTGTAAGTCGGCTTACTTAGGCTTGAGTAGGTTAATCTAGGTTAAAAATTTACCTAAGTGTTTTGGCTCAAGTTTGGATCGAACCTATGCAAATTGCAGCTTGACCGCACTATCCGACCGCAGTATCATTTCTGACCACATTCATTGGCCGACCGCAAAGTCATTTGATAGACCGCATAGAGCCTCGGCAACCGCACTAAGATAATCGCATTGATCTTACCACATGACCCGAAAGACCACACTCCGTGGCCGACCGCATCTCTTTCCCGACCGCATGTCTTGCCACACCTCGCGCTCCTTAGCCAAATTGAAGATTTGAGGAATTAACTCGATCTCAACTCGTAGTTAACTCATAGAATTTTTACTTTTGCGTAATTCACTCAAAAATTCAAATTAGTGACAAATGTGTGTTATCTCACAAAGGACATACACCACCCATACCATCTTGCCACTAATCTTTGCAACATGGAGACAATAAGGACACGTGCTCCAATTAGACATCAACAACACATTGTCCTTGAAGCTTGCTCAACACGAAATTCCAACGGCTACTTTTATTCCAAGGCTATAAAATAAACCTTGTGATCAAGCCGAAGAATTACCTAGATAGCTTCGAGTTCAAGAGACAATATAATCTTCTAAAGTGTTGAAGCTCGTAATCTCTAGAATCCTTCGAACCTTCAAACACTTCAAAGCTTTCAAGAATATTTTACCCAAAATCTGTCAAGCCTTGTAACCACTCTAGATTCATCAAGCTCTATCTTTATCATTATAAAGAGCTCTTGAATCTTGCACACACACATACACCGGTTATTGTCTAGGATTAGCTTCATAGAAAAAGAAAGTTAGATTTGAGATTGATTGATTCTCAACTTGTATTCCTTTGTAATGTACCTACTCAAATCAAATATACTATCTCCTTAGAAAATTCAAGATTAACCATCTTGGTAGAGGACGTATATCATTAATGATTGAACCTCTCCAAATATCGTGTCATTTACTTTTTGCACTTTATATTTCAAGTTCATAAGTTTTCTTATTATTCCTTGTGCTTGATCTTCACTTACATCCATCCGCATATTGAATTGTGTTTATAGTATAAATCTCGCTTAAGCCATTTTCAACCGCTCGGTCGACCACACTTTCACTTTTGCGATCAACCACACTATCTTTACTACTATGTTTTTATACTTAGAAAACTTCCGTTGTGCATTTTACTAAGCTTGAAAGTTAGTTTTAACTTGACCACACTTTCAAATTTCAAGTAAGCCAAGGTTGAAATTTTGAAAAGAGTAAGAAATTTTTATACATCTATTCACCCCCTTTAGCTATTTTCATACTCTTGTTACACCTTCGGGACCAACATCGAGGTAGTTCATGGTCACAAGACTATCGACATTCTTGGTTTCACCACTACTTTCTTACTTGCCATTTTGAATCTTGGATTTGGGTGCCTCATCTTCGAAAGAGGAGGAGGAAGAGTCATTATCGTCACATTTCTTTCTTAGCTTCTTGTCATTCTTAGCAAAGGATGCCATGTCTTCAGAGGAGGCGGGGGATTTGTCATCATTCTTCTTTTGCTCCTTAGCCTCTTTGACTTTCATTGCATGGAGTTCTGCGACTAGTTGCTAAGTAAGCCGATTGGTCATCTATTTGTTTATTCGCTTTGAGGAGTAAAGCCTTGGCACCATTGACATTTTCAGTGTTGGTTCCGCCGAACATTGTGTTGATATAGTCGCCTGATGTCGAAACTAGATGTGTAGAAACAGTGTTAACCATGATCGAGTCCCAAAAATTCAGATGAATGAGGGGTATGAAGGCCTAAAGCTTGACCAAATGGAACAAACACACCAAACAGAAAGGATGTCTCGCACGAGACAAGGTTGTCTCGCGCGAGACAACTCTACAGAGAACTTTTGATTTTTTAAGGTCCTATTCTTGATTTGATGGAGGTAAATCCATTTTGGGGTTTCTACTAAAGTCTTGAACCAGTGGATTCGTCACCCTAGAATGTGATCCCTTTGTATTCCACCTGTATTGCACTTCCCAAATGGACAATTTGGGCAAAGGTCCCACATTCTCATCGGAATCCACCATTCAACCTCCATGAAATGCTCACTCGCTATCGTATGCTTTTGTCACTTCTACAAACACTCGCTCTCTGAAACCTTCATGAAGACAAGCTTCGATACTCAACCGCAAGCAGCAAGCTTCAACCTCAACCGCCCAATCCAAACCGCCCTCGATAGCCTTCTTTTAATTTAAGATCCTATCTAAGCCGGACTCCTCAAAGCAAGAATAAATGTTGACTCGGGAACATTGTAGGAGACATGTGCCTCAAGGATAAAATCAAAACCCTTTGATGATGATATCGCTTTAGGGTTTGAGAACCTAAAGGCAAGGTGGTTCAACACTCGTCGGAAAATTCAATCAAGGAATTGAGAACTCCCTTTAACGTGTCTCTGTTGCTGATCTGGAGCCCACGAAAGAAGCACATTCCCAAACCAAACCGCAGCTCTATTCAGTGGGGAGATTCATACTTTTTACAACACTCTCAACTTCTCCGTTGAGCTTTATTCTCGTCAGAAATCAAGGAGAAAGTAAGTCATGCAGCCCAATAAAAGAGTTCGTTGATGCAAATAATGCTACCATCGCCCAATCTATAACCGCACCGAGAGCACTAGGAGACAACCCTCGGGAGATCAAATGAAGAAGTCGTAACCCTCGTAAGAACCTCTTCATGGTGAAAGCTCAAGCATTCGTACCTTCAGACCTCCAGTGCCAAATCAAGAAGTCAACCAAAGATCGTGATCAACCGCACGTGGCCATCGGGCCATCCCAAAGAACCGCATCATCATCACCAACCGCATCGCTGATTAGGGACCACTCTTCCTCTGTAATCTTCTTTCCTTTTTCTGAATTTTTTGATTTGTTAGACCGCACTTCATGTACTTTCTTTTGTCCAACTTCTTTTGCTTTTTTGTAACCTTTGTATTTTATTTTTTCTACCTATGTAACACATGTAACCGCAGAGGTAGTAATGAAAATGCATCATTTGTTCCAAAACTTTGTTCATATCAAACTTTGCCATTTCAGTAGAACAATGAAACCGCTTTATGGTTTATAACCTCATTCAAATATTTTCTAACTTAAAATCATATTTTTGAAATGAAGGTTAAACATTCGCCTTTAAACTACACTTTATACTCAAACTCATATTCTTCAAAGTGCACCGAATGCATTTCTATAGCTTAAGCTAGTGTGTGCATTGACTTTGGGACATGACTTACCATGTTAATTCTTATGGACATGTTTTTATCAAGTACAATGTTTGCTTTCTTGCCGTAGTAGGTAATGGCATCAATCAAATAGGGGAGATTATCGGGTATGCTTATTTTAACCCTCCTATTTTAGATTAGATTTGATTGATACCATAACCTCCTGTCTATTTTAAGGACTTTAGGACCCTATGTAACGAAGCTTAGACTTCAATTTTTAGCTAAGTCCATTTTATAGAATAGGTTAAAATTAGGCTTGAAGACTCCGGGTGACACAAGACTCTCATTGATATAAGGTTGCGCTCCAAGCAAGCTTAAACCGCACATGCAACCGCATGTGGAATTCCTCTTTGAATCTCGTTTCTTTTGAACAACCGCAAGAGCTAACCGCTGGGAGAACCGCACTAAGGCACGCCTCCTAATATCTCAACCGCACTTTGCAACCTCCCCGGTGAAATCGGCATCTATCCAAACCGCATGTACACGCACCGCATCCAATGATTGAAGGACTTGAAGTGAACCACTTTTTACCGTTGGAATCCACGTCGCAATAACAAAAGTCAACCACTAAATCTTGTCGTGTGATTCACGTCGAGAAGATCTGCAAG
>JAFEMH010004554.1:0-203856 GCA_022495995.1 Adenophora triphylla var. japonica | reverse complement strand
GAATCTTTACGTTCTTGTGCCGGCATTAACAGATAGACGCGTGTACATTGCTGGCATCGGATACGGGAGTAGCGGCTTGTCTTCATGTGGCGGGCACAGACTTGGGGGATTGACCAAGTAAGGTCTTGATCTTCTTGAAAATGTTTGGCACTCGGAGTCCCATTTGATGTCGGCATTCTTTTTCATCGGTTTGAACATGGGCTCGCGAGAAGATGTCAAGCGGTTGATGAAGCGACCCGATATCTTGAAGTCTTCCCATGAAGCTCTTCACTTCGTCGGGGTTTGAGGCGGCTTCATGTCGATGATGGCCTTGATTTTCACAGGGATCGACTTCGATACCTCTTTACGTAACCATGTACCCAGTACCTTGCCGCGCTTGACGCCGAAGGTGCACTTTGCGGGTTGACCTCATGGAGTGTTTTAAGTCTTGAAGAACTTCCTCGGATCTGTCATGTATTGCATATCTGATCCCTTGGAGTGGATGATCATGTCATCGACATATACTTCGATTTCTTTGTGAATCATGTCATGGAAGAGAGTACATTGCGGCACCGTAAGTAGCCCCAAATGACGTTCTTTAAACCGAATGGCATGGCCGTGTAACGGTATGTCCCATGGAGTGGTGAAGGCGATCTTGGCACGATCCTCCTCGGACATCTTGATGCACGGTTGTATCCGGCAAACCCGTCCACGAAGGACTTTACTTCGAAATTTGCCGTGGTGTCGACCAAAGCATGTCGATGTTAGGCGGTGGGAAATCATCCTTAGAAGTGGCCTTGTTGAGATCCCGGAAATCACGCGGCATCGACCTTCCGTTGGCCTTGGTGACCGTCGCGATGTTGGAGAGCCAGAGTCGGGTACTCAATCTCTCACACGATGAAACCAACTCGGAGCATTTTCTCAATTTCTTCTTTAACTTGCAAGGACCATTCAGCTTCGATCTTGCGCGGCTTGTTTGACGAGGCTTGGATTCGGGATCCCGGGGAATTGTGCTCCACGATTGAGGGATCGAGTCTGGCATGTCCCGATATGACCGGGCGAACACGTCAACATACTCCGGAGGAGGCTTATCGGGGCTTCCTTTTGCGCATCGACGAAGAAACCGCCCACTTGTGTCTCTTTAGGCTCTTGACCGACCCCGGAGTTCACTTTAGTCATAACCTCTTCGGCGGCTTGGGCCGGTTGTCCTCTTGGTCAACTACACGCTCGAGAACTTCTTTAATGTATTGTTCGTTTAATGTGTCGCGTTTCTTTATCAATTGAATTATTAACGTCTTTTAAGTTGTTTGTTAACTTATCGGTTGTTAAAGTGGCAATGAGAGGATACTCCGAAAGGTCGACTTTTCATTACACGAACGGGAATACATGATTGGCTACAACATTATAGTCCTCCGTAAGGCCGTTGGATGACTCGGAAGGGCCCGGACTCGACAAGGCGGCTTCGAGAGGGTTTGAGACCGGGTTTAGGGAGATGTGGGTGCGGAGCCCGGCTTGTCTTCCAATTGCACTTTGGCTTGCCCTTGGTCGGTGAAAGTTACCCAATTCTTCGGTGGCATTCTTTGGATGCTTGAGGAGGGTGCGGGGATCGAGAGGCTTGGCTCTGTTGTCCCTATCGTAGCGATCATCTTTGTTGTCGGAGCCCAGTCGATCAAGTTGGGCAACTCCATGACTTCTTCAACGGACTCGTAGAGCCGGTCCACCGAGAGCGTTTTCTATGAATTACGGTTCCTTCGCTTTGGTTCTTGTCTCGAATGTGGCCTCGGCGGGTGATCCGAACAACTTGTTTCCCATGGAGAGTACCTTGAGTTGCTCCTCCAAGTGCGGGGATTCCCTTGAATGTGTACTCATCTTTGGGTGTGTGGTGGCATTTGGTCCAGTAGAGCTGCTGATGTCGAGGAACGCTCCCCTCTATCGGATTAGCTTTGAGTCCTACGAAACGCTTGAGGTCCCGTGCTAGGCGTTCCATTCTTTACGTAGTCTTGGTGTTGACTATTCCTATTTCTTTCTCATCTTCATCGGTTCCACTATCGGTCCCTCGGTTATTGTCGGTTAAAAACTGTCGGTCCCCTCGGTTCTGTCGGTTCCCTTGTCGGTCCCCTCGGTTACTGTCGGTTCCCTTGTCGGTCCCCTCGGTTACTGCTGTCGGTTCCCTTGGTGAAGTAATGAGCGAGGTCGAAAAGCTGTAAGGTCGGGAGATTGGGTGTGCCGTCGGAGGTTCCCCTTTGTACGGGGCTGCTGCCTTAGTGCGGGCGAGCCCTTTGTCTTCCTTGATGTCGGCCGGTGTTGGCACGTAGCCAAGCCCCTGGACCGTGGTGTGGTCCTTGACTTCCAATAACTTGGTGCGGCCTTGCGGCCTTTTGCCGAGCCCCGATCACTGGGATGAAGTTCATGAGTTTCATCATCCCTCATGGCGGGAGGAATCGATCGTGAGACAGTGGAAAGGTCCACGTTGCATATTTGGATCTTGGAGGTCTCAGTGAATCCGATTAATGGCATGTCATCATTATGCTTGATTTCCAATCTTTGGAATGTCGTTGGTCTTTGGTCCCCTCGGTGGTGACACGTCGCAGCCGTGGCGTAGTTAGCTCGTTGCCTTGCATAACTTGAGGCATTGGTGAAGGGTGGATGCCACGCCATTGATTTGATGCGGCTGGGGACGCCCCGGGATGGGCTGTGAAAGTGATTGGAATGTCCAACACTTGGAATTCGGTGGGGATCACCCGCTTGCCGAACCGGATGTTAAGAGTAGCAACCCCAGAGGCTGTACGGGAAGTAGAGTCATAGGCCTTGACGGTGTGGGTGAAGAGCTTAAGATGCACGTGGGCTTGATGTCAAGCGAGTCCATCATCTTGGCGGGCAAGACATTCATTAGGAACCTCCGTCTACCAACACGTGGGGAAGGCGACGCTAGTCAAATTCCTGGACTGTGATGTAGAGCGGCTCATTGTGATCGGCCCCAAATTTTGGAAGGTCCAAATACGTGAAGGTGATAATGTTGCCATAGTGGATGTTACCAATCATGCCGAATGACTTCATGCGGGGTTGCGTCCACGGGGACCATGGTACGGGCCGAGCTTTCCTCTAGCTTGAGCTTGTGAGGATAAGAGGAGGTGAGCGAGAGACCAAAGGGAAATGTTTGCCTGAGTCGCTTGAGTAGTGAGGATCGGGTCCTCTTTTAAGGAACTTGTGTCTTCGGGCTGGCCGGATTGCGGTTACGGCTCCGTCGGCTTTTTGGTGGCCTTAGGTGGTAATGCATGGATTTGACCCGATCGGGTTAGAACGGCGACATCGGGTTTGGTCCCTTACGAGCAGGACGCTCTACGAGTTGAGCCATAGTTAGAGGAGGATTCCTCGTAGCATAGGGCCATATGTCTTCCCTCAACTCATTGATTGTGGATGAATTCCGGGAGCTTCGGCGGCTTAGCGGATTACGTCCCGGGATGCGCTTAGGTGCCTCTGCGGGAAGTAGCCTACGGTTTGACGTAGCTGTTCGAATGTCGGTGCACAACGGTGATTGCACAGGCGAGCGTGCGTTGCGACCCTCCGGGGAGGTTGGAGAGTTCTCGGCTCAAGCGAACGGTCTCCTTGATCTCTTCACGGTATATCGTGTTCCTTTCCTTCTTCTTGAGCATACTCGGGGCGATGCAGAGTTGGAGTGCGGTGATACTCGTGGTTGGCTAGTTTTCCTCCACTCCGGGCCCCGAGATCAACCTTCTTGCGGCGGAGCTCGCGTCGAGAGTTAATGCTGCGTTTCTTCCCGTGAGAATAGCCATTGCTTCTTTGAGCTGCGTGCGGCGGTCTAGGTAAACCTCCATCGGGAGAGTTTTCTTCTGCTTTATCGAGTGGCGGGTATGTCGGAAGGTGAGTACACGGCTTCCCGAACATCTGCCCATGTATTTGGTTCTTTGTCCCGAGTTGATCGTTTACGTAAATGAAAGTCATTTGTAGGCTGTGGAATTTCCACTGAGTAGTTGCTCGAGGCGAATTTCCATCCTCCTCTGTTTTTAAATAGACCTTCCTCCCTGAGTTGGCCTTTCAATTTGAGTGCGGTAATGATCCGTTCCCATCCTCCCGGGACCCTTGGGAGTCCGGTTTTGTTGACTTCATGCCCGGCTTGGAAGAGAATGGTTTCATCGTCTTCATTGTCGCTTTCACGAGAGGACTTGCTTTCCTCGGGAAGGTAAGCGGCGGGATTCGTTACGCTGTGTCGTTCCATCTCCTAGGTCATCGGGACCGTTGACCACCCTTGCACTGCGAGAGGGGTTGGATGAGAACAGACGGTAGTCAAGGAAGTTGCCATGGGCAAAACTCCTGAGGTCGAGCGGGTCTAGAGTGGCCTCTAGCTTCGTCCGAAGGCGCCTATGACACTTTAAGGGCTTGGTCCTGTAGGTCTTTCGAGCTTGGTCTTCGTCCCAAAGACGACTTTCTTGAGCGGCTAGTTCCATGAGAGCTTTCCTTGCGAGACCTAGGCGAGTCTCCATAGGTGCGCATCGTCCGGCTAGTGTCCGTAACCGTGATTACATTCAAATCGCCGAATGGCGGGAACACTTGGATTACATTGACGAAGGAAGTCGGACCGGGACATTCCATGCGGCCTTCCTTAATCTCGATCACCAAGAAGTTTGCCCATATCTGCTTGATTAACCCCACGGGGTATTGAATTCTGCAATGTTGACGGTCTCGTGATCTCGCTCGATCGCCAAGTCTATCAAAGCTGGCGATCGGCGCGGGATGTACGAATCGAGGCCGTGGCATTTTGGGAGTAGAATCGGCCCGAAGCATGTTGATCTTTGAGGTGGTCATTTCTGTGTCGGAAGGCGGCCTTGCCTTGCGGGGAAGACTTTCTCGGATTTTTCGGGGTGGGCTGGTGGAAGCGTTCCCGAGGTTGATCGACTTGTAGCGGGGTGAGGAGCTTGGTCTCCTGCTGTTGCCCTTGGCGCTTGACGGCGTTTGAGGGTATAAGCTTGGCGACGGCACGGGCCGGTTGCAGCTGGGCTGGTACTCGGAAGTAGTGATGAGCTCGAGCTCGCTTGGCCGGGGCCTCGTTTACCGTGAGCGAGCGAGTCATCGAGGGTGACCTTGGTGTTGCAGAATCGATAACAAGGACGGGATCCTTGGCTTCATCGGGATACCCGGAATAGATGATATTGACGAAGTCGTCGTCATTCACTTGATCGAGAGGATTCCTCGTTGCGTGAATCACGTGCTTCTAATTATCGGATAGGCATGCATGCTTGGACGTTGAGCTTGACAATTTCCATGGTATTGGAACCTTGGTCGTAAGTGACACGATCGGAAGGAATTCCGTCCTTAAAGCGAGCATGTGAATGCGGAGTGCGCTTGCGGGTGCCGCGTCCTCGACTCCGGAGAGTCCAGATTCATCGTCATCGATCGCTCAATCCGGGTGTAGGGACGTATTGCGTCAGGTTGCGTTGTTGGAGCGGCTAGGAAAACATCATGCTCTTCGTTGGAGAAGAGGGGTGCGGCGGGTAGTTCCTCGTGGAGGACATCCCATACGACTTCCATGCATTCATCACGA
This sequence comes from Adenophora triphylla var. japonica, assembly GCA_022495995.1. Lineage (NCBI taxonomy): Eukaryota > Viridiplantae > Streptophyta > Magnoliopsida > Asterales > Campanulaceae > Adenophora > Adenophora triphylla. Next base: position 198,317 of record JAFEMH010004554.1, on the reverse strand, counting down.
GAATGACGGTGCTTGTTGACCTTTATCACAAAGATCTCTTCGCACAGCGGGGCCGAGAGAGTTGGTTTGGAGAATGTTGACGAATCTCCGAGGCGGAGACGGGGTTTATGCGCCCGTATCATGGCGATGTTCGGCGTTTCCTTCCAATCTGCCTCCAAATGTTGGAAACGACAGTTGAACTTGATGTATCGGATTGCTTCGAGTGCACTTTGCTCGAGTACGTTTACATAGTTGGCATCTCCGGACTCGAGGGATTCGATGAGATTTGCCCGGTAGTCCCTTGGTTGATTCGAAGGAGGTAACCCGGTGCACGAGTGCGGACACGCTTGGCTCTTGTCTCGGCTTCGTTTCCCATGAGGAAGCTGTCCCCTCGGATGACTTCGAGATCTCCTGCCGGTTAATGAACTTGACGCACCGATGGAGAGTGGAAGCTATGGCTTTCATGTGGTGTAGCCAAGGGCGTCCCAAAAGAGCCGTGAATTCGGATGGAATGTCCATCACGTGGAATTTTCTTTGGCACCATTTGGGTTTCGAACCGAGTTCCAGAGTCACTTGTCCCGGGATGGGACGAGACGAGTTGTCGTAGGCCTTGATAGTCCGAGTAGACGGCATCAAATGGCTTTCATGGATGCGGAGAGCTCGCATCATCTTTGAGAGGAGGACATTAACGGGCTGACCCGTTATCTACCAATACTCCTGGGAGTTGATACGGTGTTGAGTTTGAGAGTGATGTCTGAGCTTCGTTGTGCCCCGAGGCGTCTCTCGGTAAGTCTTCATCACAGTAATGTGATCATCTTTGCCATACGGGGCGGGAGTCGTAGATCTCGTCTCTATCCGTAGAAGGAGAGTCATCCGGCCATCCGTTTCTGTCTTCCTCTTACGAGGTAAAGCCTTTGCTGGAACCTCGGGAGTGCGTTGAGTGCATGTGGCGGTTGCCGCCCTTGGTTAGCACATTGATCGAGTGTGATTGCCAAGGCGACCTTGATCTTCCTTTACCGGTCCCGGGCTCGGAAGCTGGACAAGTTGAATCTTGGGCGATCCCGCGGAGGGTTAGGCTTCGAGGCGCGGTAAGACTACCAAGATGCGAGGTATTCCGGTGTCCCAAGGTCTGAATTCTGGTTTCGGCTAGGCTTTTCGGCTTTCCCACCTTCGTCGCTCTAGAGCCGCATGGCCTGGAGGCAAAGAGGGTGGTGGAGTACGGTACGTAGTAGTCGAACCTCCGGAGGGTTCTCCAAGTGTACCTACACTTTGGTATCTCCGGCTTCGTATCTTTCTCTCGATTCTTGTTGAGAGGATTTCTTCTTGTTTTCTCGGAGGGTTGCTCGGACGGTTTCTCGAGACTCGTACTCCCGGGCGGGCGGAGCGATCCACAAACATTGTAGCCGATGTGGACATTAGAGGAGGATCCAGTGAAAGAGGCGGAGAAACCGGTTCTCCGTGGCACGCTTCTTGGGCACCCACTCAATGGAATTCACTTGTTATTGTTCGGAAAGGGATTCCCGATCTTGTATTGGGCCACGGGGCGCTCTAACTTGCCTTCTTCTATCAAGTTATGGATTTCGTATCGTAACCCCAAACGGTTGTCGGTGGTATGGCCGTGATACCGATGGAAGGCACAAAGTATTTGCTCTTGTCCGCATTGGCTACGGGAACTTTGGGTTTGTAATTGGCCACGGGCTTAAGGAGACCCTCCTTGATTAACCCTTCCGGCATCTTGCTCGGTGGCATGTCTAACTTGTCGAAGTGTACGACATGTGCCACGAGTAGAATTGTTGCTTGGCGGGATTGGGTTTACATTACCCGATTGTCCACGATGGACGTAGTTGACGAGACGTATCATTCCCTGCCGGGGGCCGGTGCGGGATTGAATGCATTTGTTGAGCGGTATACGTATGGGCGTACGGTAGCCAACTTTTCCTTGAGATCCTTCTCGAACTGTGAGCCGGCATTGACCATGGCCCGAAGATCTGGGAAGAAATTGTGACTGATGAGAGTTCTGATGGACGGTCTCAAGCAAGCTTTGAAGATCCGCATCTGTTCATCTTTGGAGAGTGGCTCCATGATTTCGGAGATTTTCCAGCTCCATTTCTTGTAGAATTCCCCAACACTTTCATCCGCTTTCGCTCGGTGGTGATTAAGTCTTCGCGACTTGTTTCCCACTCTAAGTTGGATCTCGCACTGCCGTTCCAGGGAAGATGTTACCGATCCGTTCCCAGTGTGGCGATCCGCGAGCTTGACCCTCGAAACCATCGTAACGCCGAGCTTTTGAGCGTATGCCGGAAGTGGTCGGCCATTTGCCGGAGGGTTGCTCCTTTTGCTCTCATGCCGAGAACGTAAGTGTCGACGTGCGTTTGAGGACATTCGGTTCCATCGAATCGGTCCATCTCCGCATTCGAACTTGGCAGGGAGAGGCGTGACCATTCCGGATCCGTGGATTTGAGCGTTTCTGCTTTGAGCCGCTCATGGTGGCTTTCTGTGTCTTTCATCCGCTCGACCATCCAGGCTAAGGTTGGGTCCAAGTGGTGGACTCGTGAGGCTCGGCGCCGGTGCTACCACGTGAGCGGTAGTAATTGGAGGTGGAAGGTTTGGTATATGAGAATATACGGAGCCTTTTCTCGAACCGTATCGGGGTTTGTCCCCGGTGTTTAGGGATTCGTGTATAGGCAACGGGACGAACCCGGGAGGGTATTGAGGGATATTGGCATCCTGAGATGGTCCAAATATTGCGTACCGGTGATATTGAGTGATGGGTGTAGCACCGGGCCGACCAAAATTTACGGGGTTGCCCCGAGAGGTGGCAACATGGAGCCTAGGTCGGCCGTTTCCTTGGTTGGAAGGCATCCCGTAAGTTGGCGGGGGAGGAACCTGATTGAAGGTTTGGTGAATCGGTTTCGGGAATCGTCATCCTCGACTGTGACAAAAGTACCGTCTCGACCGGGGGATAGCCGCTATACCACGCTCATTCGTAAGCCGTACCACGAAATTCTCGCCGATCTTCTTTCGCCTCTTGTGAACCTCACAAGCCCGGATGGCTTCTTCCAATGTCATATACTGCACGGTGGCGGGGGTCCTTCCCCGTCACGATTTCTCGGTGAGCTAGACATGTCGGAAATTCCTGGCCGAGGGAACCGAGGGAACCGAAGAACCGTCCCGACGCAAACTCATATCGTGATCCCGGCAAGGCGCCGACCCGGAAATCTGAACCACTTTCTCGTCGCCGCATTGGGAACGAAAGGAAGGGTTTAGGCTTCGGAAAAGGGTATTTGGCTCAAGGTTTTCGGGCTTGTGCAATGTGCAGTTACCGATTAAAGTTTACTTAAAGCGCATTTTCTCAGAGTCCTAATTGGTTGGAAAAGAGTGTGTCTTCTTTTTCGCAACTAATCCTAGAACTCTAATCAGTGGATCTCGTCACTACGCTTATAAGCCCCTCGTTTCCATTGTAGATCATCTTTCTCAGGACGGAATATCCCGAGCGAGGTCTGATAAGGCAAGCGAGTTCCACCGACAAAGGAAAAAGTGAACTTAAGGCTAGCTGATCACGCAAACTTTCGACGTGTGCGGCGTACGGGTCACGGTCGAGGTCAACGTCCTTAAGTTAAGGCGGGAGTCGTGCCAAAATTTGGGCATGACCTCTCCTGACTCGCTTGTGCGAGAGACCTTTAGCTTTTAGCGTTGGCCAAGTTGTGGCTGGCACGGTACATACGGCGAGGTTTGGTGACATGGTGTCACATTGAACCTTCGGGTATATTTTTCGGCAGAGCTCCGCGTCAAAGTCAAGGCTGAAAAGCTCAAGACTTTGGGTCGGGAATGACCTTCGGTCTAAAACTCTCGAGCTTGACTCGGAGCGGGGCCCGGCGTGAAAAACATACACTTAGGCTTTATGACACGAGCTAAGCCAAAAACCAACCGGGGTCTTGGACAAAGTGTGACACAAAGAGTGCATGGCTTACACGAGCTAGGATGGGATGTTTGGGACGACCCCGTGCGCCCCCGAAAGGTGTCTGGCAGACCAATCGGAGTGCAACTGATAAGGCCATCCCGGGTTAGGGGTTGTAGTGTGCAGTGTACCGAGGCAGCAAGTGCACGTGAAGTGCGGTGTTCCGAGGCAGCAAGTGCGCGTAGTGTGCGGTCACTAAAATTCTTTTTCTGAGTAAAACAGAGATTTTTCAGAATGTGTCTTAAAGAATTTATGATGCACAGTTCAAAAGACAGCATGAAAATCAAACATGAATGGGGATGCACAAACATGGTACGATTTTGGAAAGTTGACAATGTAATGCCTTTTGAAAAAAACCGTTCGAGGTTTAAAGTAACACACACACACGAGAACGAGGAAGGGTAAACGAAAGTTTGACCCACGGAAGGCTTTTTTGAAAACATCGGCAGTTTTGAAAAAAGTATCTTTTCCCCAGCGGAGTCGCCAACTGAAATTACCCGGGATTTCGCGCGGACGCGAAACGCGGTTGTCTTTCGCGGGGGGTTGGTGTCTGAGACCTCGCTTCATGGGAAGGAACAAAATGAGGAGTCGCCACGCGGTTTTTGTATTTTGAGCCCAAAACGTTGAGAAACGGCTATTTGTGAAAAGGTGTCGTTTTTATTGGTAGCAAAAACTTAGGAAAAGGCTTTTTGAAAAAGGGGATCATTTTTATTGGCAGCAAAAACGAGTAAAAAGCTTTTAGTACCAGAGATTGTTAGGTTCGGAGGTCAGGTTACGTTTCGGGTAGAGTATTACGAGATCGCCCGAAACGCCTCGCATGACGAGTCTTTCTACCTTTCTCGAAATCGTGTGTGTGTGTGTGTGTTTTGAAATGGGGGCTTGAATGACAAGCTTAATCTTGGTTTGAATGTCAAACGTTGATTAGGTGACTTTGTTTGAAAAGACGAGCGTTTGAATGACAAACGTCGATTTTGAGTTTGAAATGAGCGTTTGCGTGACAAACGTCGACTTTGAGTTTGAAATGAGCGTTTGCGTGGCAAACGTCGATTTTGAGTTTGAAATGAGCGTTTGCGTGGCAAACGTCGATTTTGAGTTTGAAATGAGCGTTTGCGTGGCAAACGTCGATTTTGAGCCATAGGAGTCATTGTTAACGATTTTTATGGGAAAAATGCGTATTAAATGGTTTTAAGTGTCAAATGGCGGCTTTGAGTTTGAAGATGAGCATTCGGAGGTCGAACGTCATTTCGCGCATTTTGAAAGAGTGTTCGACGGACGAACTCCGGTTTTGAACCGGGCATTACATTGTTAACGATTTTTACGGGAAAAATACGTATTAAATGACATGCGATCAACGAATCGGGTTGCGACTCGGACTTTTGAAAAGTAAATACTATCACAATCCAAACGGATCGGACTTGTAAATGACAGTATTTAAAGCGGTGTCAACGGAATCAAACGATCCGGATTCGTAAATGACGATCAACGAGGCCAAACGGCTCGGAATTGTAAATGACGATCAACGAGGCCAAACGGCTCGGAATTGTAAATGACGATCAACGAGGCCAAACGGCTCGGAATTGTAAATGACATGAAAGTAAACGGAACGGGGTCGGAACGCCGTTTTAACCCGTGATTACTTCTCTTACGGAAAGAGAAGAGGATCGAGGGGCTAAAACGTATCGGACCCCATTAGACGGAGGCGTCTACATTTTGATAACAACGTTCGAAACAGTTATAGCGACTGGCGCGTAAACCGAGACGGAACGGGAGATTCAGAGAGAGGGAGTTATACCTATGGCTAGGGTCGACTCCTTTGGCTTGGGAGGTGTGTACGGGACACGGAAAGTGATTCGAAAGGTTGTTTCGAAGTTGTAGGGTGCGTATTTGATCGAAATACGAAGGTTTCACGCGAATCGAGACAAAACGGGAGCTCGGGAGGGGTGAAAACCAGTTTGGACCGTGGGGTGGTGATTTTTTGGTGTGAAAAAATCCTTTCTTTGCCTTTGACAGCAACTTCTATTTATAGGGTGAAAATTGCAGTAGGAGTCAGGCCGGACTTGGACTAAATTTCAGGGGGTTTTGGGGATTTTGGAAATCTGGGGGACTTGCTGGCAATTTCAGGAAAAGTGCACGGTGAGTCCTGGACTTGGCTTGCAAACCAGGGGCATTTTGGTCTTTTCCCTTTGAAATTGATTGAAGGGTGACTAGAGGGAGGTGGCATGGCTGCCACGTGCCCTCTGAGTCACCAGCTGAGGTGGAAGATTGTTCCCCGGTCCCGGTTTTGTCCGTTTTTTAAAATAACAGTCCGGGAAATGTCCGAAATGCCCCCTGAAAGTGCCGGAAAATGCGTTTTTCAGGGAAAGCCATACTTTTACGTGAGATGTCACGTGCTAAGTACGGTTCGACGTCGGGATGCAAGGGGCAGTCCCGGGACGTCTAGTTGGCACAGCAACGGGGAGTTTAACGAGTTCCGGTTAACCTGGAGCGGGCCAGTTAACGGATTTCGGTTAACTTTCTGACGGATTTGGACGATCCGGATTTGGGTACTTACACACGAACAATACTCTAAATGTTGGCACTTCGAGTTCAACTGGTAGGACTGTTTCCATCCCATATACCAAGGCGTAAGGAGTCTTACCCGTTGTTGTTTTGACTGAATTGCGGTAGCCTTATAATACCAAGGGTAGTTTCTCGGGCCAATCCCTTCCGGTTACTGCCAATTTTTTGATAATTGTTTCAATTGTCTTATTGGCTGCTTCGACTGCCCCATTGGTCTGCGGTCGATAAGAAAATGATTTTTGCTTGCCAATCTTATGCTTTATCAGAAAATCATCCATATCTTTCTCAAAATGAGAACCATTATTTGAAATGACTTCGAAAGGAACCCCATATCAATACAGGATGTTGTTCTTCATGAAGCCTTCCACTTTCTTCGAATTAGGCATTTTGTAAGCTGCAACTTTAATCAATTTTGTGAAGAAATCAACGGCGACCAATGCGAAAGATTGACCATTGGAACTTTTCGGATGGACTTTCCGGATGATGTCGACCACCTATGTATAAAATGGCCAAGGATTAGTCATGGTACAACTAAGATGGAGGAGCATGTTGAAGATTCGTGTGTACTTGACATTTCATGCACTTTTTGACCTTTTCTATGCAGTCCCTTTCTAGTGTGATCCAGAAGTACCCATATCTGATAATCTTCTTGGCTTGCATTGCACCATTTATGTGAGGTCCGCAATCCCCCTCGTTCATTTCTTCCATGACCTTTTCAACATCCGCTTTGTTGGTGCGTTTGAGATTAAGTCCTTCATAATGTTTCTTGTGTACACATTACCCTACCATCACATACTGGTATGCCAATTTCTATAGGGCTAACTTTCTTTTCCTGTTACTACCAGTGGAGCGGGATAGGTTCCTTTTACCAAGAAATTTAGAGTATCTGTATACCATGCCTGATTGGGCTCTTCTCAATCCAACTCGATGGTTGCACAAAATGCTGGTGTAGTTAGCTTCGAAATATTGAAGGGTCTCACAGTTTTTCCTTCGAGAATTTCAACAAACGAAGCAATTGTGGCTAAAGCATCAGCAAATCTATTCTTGTCCCTCGGCAAATAGTGGAATGTGACTTCCTGTAAATTTCATATTAGTTCTTCAAGATGTAAACCATATCATCATAGTGTAGGATCTTGGATCTTCCACTTGCGCGATGCTTGGTTGATGATGAGTAACAAATCTCTGAAGAATTATAGCTCTTGCACATTTCTTTTTAGAGTGGCTTCCAACCCGGTGATGCAAGATTCGTACTCGGCTATATTGTTTATAGAATTGATTTCCAGCTGGATGGCTATAGAGGTGTACATATCTTTGGGGTCAATGAGTAACATTTTAATCCCATACCCTCTCTTATTGGCTGTTCCATCAAAAAAAAAGTTGCCACTTATTTTCATTCATTTTAGTGCACATTACATCTTCATCAGGAAATCGCAGGTCTTTTCCTTTCACTTCATCACACGGAAATTCGGCAAGTTGATCATTGAACAATTTCCTCCAAATGGATTTTAGTGTGAAATAAGTGATATCATAACCTGCGAGCATGAAGTTCCAATTGGATATTCTTGTAGATTTGAATGACTTTTCAAAGATGTATCTTAGCGGATCAACCCTTGCTACTAGTTTGATCAGGAAGTCTTCCATATAGTGTTTCAACTTGTTTGTTACCCAGACTAGAGCAGCACATGATTTCTCTAAAGCTGAGTAATTCCGTTCACTTTCCTGAAATCTCTGGCTAACAAAATATATGGCATTTTCTTTGGTGGAGTCTTTCAGTTTTTTGAGCAAGTATAGCCTCTAAGGCGTCATTATTCACTGTCAAGAAAATCAATAGATGTTTGTCTTTGTGCAGTGGAATTAGCACATGTGGACATGTCAGGTATTGCTTCGATTTTCAAGCGATCCTTGACACCTTTCCGTCCATTCCCTTGAGGCATTCTTCTTTAGTAACTTGAAGATGGGTTCGCACATTATTGTCAGTTGATGAATGAACCGACTGATATACTGCAAATGTCCCATGAAACCTTTCTTTATGAGTCTTTAGCAGAGGTGTAGACACCCCATTCTGAACCCATCGGAGCAGAGTAATACCACTCTAAGTCTAGCCTTGAGTCAAGAGAAGAAATCCACCATTTCGTCATCTTTCATTAAGTTTTGACTAATGCCCGTTAGTTTGGACTAAACTGCATACGTGATAACGAGGGAAGGACAGAATTGTCCAGAGCAGCCTTGTCCCGCGTGAGACATGGCGTGTCTCACGCGAGACTAAGCTTCTGCAGGCGTGCAGAACCCAGTTTCCTCGTCGGTTTCAAACTCTCTTCTTGATAAATCTTATCAGTCCGGTTCTCCAATGATATTTGAGTTCTGGAACCTTCCTAGGGTGGTATCCCAATCCACCTTTACCTCTCCAACCTCCTATAAATACTTGATGATTTCTAGTATTTCAACCCTCGGATCCCTGATCAAAAAACACCATACACACACATTTTTTGGGTTTCTCTCCCTGAAAGATTCCTACAAAATCACCCTAAATCACCTAAAGTTTTTTATCAACCTTGTTGATCAACAAACATCGAAGTCCGAATCAAGGATTGAGGTGAAACTGTGTCCGCGTCAAGATTGGAATCTAGAGTCGAAACTATGTCTGAAACTCTTCTTAAAAGGTAAATCTTCCTTCCTTTCTAAATTGATTATTAGAGTGGTATAGCATAGTGAACCTAGGATCGGACTAGAGCCTCTCCAAATCATGGGGATGGTCTCGAAGCAATCGATCCTATATTCCGTTTAACCTCGTTAAATGGATATTTTTACTTGTTTATTTAAAATGTCTTTTTCTTTGAAAATCCCCCTTTAGCAAGACTGATCTCCGGATTTGGTGGAATGGGTGCTACTTGACCTTCCTATTCCATAATTTAAGCCCCGAACCCAAAATCTTTCAAAAAATGGTTTTTCTATATTTCCAATCAATAATATAGGTGGCGACTCTAAAAACAAAAAAACAAATAGTTCGGGAAACCTGAATTTCTCGCGCATCGCTACAGTTTTGCGACTCTGCTGGGGACTTATAGATTTAAAGTGGCTTATACTTGCATTAATAAGATGGGTTTTCAAATAAAATTTGTTTTTTTTATTCAGTTCAGGCTAGTCTCGCACGAGACAACTCTTTGTCTCACGCGAGACAAGGCTTCGGTATTCTGTTTGTTTTCTGGTCTTCCTTGTTCTTCTCAAGATCCGAGATGAGAGTCAAACACGTAAGAGGGATTCCAGATTACATTATCTGCAGAGTTCTTTCATCTTAAGATCTCCCTTAATTAAGATGTAGAACTAGAAGCCGTATTTTGTTTAAATATTGCTTTTAGATTGTAACTACGGCGGCCTGAGTCTTCCTGAATTGGGAGAAACGTAGGCAATCACTTGGCGCGGCTATTATCTGTTTTTCTTTTATTTTTCAAAAAAAATCCCTATTTTATCTATCAGCTAGATTGACTCTCACACGCGCGCACTCATGCTATATCTGTCATTGCACTACATACCCCGATTAACCCAGGACCCACACTAAGGATGGATGATGGTAACCACCTAGTCGCCGGTCTCTCCGAAGTTGGATCATCCCACTCCGCGAATTCAATCCACCTAGATTGTCATATCACGGAGAGCCTAGCCTTCCAGCCCTGCATCGCCATATATCATGCAGTATACTTTCTAGGATCACTCCGTGACTGGTCGGTTTTGACTCGGTGATCTTTCTTATTTTTGACCAAAATAAAGCCATGTAAAATTGAAAAGAAGGACTCGGAAAAGTCCCTTCGGCAAAACAAAGATGCTGATTGAAGAGCTTGAGGAAGTCAAAAGCGAACTCGAGGCTATGACTCAGAAGTGTAATACCCTCAAAGACCATATTGAAGACGACATCGATGAGAGGGTCAAGTATTGCCTCAACACCCTTTACCGTGATCTCAAAGAACAAATGGAGGAAGAATACCGCTCCTAACACAACACCTTTATGCAACACTATGAGAACCATATTCGAGACCTCCATAATTAAGCGGTTAAGAGAAGGAAAGGGAGGACCTACACTGACATTGGGAGGATCTCTCTCGGTCATCTCTTCAGAAGCCTTCACAAAGATGGGAAGCTAAAGCCAATAGAGGGTTATCTGCCTAAAAGGGAAGGTCGAGCTCCACACCTTTACTGCTACTACCATCGGTGCCATGGCCACCATACCGATGATTGCTCAAACCGGAAGAATGCAGTCCAAGACCTTATTGACAACGACGTCATCAGAGTTTGTCCTAGCGGTGGCATAGTTTGAAAGAGTTAGAGCAATGAGAGCTTTTTTCCTTTTTTCAGTCATTTACTTTATTTGCAAGAAAAACAGTTAGTAGTCTAGTTTCAGTTTGGGTACTACTTGCTTAAGATCCTCATTTGTGGGCAAGAGTATCAAGTTTCTTTTAATAATAGTTTAGTCAGTATCTTTTCTTTTTAGAACTTCTGATTACTTATTCAGTGGATTTGAGATTGAGAAAGATAGTACCGTAAATGTCATTGAAACTTGCAACGAAAATGACTACTCTAAAGCACTCTGGTTTTCCAGAAACCTTTCTGTTTGGAGAATGATGCAAGCAAAAGGGTACTTTCCTGGCTTGGGACTTGGCAAACACTTGCAAGGGGTAATGGAGCCACCGCCTGTTTCCTCACCGCACACAAAGCATGGCCTAGGATACATCATTTCCATCCACGATGAAAGTGATGAAAAAGATTGCACCTTCACTCAGACCAAGTGGGAAGGAAATGCCTACAAAAGTCACAATAACCCAAACACAAAGGGCTGCAACCTCGAACCATACAGAAAGACACTCAATGGCTACTTCGTTCGAGAGGGGAGGACATCCCGTACTTTATCTTTTCAGAACAATGGACTGACGATAAGGGAAAGCGCCATCCGGGCTTTGAAATCTTCAATGACTGCGACGCTTCTTCAGATGAAACAGAACCCGTCCCGCTAATCCTTAAAGATTTGTGGGGTGCAAAGGCAGAAATGACCAGCGAATGAGACTTTGTGTTGGGAGAAGACATGTTGCGACAGTTCGAGAACCTTTGCCGGCTAGAAGACAACCAAATCCATGCAATATCCGAGGGGGATGCTCCAACTACTGATTACACGAAGTTAATCCAGAAATGTGATGAGCCAATTCTAAACTGGCACGTCATCGGGGAACCAGTTGTTGATGAAGACTTCATGATCAAAGAGCTTGGTTGCACTCCCCATCCCCGCAAGAAGATAGGCCCTACAGCTTTCACTTTAGAGTTAGGCTCCGCCTCTAATGAACTCACTCAAGAGGAAATTGAGGCGGTGGCCGAGCATGTATTCCCCTTCTTCCTTAATGAAAACTTTGATCTTTCCGGGTACCCTGATATTCCTAACATCGTGAAAGATGAATAATAATAATGAATATAACGAACAAGTTAATAATGAATCATATGATGAGATAGATCAAGAAAACGAACAAATCTTAAAAGAATTAGCAAAGCTAGTAGGTCGTTGTGGAAATAATGGCCATGTTGACAATGAAGAAATGCAAACAGTTAATCTTGGGATGGCAGAAGACCCCAGAGAAATCAAGATCGGCAGCTTCTTTAAGAGGGAAGACAGAGAAACCCTAACGCAGCTCCTCAGAGAATATGTCGATGTTTTCGCTTGGTCCTACTACAAAGATATGCCAGGGTTAAATCAGTCGATCGTAGAGCACAGAATACCGCTACTACTTAACGCCAAACCAGTCAAACAGAAACTGCGCAGAATTAAGCCCGAATGGTCGATGCAAGTGAAAGAGGGCAGTCACAATGCTCTTCCATGACATGATCCACAAAGAAATAGAGGTATATGTGGAAGACATGATTATCCACTCCAAAGGGACAGATGGTCAGCACTTTACAGATCTTAGAAAATTCTTCAATTGACTGAGATAACACAAGATGAGGCTCAACCCCGCAAAATGCTCATTTGGGGTGGTCAAAAGAAAAGTCTTGGGATACATGGTCACCGAACGTGGCATAGAAGCAGACCCTGCCAAGATAAAGGCCATCATAGACGTACCTCCGCCGAGAACACAAAAAGAAGTGAAAGGATTCATGGCCAGACTCCAGTACATCAGTCGATTCATCAATCAACTGACTACAATGTGCGATCCTATCTTCAAGCTACTTAAGAAAAATGCACCTCAAGAATGGACCGAGGAATGTCAAGAGGCATTCAAGGAAGTTAAGCACTACTTGACTTCCCCACCTATCCTGGTTCCATCGCACAAGGAGAAACCCTTGAAACTCTACCTCACGGTTACTGACAATGCACTAGGGGCTATGCTTGCTCAAGAACAGCCAGCTTCGCACACAGAGAATGCAATCTCCTTTGTCAGCCGTCGATTCCAAGGCAGTGAAGTCAATTACTCTCCGCTCGACAAGTCTTGCGCTGCTCTCGTCTGGGTAACACAGAGACTAAAACACTACATGGAAGCATTCCCAGTTCGCCTCATCGCGCAAATGGATCCTCTGAAATACATACTTGACAAACTGATATGTCATTGCGCCTAGCCAAGTGGTATTTCATGCTCGCGGGGTATGATATTACTTACGTCACTCAGAAGTCCGTCAGAGGCAGTGTATCCGCAGATCAGTTAGCCGAATTTCCTTGCGACGAAGCGAAGGGGGAACACCCGCGATTCCCTGATGAGGACATCATGAGTATAGACAAAAATAAGTGGCAATTATTAATTGATGGCACAGCCAATAAGAAAGGTTATGGCATCGAAATGCTATTGGTAGATCCCGGCAACATCTATACTCCGCTAGCAATACGTCTCGACTTTGACGCCACTAATAACACTGCCGAATGCGAAGCTTGTATAACAGGACTCGAAGCAGCCCTAAAATGCAACATGACTGAACTCGAGGTATTTGGGGACTCCCAGTTGATCATCAACCAGACACTGAAGAAGTGGAGGATCCAAGATCCAACCCTTCAAAGATACAATGCCCACCTCCAAGAGTTGGTGTAGAAATTCCAAGATGTCTCATTTCACTACCTCCCTAGAGACAAAAATCGGTTTGCAGATGCTCTGGCTACACTTGCTTCCTTGGTCAAAATCCCCGCGGGAAAGGCAGTAAAACCCTTCAAAGTAACTCGGTGAGCAACTCCTGCCTACTGTGTCGTCATTGACCTCCATGACTACAAAGACAAATGGTTATCCGAATGCGCCACCATCGAGGATTCCGATAAGAAATTTGGCATTTCATCCTAGATGGAACCTCTCCGCCTGAGGCCAACAAGAAAACTCAAGTTACCCTTAAAAGACTGGCAGCCAGACGTCATCATTGTTGAACGACTATTTAAAAAGTACTCCCAGAGGAATCTCCTTTGCGTCACCAAAGAAGAGGCCCAAGAAATAATGGACCATATTTATCAAGGAGTAAGCGGAATCCACATGAGCGGAAACATGCTCGCCAAGAAGATCATCAGACAAGGGTACTTTTGGTTAACCATGGAAGCTGACTGTACCAACATGGTCAAGAAATGCCAAAAGTGCCACATACACGCTAATCTTCAGCATGCACCGCCTTCCTTGCTGTACTCCATGACATCCCCTTGGCCATTCTCTACATGGGGCATAGACGTGATCGGAAAGGTCACACAAGCAGGAACCAACGGGCACTGTTTCATTTTAGTAGCCATCGACTATTTCACTAAATGGATCGAGGCCGTCTCCTACAAAGTCTTGAATGCTAGAAAAGTAGCAGAATTCATCAAGCACAACATCATTTACCGATAAGGGGTTCCACAAGAGATGATATCCGATAATCCCACTTTGAGAAAGAAACCGATTGCCTCTTGACAGAATACAAAATCGTAAGGCACAAATCCTCTCATTACAGGCCTCAAACGAATGGAACAGTTGAAGCCGCAAACAAAATGATCGAAACCATCATCAGAAAAATGGCAGTCACTGGAAAAGATTGGCCCGACAAGCTACCCTTCGCACTTTTGGGATACCGCTCTTCAGTCCAAACAGCTACAGATGAAACCCCATATCCCCTTGAGTACGGAATGGAAGTCGTCCTACCAATAGAGTTGGAAATACCATCACTTAGGGTTCTCCTTGAAAACCAAGTGAACGAAGTTGACTGGTAAGAAAACAAATACAAAGAACTAGCCCTTCTAGACGAAAGAAGACTGAAAGCAGCCGAACACACTCAAGCCTACCAAAGGAGAATGGCAAGGGCTTTCAACAAAAAGGTCAAGACAAGGAACATCAGAGTAGGTGACATGGTTCTCCGCGAGCACCGCCCCGGACCTTTCAACCCTCTAGGCAAGTGGGGACCGAGATAGATAGGGCCCTATATCATAAAGAAGATATTCTCTGGGGGAGCCCTTCAGCTAGTGGACTTAGACGGAGATCAACTACCGAAGCCGGTCAACATGGACAAGCTCAAGAAATACTTTGCGTGACTTGGCCTCTTAAAAAGAAAAATCGCTCGCTAGGTTGAAAATCCCGAAAGGGGCGGCCTAGGCAAAAATTAGAGCTTCCACAAGAAAAGAAGCCCACTAGATTGAACACCTGAAAAGGCGATCTAGGCAAAAGCCAAGGTGTGCATTTAAAAAAAAAAAAAAAAGAGGAGACCTTGTCTCGCGCGAGACTACCCCTCGGCATGAAATCGAAGTTTTGTCCTTTTTCTCTCAAAAATGAACTACGTTAGACCTGAGCCTCTTATTTAATTGTTGTAAAAGAGGAACGTAGGCAGCCTTTGGGTCCGGTCTGATCAAATAATAAAATCAAATCGTGTCCTTGTATTAATTGAATGCATTTTTTAATAACAAAAGGAAAATTCTAACGACAACGACTAAATTGCTAAGCTAACAATCTTGAAAAAAAATGCTAATAAATAAAACTATTGATCTATCAAAGCCAATCTCTTGGTACTCTCTAGGATCTAGTCTTTCTTTGACTTGGTAGGTCGGCGGACATGATCGCCCCTGTCCTCTCGACCTCTCTTGCGACTTGGACCCTTCGAAACAGAACACCCATCGAGGCGAGTGAAAACTGATTCCGAAAGCCTCTTGAAGACATTGGGCCTATCCAAAGCTTGAATATTTCCGGGGAGACCCTTACCTCGTCTCTCGTACCAATCCCCATCAAGAAAATCTTGGGTTGGATCAGTCTGTACATTAGCAGGATCTGATTGAGTCTCGCTCCTTCTCAAAATGCTGCTCGTCACGAAGGAATCTCCTAGCAGTGAAAGCCGCAGATCATCAATCTTCTCCGCACTTGGGTGACCGGTATAAAGGAACCAATCCAAGTACTTGTCAGATAAGAAGACACTTGCATCAAAAGTCCGAAGGTTCGACCAACGATCTCGACTAGTTCCTTCACCCCATGCTTGAGCTAGCACCTTCGCAAACTCCAAACCAATATAGGACACTTCATGAGAGGCTCCTTCGAAAATATAAGTGTCCTGCTGTTGGCCAAACTGACGGACCACCCGCTTGGGGAAATAGAAAGAGGAATCTCGCAAGCCTGGAAGAACAACCCTGTCAAAACCCTTGGTATTGGCAATATACTTGTTCAACCTCCAATAAGGCGGACACCAAATAATATCTACAGTAGTGGCCTTTGCAATCAACTTAGCCCACTCATCTACCGAAAGATCCTTGATGCAACTTCCTCATATGATATGTAAAAGGAGAATACTCCAATGGAGTTCCTACCAACTTGAGATGTTCCCTGAGCCAAATAGTCAACAAAAGAGGACTCCCTTGAGTCATAGCACCGGTCTTATGCAGCGCATCAAGACCATGAAGGGTCTCACCAAGTATTAACGGAATGACATTCCTAGAATGTTTCCTAGCCTGCAGAATGATTTCCACCAATTGGGAGTCAACCAAGCCACCTCGACATGTGAACAAAACATCTCCGAAAAGAGAAAGAGCCAAAAGTTCCGTTTGTAAATATGGAAGGCCTCGTCATCCGAATCTCCGCTAAAGCGTTCAGGAAAAGAAGAGCAATCTACCCATCTGCGTTGGACCAACGTATAGCAAGTATCAAGGGGGATCCCTAAAAATTCGTTCAAAGCTTCTGAATGATTCCTATCAAACATAGGAACAGCAATCTCACCGGTCAAAGGTGTATCCAAGACAATGGCAAATTCCTCAACAGTAGGCACCATCTCATTAAGAGAGAAATTAAAGAGATGATCAGAGGGATTTCAAAATCGAGCAGCGTCCGGTAGAAGATTCCAATCCGGTTGGAGGTTCTTCAAAGTAAAAAGGATTCTGAATCCGAATTTGGCAATAAACTTGTTGCGAGACCAATTATGAAACGATCTCACAAAATTCCTTGTTGCTTGCTTGAATACTTTGACTGCTTCGGGTGGCAAAGAAAAATCATTGACAATCTTGGACGTTGAAACGATCTCCTTGGAAGCCATGGATCACAGGGTTGGAGAAGAAGGCAAGAATTTGACCCTAACAAGATATCTCTAGAGTTTGAGAGGCTGGAATGAGTTATCTGGCTGGACTACAGGGTGTTTATATATGGGAAAACTGGCAGAATCCTGTTTGAAGAAGAAAAGAACTCTTCCTGAGTAGCGTGTCTCGCGCGAGATACCTTGTCCCGCGCGATACAACCCTTTGGAAATTTCAGCAGCCCTCCTGCACAAATGAATGATCTAGCCCCGACTTGACGAAGCAAGTCTCAAAACCTGCAAGTATAGTTCCTAATATGCAGTAAATGCATCACAACCAGACTCAAAACCTCGACCTGAATTGGTCATCTCATTCCCCACGGAAGTCGAGAAAGTTAAAAAATTAATTAGACCTAGGATTAGGAATTAAGAAAATTATGTTGTTGTGCTACCTACTTGCTAACAGGTACAAATAAGAAAAGATGTTTGGGCCGACCCGACCAATATTTACAAGTTTCAAGATAAATGGGGGATAAAAATGGGATCGCGCCATCAAGTTTCCTGAGCTGCCAACACTTCCATCATCACCACCGCCGGGGCTACTGTCCCTCCACGGCCGCTTGGCTCCACAAGTAGGGGTCACTGCAGAGGCTATCGTCGACGCCGCCGAAGCCGCCTTATGAAACAGCCTCTCGGACAGATCGGACACCGTGGACATCAAGCCAGCCATCCTGCTCGCACTACGGTCATAATCCTTCGCGGATAAGACAACCTGTTAAGAAAAGGAAGATGCTCAGAGGAAATTGGACATATACATATATATGGACGATATGAGGAAAAGAATAAACAAAAATGTATCGAAGATGCATAGGTGTGAGTACGCCAATCCAATTCGCGACCCTTTTTAGGTGCATTTTAATGTGATAAAATTGCACTAATGGGCATTCTGGTAAATTCTCGGTCCGTTCCGAGACTTCCGGAAACATTTTATGAGTTTCTCGCAAAGGAAGTATTTTTAAGTATTTTTCTCGGACAAAAGGACCTACAGGGAATTAATTGCTTTGGGCTTTTAAAGAATTAACTCGGAATGTTCCACAAACAGGTTTTGGCTCCAGAAACAGTTACGGGCGTGACCAGTCGTGCGACAACTTGAACCATGGAAAAGCGAAGCATTGGGTCGTGCAACATTATAATCCATTTTCCCAATATACGTTTAAATAGAAAATTCGTTCATTTGCAAAGGGATATCACCATTCTCATTCTCTCACTACCCGTAGCTTTCTCTCTCTATAAGAAAACACAGTCTCCCTCACCAAATCATTCGCCGGCGACCTTACTTCCAACCACAATTGCCCACCACCGTCCTCTGCAATCCCCAAATCAACAAGCCCTCCTCACCGTTCTACCTCCCTCTTCCTCAATTACCTTCTTCCCCGATCTACTCTCTCCCAATTTCCCTCTCAACCCAACAACGACCGTTCTTCCCTCAACCCCAATTGAACGGAGACCTCACCGAAGACCTCACCCAATTCTCTCTAATCCCCTGCTTCACCTCGGCCTACCTCTCTCTATACCTAAACGGCGACAACCCAATCCCTCCAATCTCAATCGCTACTGACCCAGAACCTAAGCCCATTGATTGCCACTGTTTCACCAATAACCGTTAATCACCACCGTCTACAACAACGCCAATCATAATCCCAAGTCCGTTCAACACGCATGCACTTGAAACTGCCAATTTACTCAATCTGAGATTTGAGCTCGTTCTGTTCTGAAGCTGATTGAAGGCCCTCTATACCGACGTGGTATAGAGAGCGTGGACTACAAGGGTAACTCTCATTTCTCTCTCTTGCACAAACTGTTAATTCTACTCAGTTTGATGTAATGGTTCAATCTTAAACCGCAATCTCTCTGTTTAAATTTCTGTGATCTGCCTGTTTGGTTTATGTTAATTGTTCAATTTCAAATCACTTGCCTGGTGTATGATGTTTGTTGATTAAACCTCAAATTGGGTGTGGATCATTCATATCCACACTCATTTGAAGTGTTTCGTGTGGATCTCCATGTTTATGTTCAGGCTGTAGTAGGATGTTTTAATCATTTGGTGTTGCTGATACCGTGGTCATTTGGTGTTATTGATATTCTGATCATTTGGTGATTGCTGTAGTGTGAGTTTTGTAAAACCTCTGCAAAAGGCCTTGTCGTGTCACGCGACACAACCTGCTCCCAGGTCATGTGTCACGCGACACAATGAGCCCTCTGCAGCAGGTTTAGTTCAGTTGTAAGTTATTTGTCCTCCTTGTAATCTGGGATGTGGCCTCCCGGGATAAATGGCTCACAAGTTGTAATCCCCCTTCTTGAGCAATAAAACAAAGTATTCCTATGCATTTTATACATATTTCGTCACACACAATTTGCACACACGTTTGAATATTTTAGATGTTGAACATAGAAAGACTCGTCCACGGACAAGGCGTGTTGGGTGCACTCTCGGTTCTTCCCAACACGTAATCTGACCCCCGAACCCACATTTTCTCTTTTCAAAAGGTATTCAATGTTTCCTTAAAAACGGCGTGGCGACTCCTAATTTTATTTTTTTCGGCGAGCGCACATTCAGTGGCGACTCCGCTGGGGACTTGAAACTTGTTTATTCAAAAGTGGGTCAAACTTTCGTGCTTGTTCAACATTCATTTCATTCATTTGTGTGTGCCTTATTGTGTGACATTTTATGTGTGTAAATGCATTTGGTGCTTTGCTTTATTCCCTCCCCTTCCTTGTTTCCTGTTTGTTGTGCTTGGGGCTGAGATATTGTTTTGGATGCTTGGAGACTGGGGCTGTTGCTGCTTCTTTTCAGATTCTGGATATTTGTTTCCTTCTGTCACGCGACAGAGAGTGCCTTGGTTGTCCTGTGTCACGCGACAGAAGGTGGTCACCCTGCAGGACCTGATTTCCTTGATACAGGTTGTGGTTGTGGGCAATCCCCATGATCAATATTATTGATCCTTGATTATTGTACTCTGTGGGGTGTGCGTGTGTGTTGATTTTCCTTTTATCACCCCTTTTCAAATAAAAAAAATAAAAATAAATAAAAATAAAAATAAATAAAAAAATCATTTTCATAAATAAAGGAATCTAGTCATCCCGCACACTACTTCACGTAGATCTAGAACCCTCGGGTGCGATTGACGGCATCGCGAACGGTGATGATATTCACCTACGCTTGAGCGCCTAATGTCAAACATATCCCCCTAGCGCGTTATAGGTGGTGCCACACTTTTAACCTTACCCAAACGGTTGGTTTTTGACATGACATTTTCAAATACACTAAAATGAGTTGTTTCAAAAATTTTAATAGACCTTCGTACCTACCCCAAAACCTAGCACGTATGGGCATGTTGCCATCGCAACATAGTTTCGCGTAGGGACATGTCGCTCTCACGGCATGTTATAACGAGAGATCATGTCGCTTTGTCAACGTGCACCGACGAGAGGTCATGCCGGATTTTTCCTTGAAATTCTTCAAGAATACCCGTTATGCTGCCCAAATTTCTCCAGAAATTGGGGCTGCTCATCCGTCCCATAAATGCTTCGGTTTTGATTAGGTATTATTGCCTATTATTAATTTTTAATCAATACATTTGGTGTATTTTTGGATGATGTGCCCTAGGTTTCCCCGAGGTTCTAGAACGCATGAATAAAGGCTTATCCTTTCCCAACTGTTCATAGGACTTAAAAGATACCGATTTTTACTTGAACATTAATAAGATGTTGCGCGAGTCCGTCTCCATTCCCGCTCTTCCCTCTCCCATACCATCTCAAAGTTCTCTACCCTCCATCTATACACGCTCTTACCTCTTCACCTCTGCAAGGCAACGGCAAGTTGGGTGTGTGCTCTCGTTCCTGGCGCTCATTGGTCCACATTCCTGAGGCGAAAGCAGTTTCAAGTGCCCGAGTGATCGTTCATATGATTCGGAATCAAAAATGTTCGGTGCAGAGAAGATTATGGTCCACCAATCTGGAAGTTCAAATCCCATGGGTCAGCAGAGTGCAAATGGTGCGTCCATCGAAAAGTTGCGAGCTCCCTTTGAAGCTGTTTTTCCTTGTGAGCGGGAGGCCCGATTTCTTGCTCAGATTGCTCAAGCTAAGGAAGACGATTTGTGAATGATAGAAAGATCGAGAAGGGTCCTCATCCCACCGATGGCAACGATGTTTTTCCTTCCATCCAATGTTGAAGAAGTCAATCAGTCTTCGTAGGTTCTAGAATGTCCCTTTCGGGCATGAGTCTGTCGAGTCCAAGTTGGACCAGTTTTTTTGCTTTGCAGTAATAAAAGTTTTGTTTCTCTTCTTGCTAGACTCGAGACATCACTTGCACACCCACGTTACACTCGATTGAAATGGTCTTATTCCAAATGATCACTTGTGCTGCTCACCGACTAATGCTTTGAAATGACTAATGTTTAAATTGATCGGAGTGAGAAAATCGACTGACATCCTCCCCATATTGCATCCCATATGCTCACACCCCTTTCATCATCCTCGTCATCGCTCAAAGAATTTTCATGGATCTTCCTCAAAGTAAGCTTAAGCAAGCAAGGAAGACTCAATCTCGTTCGAATCATCCGGTAGGGACTGCGGTTGAAACCTTTCACCCTTAGGAAAATCATTACCTCACCCTCACCAAACGATACCCTTTCATTTCAAGATCGGCACATTTTTGAAACCCATCTAACCATTTCCAGAAAAAGGGGGACTGTCCTTGAGACTCCCGTAATTCAAAAGAAGATTGACCATTTCCAAGCTCAAGAGCGACGGAAGGCAATGATCCATCCTAGGGGCTAGCTGAAATTATCCTCTCAAAACAAAATTGAAAAAAGGAGAGATAAAAAAAGGAGAATAAAAAAAAGAAGAAAAGAAAGAGAGCCTAGTCCCTAGCGATCCTCTCAAAAGCAAAGTCAAAGGATCCGGTCGTTACTCAAGAGGAGTCTCAGAGTGAATAAAGAGACAGCACGGATGTCCCCTCACCATTACCTCTAACCGATCCCAAGCCGTCCTCTCGATTTTAGAGGACATCCCCATTACCATTACCCTTGCCCTTGGCAAAGCCAAGACTGACCTCTCATTCTTAGAGGCAAATCAATTCCCTCACCTTAGAAATCCCAAACTCATCCCTGCAAGCCAACCTCTCATCTTTAGAGGTTCAGTCAGTAAAAAGCCCAGCCGACCTCTCATCTTAAGAGGTCATGATATCCTGAATCACCCAGTCGCAGCTCCTACCGGATAACAGTTTCAGACCATCAAGCGAAGATTGTGCAAATTCCATCCGTTCATTCGACATTTCATGTGATCATATTTCACTTCTCCTCCGCAAACACTTGCCGTGGACGTCCCACTGGGGGTCCACATCCGTGTCTCCCATCGACACTCCAAGAGGACATGTTTTTCAATTCTCCAAATCCTCAAAATCCTCAAAGGTCCTCAGATTCTCGAATTCCAACGTTCAATCTCTTCATTCGGGATAAGCCCAAACTACGGCGACCTGAGCTCCTCCCAAGGAGGGGAACGTAGGCAACCATAACTGGTCCGGTCGAAATCATAAACAGATCTCAGAAAATCATGTCTCCTCAAGGACCATGCCCATACACTATCCATCCGTCCGAGTTTGATTCTCGACATCAGTGGGCTTTCTCCTCAGGACTAATTGAAATATTTGTTCATATCGGCTTTAGTGGTTGAATAACCCGAACATCAATAAAGGGTTTTAAGTAGCTTTGTGATCATCAAGAATAAGACAAGTTTTCAAGTGTCTTCTCTTTCTACATCATAGGAAGATAGAGCCAAACACTGTTTCGGTCAGCAGGGGCTTCCATACACTGTTCCACACCTTGTGATGCTTATACTCTCCTAAAAGAGTCAAACCCAAAAGCAAGTGAGTCACAGAATCGGGATCCATTCCCACCCTCAAAAAATGTGCCCCTGCACGTAAACATTTCCGAGTCTTGTCCAGTGACTGATTGACTGCGGTTTGAAATGATGGGTTGCCTCTTTGACCACAAGATGACTCTATCTGCGATGAAGCTGCATGGAATTTCCTCAAGCTGGGACTTTGGTTAAGGTATCCCTCCGGCTCTCCTTACCAGATTTCCCTCCAGGTTTGCATTGCACTATCAACTGGGGCTTCGCCAAGCCGGGATCATTCTCTGCACATTCTCTACTGCTTGCCTCCTCAGGTGCGCGACACACTTTATCCTCACCAGCAACGGACCTACTGCAACCAGTACCCCCGGGAGCGTCCCCGACTTGCCTAAGCTGCACCATCCATGCAGCACCACTCATACATTTTCCCACCTCATGGGAGAGGGTCCACCTCATTATAAACACTTTCGTTCCATACACGATCCCTCATAGCATAATGGCTACATACACATCTCCTCGCCAAGCCGTGCAAAACCCTCACTTCCCTTCCATCCTCAGCTGAGATGGACTAGTGCAATAAAAGATTAATAATGCATAAGCAAAAGCTCAAGAGTCAAGTAAAATGCAAAGTGCCTAGAAGTGTTGTGTTTTCCCTCGCAGGGTACAATAATCAAGTGATCATAATCTGATCGTGGGGATTGCCCCTCAAATCACAATCTTGGACAAGGATTCCAAATCCTGCAGGTGGCAGATCCCGCCTTTATCATTTTCATCAGGCCCGTCACCTTCAAACTCATCAGCACCGTCGAAAAGAGCTCCAGCAGTCCAGTCTCCAAGCAATGCTTGACAAAAAAGAGTTCAGCTGCCCCAGTACCCAAGCAATAATGCTCACCAGTCCCGACGACTTCAAAGACTATTTTGCAAAGACCGTCCCGTGAACGACCATCCAGCAAGCATCGACAAGTGGTATAGGTCCCTCCGGCAACCGCCACCGCCAGCAGCAATAGTTAGCATGAGACCCTCCGACAGCTACATCTATCCCCAGTAGAATCAAAAGTAGCCTAAGACCCTTGGCAGCAACCTCCCATCAAGCAGTAGCATGAGACCCTCCGGCAGCTACAACTCTCCATCACCAACAGCAATGGTAGTCTAAGACCCTCGGGCAGCTACAGGTGAGCACAGCACAGGTATGAACGCATATCTCCTTCAAGCTTCAGATCATCATATCGACAATTTTCAAATCGGTTCGAGACACCGTAGGTCTCATAACATTTTCAAAATCGGTTCGAGACACCGTATGTCTTATGTCATTTTCAAAATCGGTTCGAGACACCGTAGGTCTCATAACATTTTCAAAATCGGTTCGAGACACCGTATGTCTCATGTCATTTTCAAATCAGTTTGAGACGCCGTAGGTCTTACGTTATTTTCAAATCGGTTCGAGACACCGTATGTCTCATGTCATTGCCATATCGGGTCGAGACACCATAGATCTCGCGTCATTTTCAAAATCGGTTTGAGACACCGTAGGTCTTGCATCATTTTCAAAGCGGGTCGAGACACCGTAGATCTCGCGTCATTTTAAATCGGTTCGAGACACCGTAGGTCTCATAACACTTTCAAAGCGGTTCGAGACACCGTAGATCTCGCGTCATTTTAAATCGGTTCGAGACACCGTAGGTCTCATAACACTTTCAAAGTGGTTCGAGACACCGTAGGTCTCATAACATTTTCAAATCGGTTCGAGACACCGTAGGTCTCGCGTCATTTTCAAATCGGTTTGAGACACCGTAGGTCTCGTGTCATTTTCAATTCGGTTCGAGACACCGTAGGTCTCGCGTTACTTTCAAATCGGTTCGAGACACCGTAGGTCTCGCGTTACTTTCAAATCGGTTCGAGACGCCGTAGGTCTTGCGTCATTTTAAAAATCGGTTCGAGGCACCGTATGTCTCATGTCATTGTCACTTCGGTTCGAGACGCCGTACGTTCTCACTTGTCTCAGAAGACCGGCTTGATTCCCTCCTAGGGATACGTAGGAATCCTTTCTCAAAAGGTCCAGCCATATTATCCACCAGTCATTTTTCACTATCCGCCATATCCCCCGGCTGCTCATTGGGATTGGGTCCTTCTTGTCGACAACCTCACTTCTTCCATAAGTAACGTTGCCGAGGGGCTCTGTGAGTACGCCAATCTAATTCGCGACCCTTTTTTAGGTGCATTTTAATGTGATAAAATTGCACTAAGGGGCATTTTGGTAAATTCCCGGTCCGTTCCGAGACTTCCGGAAACATTTTATGAGTTTCTCGCGAAGGAAGTATTTTTTAGTATTTTTCCCGGACAAAAGGACCTACAGGGAATTAACTGCTTTGGGCTTTTAAAGAATTAACTCGGAATGTTCCAGAAGCAGGTTTTGGCGCCAGAAACAGTTACGGGCGTGACCAGTCGTGCGACAACTTGAACCATGGAAAAGCGAAGCATTGGGTCGTGCGACATTATAATCCATTTTCCCAATATACGTTTAAATAGAAAATTCGTTCATTTGCAAAGGGATCTCACCATTCTCATTCTCTCTCTACCCGTAGCTTTCTCTCTCTATACGCAAACACAGTCTCCCTCACCAAATCATTCGCCGGCGACCTTACTTCCAACCACAATTGCCCACCACCGTCCTCAGCAATCCTCAAATCAACAACCCCTCCTCACCGTTCTACCTCCCTCTTCCTCAATTACCTTCTTCCCCGATCTACTCTCTCCTAATTTCCCTCTCAACCCAACAATGACCGTTCTCTCCCTCAACCCCAATTGAACGGAGACCTCACCAGAGACCTCACCCAATTCTCTCTAATCCCCTGCTTTACCTCGGCCTACCTCTCTCTATACCTAAACGGCGACAACCCAATCCCTCCAATCTCAATCGCTACTCACCCAGAACCTAAGCCCGTTGATTGCCACCGTTTCACTAACAACTGTTAATCACCACCCACTATAATAACGCCAATCATAATCCCAAGTCCGTTTAACACACACGCACTTGAAACTGCCAAGCTACTCAATCTGAGATTTAAGCTCGTTCTGTTCTGAAGCTGATTGAAGGCCCTCTATACCGATGTGGTATAGAGAGCGTGGACTAAAAGGGTAACTCTACTTTCTCTCTCTTGCACAAACTGTTAATTCTACTCAGTTTGATGTAATGGTACAATCCTAAACCGCAATCTCTCTGTTTATATTTTTGGGATCTGCCTGTTTGGTTTATGTTAATTGTTCAATTTCAAATCACTTGCCTGGTGTATGATGTTTGTTGATTAAACCTCAAATTGGGTGTGGATCATTCATATCCACACTCATTTGAAGTGTTTCATGTGGATGTCCATGTTTATGTTCAGGCTGTAGTAGATGTTTTAATCATTTCGTGTTGCTGATACTGTGGTCATTTGGTGTTATTGATATTCTGATCATTTGGTGATTGTTGTAGTGTGAGTTTTGTAAAACCTCTGCAAAAGGCCTTGTCGTGTCACGCGACACAACCTGCTTCCAGGTCCTGTGTCACGCGATACAATGAGCCCTCTGCAGCAGGTTCAGTTCAGTTGTAAGTTGTTTGTCCTCCTTGTAATCTGGGACGTGGCCTCTCGGGGTAAATGGCTCACAAGTTGTAATCCCCCTTCTTGAGCAATAAAACAAAGTATTCCTATGCATTTTATACATATTTCGTCACACACAATTTGCACACACGTTTGAATGTTTTGGATGTTGAACATAGAAAGACTCATCTACGGACGAGGCGTGTTGGGTGAACCAGAGGCGGAAGTAGAAACTTGAGCACGTGACTGCCTGCCGCCTACCACAAGGGGACCCATCAAGCGAGGCAAGAACTCCTCATATGAAGCCCATGGGACAATACAATCTGTTGCCTCATAGCCATTCACGAAATTGGCATAATCCCTATCAGGGATAAAATGAGTCGGATGCATTGCCCTAGGCGGATCCTCTGGCACTCTCCGTGGAAGTGAACCCCGGCCATGCTGAGGGAAGACTCTCTCACCTAGATACATGGTATCCCCATCCAACGATACCAAGATCCTCTGTACGTCGGTGACATCCCACGCATAGTGAACCTCTCGCTCCAATGAGGCCCACGGGTACAGGCCCAGCCGCTCAAAATCAAAGCCATCCAGCAAGACCCGCGCCTCCTCAATGGTCAAGGTCCAGTCCTCCCCCCGCCTCCTCGTCCATGGTCCGCTTGGAATGGATCCACCTCCTGATATCTGGAAACTTGGGATTGCGATCATCCAGCTCAAACTTGTGCAACGAAAAGATGGCATACCCCCATATCTGTACCAGAAAACAGAGCAGATTCGATATAATGCACAGGCAAAATGTACAGATAAATGACAAGGAAAGTCAGAAAATGTACCTCCCAAGCATAAGAATACCCCGACATGGTATCCTTGGTATGCCTACATCATCCATGGCATGATAGCAGAAGTCCAGCCCGGCTGAGCCCCAGTCATAGGTCCTCACCAGGTCCAGATCCTCCAGCAGCCCCAAAAGAGCAAGGCGATCCGTGGAGAAATGATTAGCAAAGATGGTCTTTGATAATATGTACCAGAGAGCACCCCTCACCAACCGATCCATGTCTGCATTAGGCTTATCACCATAGGCCAAGAGTTGATCGCGAAGAGGCAAAAACTCAGCAGCAAATCCCTTAACCTTATTAGGGTAAAGCCAATCAACCGTCGCCACTCAGCTGGATTCGCAGGTTTGAAGCCCTCGGTGTTTGGAAGAGCAATGCCGGTAAATTCCAGCCCAGTAATAGCAAGAAAGTCAGTAGGGGTCATTGTAGCTTCCCCAAAATGAAGGTGAACCGTGTGGGTAGTGTCCCACCACCTCTCCCTAATGGCTTGCAGGACTTGAGGAGTTCGCCTCATCCCGCGGATATTATCAACAAAAGTGAGGAGCCCCGTCTAAGCCACCCTCGGCCGGACTCCGTTCAAAACCTTGACTTTGTCCCACAAAGTCTTGGCAAACTTGGCACTTCCACGGCAGTTTTTGGTCGACCTGTATGGCTGCAAAACGAAAGAAAGACAAAGAAACAATGTCAGAAATCACTCATGGCAAAACTCCAAAGAAATAGAAGAAATTTTTCATTGGGGCATTTCGTCGAACACTTGGCGTGCACACTAGAAAGTCATGTTCAAGGATGCATTTTGGCTACCAAAATCGATCCCTCCTACAATCCAAGATGTGTAGGGAGCTCATACATGTGCAAATACAACGTCAACATCCAACAAAATCGACACAAATCAAAGCATGCAGCAATAGAACCATGTTCTAGAAAAATGACCAAATGGATGAATTTGGGGATTTTAAGAAATGGGTTTAACGCAATGCAAAGCATGAAACGGATTTAGAAAGACATTCTTACCAAACCCTCACGAATAGCATGGGAAATATGCGTAGGACGATCGAACGTGAGATCATTGCGGGGATAGTCTTTCCCAAGCAAATGACTTCTAAAAATTGGATTTTTCCTTTCTTGAGCCATGGATGATGGAAGAAGGAGAGATTGAGAGATTCACTGAAGAGAGAAATCAACAAACAACACGCAAGAATCTCAATAAAGAACGCCTGAGCTCGGACTTGCAGAGAGAGTTTGAAATGGGTGTTTTGAAATAAACATACAGCTGATGCTTTATTGCCTCGATAGTGCTTGTCCCGCGCGATACAGGCTGTCCCGCGTGAGACAGACCCCCTGGAAAAGTACAAAATTGTCCTCAACAATAAGCGTCTGCGAAACGTCAAAATCCAAAATTTTGATGCATTTACCCTTGAAAGTGATACCCTAGCAAGGAAACATGGAAAAATTGGTACCGTAAGTCACGGAATGAGCCGAACGTGGCATGCGCATAATCGCCCAATACGGCATCCAGTCACCCAAAATGATTGATCCAAGATCAAGTCATCCCGCATAATTCGGAACCCAGATAGGTGAATTATCTATTGGTTGGTCGAAGACAGTAAACCACTCCATCAAAAGCCAGAGACAGGTGAATCGTCAAATCAAAAGCCCATTTCAGAGCCCAGACAGGTGAATCGTCATCAAAAAGCTCGATTCAGAGCCCAGACAGGTGAATCGTCATCAAAAAGCCCGATTCAGAGCCCAGACAGGTGAATCATCATCAAAAAGCCCGATTCAGAGCCTAGACAGGTGAATCGTCATCAAAAAGCCCGATTCAACGCCAAGACAGGTGAATCGTCAAATCAAAAAGCCCAATTCAGCGCCCCGATAGGTGATTCGTCATCCTCAGCAAAAGCCCGATTCGGAGCCCAGACAGGCGAATCGTCACAAAACCAACAGGACACAAAGGACCGGACAGGTAAACCTTTGTTTTCTAACATTTTTCCCCACAGGTTCGGAGCCCAGATAGGCAAATCTTCAAACAGGCAGGTATATTCAGAATTGGGTCTTGATTTGATTCCTCAGTATGAATTTGCCTTTTCAAAAAATAAAATCTCCTCGATTTTCAAAATAATTTTCAAAATACCTAAAGCAGCCTTTTCGTGTTTCAGAGCCGAACTACGTTTTGGTCTGATTCTCCGATAGAGATACGTAGAAAGCCGTACGGATCGACCATCCCGATGTCCAGAATGATGTCTTTTCTATCGTCAACATGACTTCTTCCATAAGACTTGTCGCCGAGGGGCTCTGTAGACACCCCATTCTGAATCCATCGGAGCAGAGTAATACCACTCTAAGTCTCGCCTTGAGTCAAGAGTAGAAATCCAGAGCAGCCTTGTCACGAGCGAGACATGGCGTGTCTCGCGCGAGACTAACCTTCTGCAGGCGTGCAGAACCCAGTTTCCTCATCGATTTCAAACTCTCTTCTTGATAAATCTTATCAGTCCGGTTCTCCAATGATATTTGAGTTCTGGAACCTTCCTAGGGTGGTATCCCAATCCACCTTTACCTCTCCAACCTCCTATAAATACTTGATGATTTCTAGTATTTCAACCCCCGGATCCCTGATCAAAAAACACCATACACACACATTTTGTGGGTTTCTCTCCCTGAAAGATTCCTACAAAATCACCCTAAATCACCTAAAGTTTGTTTATCAACCTTATTGATCAACAAACATCGAAGTCTGAATCAAGGATTGAGGCGAAACTGTGTCCGCGTCAAGATTGGAATCTAGAGTCGAAACTCTGTCTGAATATCTTCTCAAAAGGTAAATATTCCTTCCTTTCTAAATTGATTATTAGAGTGGTATAGCATAGTGAACCTAGGATCGACCTAGAGCCTCTCAAATTTATGGGGACGGTCTCGAAGCAATCGATCCTATATTCCGTTTAACCTCATTAAATGGATATTTTTACTTGTTTATTTAAAATGTCTTTTTCTTTGAAAACCCCCCTTTAGCAAGATCGATCTCCGTATTTGGTAAAATGGGTGCTCCTTGACCTTCCCATTCCATAATTTAAGCCCCGAACCCAAAATCTTTCAAAAAATGGTTTTTCTATATTTCCAATCAATACTATAAGTGGCGACACTAAAAACAAAAAAACAAATAGTTCGGGAAACCCTAATTTCCCACGCATCGCTACAAGAGGCATGCCAATAATGGCTTTGATTTTTGAGGGGTCTGCCTTAATTCCCCTTTATGTAACCATATATCCCAAAACCTTCCCCCTTGTTACTCCAAATGTACATTTTGCAGGGTTCAGTCTCATCTTGTGCCTTCTCAATCTATCAAAGAATTTTCTCAAATCAATCAGGTGTTGGCCATTAAGTAGCCTTGGAATGGATGATTATATCATCTATGTACGCTCCTATCTCTTTATAAATCATATCACGGAAGAGTGCTGTGACATTCCGTTGGTATGTAGCGCTTGCGTTCTTCAACTTTAACGGCATCACGGAGTAATAGAAAGTCCCCCACTGAGTAATGAACACAATCTTGTGTTGTTCTTCCTCGGACATTACAATCATACATATCCAGCAAAATCGTCTACAAAAGAATGGACCTCATAGGCAAATGTAGTGTCTACGAGCATATCAATATTCGGGAGTGGAAAGTCATCCTTTGGCAATGCTTTATTCAAATCCTGGAAATCCATAAAAAACCGGACTTTACCATTTGCCTTCCGTACTGTCACTATGTTGGCCAACCATGTCGGATACTCAATTACCTTAATGAATCCTACACTGAGTAGATTCATAACCTCTTCTTCTTTGACCTGTAGCGCCATTCTGGCTTGATCTTATAGAGTTGCTGCCTGACTGGCTTAGCATCTAGTGTGAGTGGTCTAATGTGCTCCACTAATTTTTAATCTAGCCTCGGCATATCTTGATAGGACCATGAAAACGCATCCATATATTCTTTGAGCAAAACGATTAACACGGTTTTCTCTTACCCTTTAAAGAAGCTGACAATCTTTGTCTCCTTTAGTTCTAACTCGGTACCCATATTAACAGTATGCAACTATTCATCAGTCCCTGGCCCATTTTAACCACGACTACGAACCTGCTGAGCTAATTCTTTTAAGAATTCATTATTTTCTTGGTATGTTTCACCATATGATTCATTATTAACTAGTTCATTATATCCATTATATGTTAATTCGTCAGTTGTGATGTTTAGAATCTCAGGGTAATCGGAAATATCAAACTTCTCATTAACAAAAAAAGATAATACACACTCCGAAATTGCCTCAATGTCCTCGGGAGTGAGGTCATCAGAGGCACAATCGGATTCAAAAGTAAATGACAACAAATTGGGTTGTTTGGGGGTGCGGGGTATGTATCCCATCTTATCTATCATGAGCTTCTCCATTGCAATGGGTCCTCAAGTCGAGTACCAGTTTATGAGTGGTTCTAAACTCGTCTTGATCTCCTCAAGACTGTGTTCTATCTTTTGAAAATCTCAACTATGGATTGGGTGATTTGAAGTTGTAAGATGCTTGCACTTATATAGGCTTGTTGAACTTGGAGCCTACTCAATCTCGCCAGATTTCAGCCATGTGAGAGAAGTGGCGCCACCTTTCCACTTTTAGCTCCAACTTCCTTGATTGTAGGGAGACTTGGTATTCTTTTGCTTCATTGCTTATGCACCCATGCTTCTTCAGCCTTGTACACGTTATCTCTTCAGACCCTCTATGTAGAAAAAACTCTAACCAACTTTACTTGATCTCCACTTTAACAAATAAATGATTTATTTGTAACTTTCTTTTTCTTACCCATTTGTCACATTTTGTACAGCTAGTAGGACTTGTTCAAACACATTTCTAACAAACTAACAACAGACATGAAAACAATTAGCAATCACTTTGTAATTTATGAATAACATGTAGTAACTATCCTCATTTTAAACTGCCAGCACGATGGCAACACATGAGGCAACACCAATGACAACACTGGTGTGGCAAAACAGGAGACAACACTAATGCCAACACTGGTGTTAACACTAACAATCTCCCCCTTAGTTACACATTTCTTCACAAAATACAAAGTGATGTTCCTTCATAAGAGTGTTAGTTATGTAACTCCAAATTAGATCTCCCCCTTAATATTATACTCCCCCTTAACCCTAGATTTAAAGCAAATCAAACCAAGGATTATATATGCTAACTAAAAATATCCAAAGACAAATTATCCAACAAACATCCATCTAAACCAAAACAAAACAAAAAAAAATTGTTTAAGCAACAAACAAAAAAATTGTTTTAGAACACCAAATCCAAGAAAGAAACATTAAACCCATCAACCTCTAGCTTCGGTGGTTGGATCAGTTTGAGGATCATCCCTTGCACCTTCTGTTCCACCCTCTTTAGTTCATGCACCTTCAGCTCCAGCACTTGTACCTACATCGGCAGAAACATCACGTCGTCTTCGATCTCCCCATATTTTGGAAGAAATGAAGTCTATCATCTGCTCGATGTTTGCACGCATTTCTAGTCACCCTTGCATCTGAGAATCAATGTGCTTCATTTGCCTATGGAAAAAGCTTAATACAATCGAAGCATCAATCATTATTGGTGGAGTGCTACCTTGAGTTTTGCCTTCTCTTGAGACAACACTTAGGGCAACATCTGGAACTGGGGCAGTAGTAGGACCAGCAAGAGCAGCTGATGAAACCCAAGGAAGATCTTTATGTTTATCTCCCTCAATGAAATGCTTACTGATCTTGTAGTACACATGGTTCTCAGTATAGTAATCAGCATTCCATAGGGTTAAGGATTGAAAGGTAAGAACATTAAATATGAGGGATGGAAAGATGAATGCGGAAGTCTTCTTTTTCTTTGCCCAAGTAGCCAAATTTTGCCCAAGTAGCCAAATGAGTGAATACCACTCTCCCAAAGTTTACCCTCTGTCTATTCCCCAGTTTGTATAGCAAAGTAGCTTGCTCTAAGGTAATTGTGTTTTCATTGGCAGTTGGAAGCCAGTTGGTTATACAAAGCTTATGAAGAACACAGAATAGAGAGATAAGATGGGCTGCCCTAAAAATGATCACTCCACACATTCATTCTTCCACCGGTAAGGTAGCTGGCTAAGATATTAGGCTCAATAGCCACACTCTCATCATCCATGTTAGAAAGTTCGTAGGCTCTGTTAATCACCAAAGGGTTAAAGTCATAGATGGTACCCCTCACAAATATTTTTCCATAACAAGGAGTATTCATATCATCTATGTGTTCACAAAGATGGGTATAAAAATTTCTCACCACACTCTCAACATACTTAGAAACCTTTGTCACAGTAGGTAAAAATCGCCTATCCTCAAGAAACTGATAAATGCCATAGGTTTTGAACTTATTAACATCAATGTTTCTTTCATTAAGAATTCTTTTTTTCTGAGTCTTGAACCCATTTATCTAAATTAGGCTCACGAAAGAATTCTTCAGACAAAAAGGGAAGTTCATAAAACCCAAAAGACTCGTGTTCATTCCTAGAGTCTTGAGAAAGAGTATGTGATACCTCTGATGTTGCTACAGGTGTGGTGGTGGATGTGGTTACATGTGTTGTG
Source organism: Adenophora triphylla var. japonica (assembly GCA_022495995.1). Lineage (NCBI taxonomy): Eukaryota > Viridiplantae > Streptophyta > Magnoliopsida > Asterales > Campanulaceae > Adenophora > Adenophora triphylla. The sequence continues at coordinate 164,435 of JAFEMH010004554.1, read as the reverse complement.
GTTGTTGCTGCAGGTGTTGTGGCTAGTGTTGTCTCTGTCTCGACAATACTTGAGATAACACTTTGTTGGAGTCTTTGCTTCTTGATCAATCTCTCCTGGGCTTTAGCTAGTGGTTCTTCAAAATCATCCTCTAACCATGCTTCATCATCTGAAATGGATGATTGTTCTTTGCCTATTTTTAGTTTTCATTCGAGACCTCTTCAAAAGATACCTCAAGTGAGGCGCTTGATTATTCATCAACTATTTCAACTGGGTCATCAAGAGTGTTTGAAGCTGCACCTTTTGGCTTTGACAAGGTCTTGAGCCTCTCTGATTGACACTGGCCAGAAGATTGAGCCCTAGAAGGAGCATCAACTGATTTTTGCTTCATTGTCTTCTTAGGAAAAGCCAGAGTGAGCTCATGAGGTTGTGGACTCTCAGGAAGGACCATTGAAACAGTAGTGGGAGGAGGATTCGACATAACCAAATTAAGGGTTGGTGTTGCGGACAGTGTTGCCGCAGGTGATGTCTCCATGGGAATGGCAACACTTGACGCAATACTGGATGGAGCTATGGGGGAAATGTCCATGGGTGATAGATTTTGGGAGTTGTTTGAAGGGCTCGCCATGGAAGAATTTGGGATGAAAGGAGATGAATTTGAAAGGTTGTTTTAGAGAGAGAAGAAGATGAGAGAGAGAGAGAGAGTGACGGTAGGAAGAAGTTGGCCATGAGGAGGAGTAATTAAGAGAGGTAGGGAGAGAAAATAGGGATGTGATTAGATTTTATTTGAAATATTCCACTATCCTATTAATCTCTTTAATTTTAAAAACCTCTTTTATTAATAAAATTTTGTAACAAACTCTAAATAAAAATAGGAACAACCCTATCCCAACTTATCACATGAAATCTGGCCACATTGTAATTAATTTTGGTATTATTATTATTTTTATTATTTTTTTAAAACCTCTTTTATTAATAAAATTTTGTAACAAACTCTAAATAATAAGAGAAACAACCTTATCCCAACTTCTCACATGAAATCCGGCCACATTGTAATTAATTTTTTATTTTTATTTTTTAATATAAAGGTAACAACTAAAAGTAATTAAAGAAAAATTCAAAAAATATTAGATTTTCATATTTGAGAATCAAGTTCAAATCAATTTGAACTTCAAAATAATAGAAAATTCTTAAGCACTTTTAGCTAAGAAAAATTTAGGAATTTTCGTTAAAAACCTTTTGATTTCACAAACTCTAAATCTATGAAAATAGACTTGAAATTCAAAATTTAATTAATAAAAAGCCGAATATAAAAAGAAGAAATAAAAAATAAATGTAGCACATACTAATGCGTTGTTAGCAATGTTGGGTAACACATAAGTCAAAACCATTGAATAAGATCCCCCTGATGTTTATCAAAATATATTAACCTTTAATTTTCAATGCTTAGGCAATTTTTAAGTAAAGTTTACACTTACTTTATTTACAAGGAAGAATCGTAGTAGCGAGCTCCGTGCCTCGAGTTTTTTATAAAAGTATAAAGTTGTATATATTGAGTTTTATACCTTTCAAGTAGGGTACATTGTATTAGCGAACTTCATGTCCCTAATACTAAGTACAAAACCACTACAATATACTCATGTTTGGCAAGGAAGCATCGTCGCAACGAATGCCGTGCCCCGAGTTACTTTTGGAGTATTTCAAACAGTATTTGTCTATTAAATATCAACAACATAACTAGTGACTTTGTCACTTTAAGCACAAAAGGGGAACTTATTAATATGTTATCCTATGAACACACCCATACTAGAATAAAAAGGTTAGCAAGTGCCACTTTAAAAAAATATTTTTTTTATTACGTAGTGTTGCCATAAGTGTTGGTAACAACAATGGAAATACTTCGTGACAGTAGATTAAACTGAGGTTTTTAAAAAAATAAAAATTAAATTAAATTAAAAATAGAAATTAATGAAATGTAATATACAACAAAATAATTCAGGAGTTTTAAAAGAAACAAAGACCAAGAGATTTTTTAAAACTAGAAAATCTCTCATGGTTAAAAACATGAATCACAAAATCATCTTTTAATTCATTAATAACCCTTTTAGATTCAAGTTTAGATACAAAACAAGAGTGATTTACTTTAGCATATTTTACCATGTCTCGGTAATTTACCAATTTTTTATGTATTGTTTGTATCCCACGTTCAATTCCCCGATCACTTGACTTATAGGATGATTCTTTTGAATTCTCAAAGGGGAATCCCTCCTCACTAGATCATGAACTCCATTGGAGTTCTCATCATTTTCATTTTCTGCACTTGGACTGATTTCGGGTGTTGTCTCTACTGTTGCCGTATCAATGACAACACTTGGTCCAACACCAGACTCAACACATGGACCAACATTTGAGGTAACGCTTTCTCCAGCAGCTTCTTCAAGTTGTTCAAACCATATTATAGGAGTGTCTACAACTGGTTATCTGTAATGCTAGCCAAATCATCAAACAAAATATTTGCGTAGTATGGAACAATTCTTAATCTCAAATTATACACACTAAATGCAAGACAATTTTGAGAATATCCAAGAAAAATGGCCTTGTCACTTTTAGAGTTAAATTTACCTAAATGATTTCGATCATTCAATATAAAACAAACACACCCAAAAACATGGAAGTAATGAACATTAGGTTTCTTCCCTTTCAAAATCTCATAGGGTGTCATTGTTGTACCAAGTTTTAGAAAAACTCTATTAGAAATGTGACAAGCCGTGTTCAACGCTTTAGCCCAAAATATTTTTGAAATACTTTTGAAAAACATCATGACACGGGCCAATTTTAGCAAGATCCTATTTTTTTTTTTGGCTACCTGATTTTGTTGGAACATTTTAGAGGACGAAAATTCATGGTGAATTCCCTTTTTCTCACAAAAGGTAGAAAATAAAACATTATCAAATTATTTTCCATGATTAGATCTTATACGAAAAATAGGTGAGCAAAGCATGTTTTTTATTTTGTAATGTAAGAATTTAAACTTATCAAAAGTTTCAGATTTTTCTTTTAAAAAGTATATCCAAGTAAACCTATAAAAATCATCCACAATGACATAAGAATACCTCTTACCTCCCAGGCTATCTACCTCAATTGGACCCATCAAGTACATGTGCAAAAGTTGAAAACAATGTGTTGTTCCAAAGTGTTGCTCTTGGTGTTGGTCAACACTGTGGGTAACACAGGTTTGTTTACTTTTGAGGCAATCCGCACACACAAATTTATCTTTAAAATTCAGTTTGGGAATTTCTTTAATAGTACCAAACCTACAAAGTTTCTCCAAATTTCTGTAATGGAGATGTCCCAATTTTTAATGCCACAAAAGTGTGTCATCAACCTTGGTTGAATTGCATACGTGTTGTTCACCAAAAAGATAGCAATTGTTACTTGATCTATTTCATGTCATAACACAAGTGTTAGTATGATCAAAAACATCACAAGTATTCTTTTTAAATTTTACCTCTAAGTTGTCATCACACAACTGGCTAATGCTAATCAAATTAGCCATCAACGTGCAAGACATTCTTTAAGGCAGGGAATTCGGCAACATCAAGTGTTCCTTTCCCTAGTATCTTGCTCTTTCCTCCACCTTCATAAGATACATATCCTCCTTGAATAGGTTCATATTCTTTTAAGAATATTTTTATTCCCGTCATATGGCGAGAACAACCACTATCAAAGTACCATGAACCTGAAATATTAGTCCTCAAAGAAGTATAAACAACATTGCATTTCACATTTGTTTTAGGACACCAAGTTTTCTTTTTTGAATTTTTATATTTCTGACCATCTGTGTTGTCTCGAGTGTTGTCTTGAGAGTTTGGCAACACTTGAGGCAACACCTGAGAACTGGACTTTTTTCAATAGTAAAAAAATCAGATTTGTTATGTCCAGCAATGTGACAGAATTCACACACACATGGATGGACAGAAATCTCACTAGATGAACTACCTTTCTCTTTTTCATGTTCTTTTACATAACTCATTTTAGTTTCCTCATTTATCAAGGTAGAAGTGATTTTATCAAGTGAGTCTTGGAATCCAATACATGATTTGAGAGGCTTACTCACGTTGAGTATCTCATCCAATTTTCGAAGACCCCATGTTGAGTTTCACAAAAGTGGCATCGACTAGCTTCAATTTGCTCTTGACCTTGTCAAGCTCCCCATTTTTATTTGTTAATTGCACATTTAGCCGAGTCAAAGAGCCTTTTAGCTCATAAATCTCCTTGGTTAAGACACTACCATCTTGTGCTCGTTCTTCCATTTTTTGAGAGACACCTCGTAGAGATCTTTCAATCCTTCAATGAGCTCATCCTTGCTTAAATCCTCCTCATTTAGACTCCCTATATCAATATTAGCAGAACCATGGAAGCAAAATGTGTCAAAAAAGCTTAATGAATTATACCTGATGTGTGTTGCCTCAGGTGTTGTCTCGTACTGAATAACACTTGGATCAACACCTTTAGAATCTGACATTGCATGCTCCCAAATCGTGGCTATCATAGCCGAATGATCAAGTTCTTCAGCTCCTACTTCCTCTTCATCACTAAGGAACACCCACAACTTTTCACCAACCTTTCTCAAGGTATTAGCACAATTGTTAACATAGAATCTCAAATCCGAACATGTATGAATGGACTCGAGTTGTTTGAGACCCAACTTAGTTGATATAGGGCTGACCTAACTGAATTTCCTATAGGAGGGACTTAGTAATAGAACGTAATGCCCAAACATCAATTAATTTGATGCACGTACACAAGAGTGTTTTAAAATATGCATTAAGAGCAGAAAGTCCTCCTAGAGTTGGATTAGCAAGGTTCAAAGCCATGACAACAAGGACCGAACACTTAGTGTAATCAAGTGTCGGCTCTGATACCAATTGAAATAGTCAATGGCCTTGGATAAATGAGAAAAACTCACAAGTGTTGTCCCAAGTATTGGCAACACTTAAGACAACAATGTTTGACAGCAATCCAACAAACTAAAAATAATTAGTTTTGAAAAAGTTTTGCAGCGGAAATTTAAAGCACACAAAATAGTAAATTTTCCACAAGTTATATAAATATAACTTGAGGGTGTCCGAATGGCAAGACCTTTCTTATAAATATGCTTTCGTTATAAGGCCAAAAAGTTCCCTAATGATTTTCAATCAATAGATCAATGGAACGACTACTCTAGAACACACTCTATATATGAACACTCTATCTCACACACAGAAACATTCTAAGAATGAGAGCTAATCACTTTAACTCATTGGTGAAATTACCCGAATCTGCGAGCGCAGGATGGACATCTATATGCACGTCGAGAGGTTCGCTGTTTTTGTTTGTAGAGTCGCCACACCATTTTGATATAGCCCAAAACATTGAGAAAAGGCTTTGTTTGTTAAATGGTTGTTGTGTTATGAGATTTTGAGTTCAGAGGTCAGGTTACGCCTCGGGAAGAGAATAGTAGAGCTCACCCGAGTCGCCTTGTATATACGAGTCTTTCAATACCCCTCATTCTTTAAAAGTTGTGTGTGTGTATGTGCTTTTAAAAATGCATTTTGAATGGGATGTCTACATTGTATGCTATGTATTGAAATGAATTGAAATAGTTTTGGAATGAGGCCTTACCAATGTTGGTTCATGTCTATCTTCCGCTGGGAAATAGTGTTTGAGTGTGAATAGTGCTCCGAGACGGACCGGGATTGCTTCGAGATGTACCGGTGTCTACGGACAGAGTTCCGGCGTGCCTCGGGGTTGCTGGTTGTATTCGTGCAGAGGTTTGGCGTGCCTCGGTATTGTTGGTGGTACTCGGGCAGAGGTTCGTCATGCCTCAGGATTGTTAGTTGTATTCGGGCAGAGGTTCGGCGTGCCTCGGAATTGTTGGTTGTACTCGGGTAGAGGTTCGGCGTGCGTCGGGATTGTTGGTTGTATTCGGGCAGAGGTTCAGCGTACCTCGAGATTGTTGGTTGTACTTGGGCAGAGGTTCGGCGTGCGTTGGGATGCCTCAGGATTTGTTGACAGGGCTTCAGGATGGACCGAAATGGCTCGGGATGCTTTGGAATGGCTCATAATGGACCGGCAGGGCTTCGGGATGCTTCAGGAGCGCCTCGGGATGGCTCGGGAGCATCTCGGGATGGCTTGGCAGGGCTTCGGAGTGCCTTGAGAGGGCTCGGAAGGCCCCGGGAAGGACTGAAAGGGATCAGGATTGCCTCGAAAGGGCTGAGAGGAGAGAAGGGAGGAGTGAAGAAAATGAGAGAGGGAGCCCTCTATTTATAGGCCCAAAAAATATGCAAAGTAGTCCTCACGGATTTTTGTGCAATCCCAATTTTTTGGTTTTCCGGGATTTAAGGGAATCTTGTGGACTTTAAGGGGATTTTGCAATGATGTTGTCACCCTGCAAAGTGGTCCGTGCGGACACTTCTGCAGGCTAACCATTTTTTTAAATTCCCAAAAAGTCCTTATGTTTTATTTTATCCTAGAAGGGTCTTACCTTGGTTTGGTTGGTGGTTTTGGGGTTTTTAGAGGTTACGGGTCTTTGGGATCATGTTTGTGTGAGTCCGCGGTGTTTCCCGTGTGCTCGAAATGGAGTGATCCAGATTGGTGTACTTACAGAAGCCCCTCGACAACGTCACTTATGAAGGAAGTGGGGTCGTCGATAAAGATAAGGGTCCTGATCTGGATCGCTTGTTGGGAGAGAGAAGGTGACTGTGTTGGTCGGGTGTAAGACGTGGTGGTGTCCTATGGTGAAATTGTGAGTGGACGTGTCGGTGTCCTAAAGTGAGGTGGACGTGTCGGTGTCCGGATGAAGTGAAATGGTGAGTGGACGTGTCAGTGTCCCAATGTGAGTTATGAGTGGACGTGTTGGTGTCCCAATATGAGTTGTGAGTGGACGTGTTGGTGTCCCAATGTGATTTTGTCATGTATGAGGACGTGGTGGTGTCCTCTGACTGAGATATTTTGAGGACGTGGTGGTGTTCTGAGGGTGACCATTTAGGTCGGTTGGCTGGACCCTTTGAAGGATTCCTACGTATCCCGAATGGGAATCAAGCCTGATCGTAGTTCGTGTGTGAGGTGACCGCTAGGGTCGGATGTGAGGACGTGGTGGTGTCCTTTGACTGAGATATTATGAGGAAGTGGTGGTGTCCTGAGGGTGACCATTTAGGTCGGTTGGCTGGACCCATTGACAGGATTCCTACGTATCCCGAATGGGAATCAAGCCTGATTGTAGTTCGAAAAATTTGGTAATCTTACGAAAAGATGTGTAATCTTATGAAAAGATGTGTAATCTTACGAAAAGATATGTTTGTCATGTATGAGGATGTGGTGGTGTCCTCTGACTGGGATAAAAGTGTTTGTGCCTTTGTGTTTGATTCTTGGGAGGCGTGCTTGCCTTTGTGTTTTGTTTTTGGGAGGCATGCTTGCCTTGTGTTTTGATTTTGGGAGGCGTGCTTGCCTTGTGTTTTGATTTTTGGAGGCATTCTTGCCTTGTGTTTTGTTTTTGGGATGCGTGCTTGCCTTGTGTTTTGATTTTGGGGGGCGTGCTTGCCTTGTGTTTTGTCTGCAGGGAAAAAGTTCGGGCTTACGATGGCTGCCGGGGAAATGACTTTGTTTGTTTGAAGGCATTTGTGCCTTTGGGATTTGTGTTTAAAGGTGTTTTATGCCTTGGGATTTGTGTTTGGAGGCATTTTGTGCCTTGGGATTTGTGTTTGGAGGCATTTTGTTCCTTGTGATTTGTGTTTGGAGGTGTTTTGTGCCTTGGGGTCCAGACTTACGATGACGGTCGGTGATGGGATATGTATTTTTGTACGGTCTTACGTTGATGGCCGATGTTTGTTTTTCCGTTTAGTGGGCGAGATCTGGACTTACGATGACGGCCGGGGTTTATCTACAGGGGATATGTATTTTCGTACGGTCTTACATTGATTGCCGTTTGACGTTTGTCTGCCGGGGAAAGGGGGTTCGGGCTTACTTTGATGGCCGGGGAAATGACTTTATTTGTTTTGAAGGCATTTGTGCCTTTGGGATTTATGTTTGAAGGCATTTCGTGCCTTTTGTATTTGTTTCGCCGTTTAGTGGGCGGGATCCGGACTTACGATGACGGCCGGGGTTAATTTTGTTGGTTTAGGGACCAAACTGTATGAATCTTGCTGGAAATGGCCTTTGGACGGCCAAAGGAAAAGATTATAAGGGCAAAAGAGGAATTTCACCTGGGCTGTAAAGTGATCCGTGCGTATACACTTACCTTACAAAGTGGTCCGCACGTATATACTTGCAAATCCGATTTTCTTAATCAGAATCAGATTTCTAGCAACGCCATTCCATCTTCTTTTCCAATTTCTGGCGAGGAGAAAGAGAGAAAGAGAGAAGAAAACTTGTTTCTTTGAGCAAAATTTTCTTGAGAAAATCCTTCCAAGTCGCTAGATTGTTATCATGGAGGAAAGATTGGGGCGAGGTCGTCGTCAAAGGGGCCGAGAGGCCATAGAGAGGAGATTGGATCTCCAAAGGAATTTTTCCTCCTACATTCCTTCAACAATGAACCCGGATGAGTTGTATCCGGATTCGAGGGTGCAAACCTTGCGGAGGAAGACTGTAATGGAGGTAAGAAATCAATTTTTGTTTTGATTCTTGCTTTGAAATGGTGTATGCTAGAACTAGGGTGTTAGTTTTCGCAATTTGGGGCTTTTGTTGTTGCCATGATCAATTTGTTAAATTGATGTTGATTTGTTGAAATTGGGTGTATATGGATTGTGGGCATGTGATTTTTGTTCAAAAATGTGGAGTTTAGCTCTTATTTGTTAAAATAAAGTGCCTCTCCTTGAAATGCATGCTTTGGTGACGTGTACCTTGATGCTGTTTTGTATGTACATGGTTATTTGTGGGGAAAAATTGCCGTGTAGGGACGGACTTTGTGTGGGAGATTTATGTGCAATGTGTGCCGTATTTTTGTGAAGGGCTTTTGTTTGAAAATGTGTCGTGTAGGGACGGATCCCTTGTTGAAAATGTGTCGTGTAGGGACGGATCCCTTGTGGTTTGAAAAATGTGTGTAGGGACGGATCCCTTGTGTAGGGAGAATTGTGTGTAGGGACGGATCCCTTTTTTGTGAAAGAAGAGTGCAGGGACGGATCCCTTTTTTGTGAAAAAAGTGTGTAGGGACGGATCCTTTTTTTGTGAAAAAAGTGTGCAGGGACGGATCCCTTTTTTGTGAAAAAAGGGTGTAGGGACGGATCCCTTTTTGTGAAAAATTGTGTGTAGGGACGGATCCCTTTTTTTGTGAAAAAATTGTGTAGGGACGGATCCCTTGTTGAAAAATTGTATGTAGGGACGGGTCCCTTTTTGTGAAAAAGTGTGTTTGTAGGGACGGACCCCTTTTTTTGAAAAAAGGTGTGTAGGGACGGATCCCTTTTTTGTGAAAGAATTGTGGGACGGATCCCTTTTTTGTGAAAAATTGTGTTGTCAGACTTGCCGCGTTGGGACGGACTTTTGTGCTTGTGAGATTGCCGTATTGGGATGGACTTTTGTTATTTGTGAATGATATGTGTCATTGATTTTGCTTTTGTATATTTGTTAAGTATTGTTATTGACGTACCTTTGATGTGTTTACCTGCAGGATGAGGTGCCTTCGTTTGGGAAGGCGAAAAGGATGAATTGGCGGGGGTCCTTTGAGGCCGTGGTTGAGGTGTAGAGGAACATGTCTGACGTCTCTCGGAATGGGAGACCTAGCCCTCGGAGGCTAGTCATTGCTACGGGGCAGAATGTGTTCGTGGAGAACCTGGCCGGGATAGCGGAGACGCAGAAGAACAAGGGTGTCTTCTTGGCCTTGTCTGAGTATTGGTGGGACACCACGCATACTTTCCACTTTAGCTGGGGAGAGATGACGGTGACTCCCACAGACTTTGTGGCGATCACCGGGCTTTCCTTTAAGGGGGAGTCGGTGAAATGGCGGGATCGAATGTCCGATGAGCTGCTGACCAAGCTGCTTGGCTTTGCGCCTTGGCCCCGTAAGGGCTTGGTTATGGTGTACCACGATGTGTAGGCGAAAATTACTACCAACATCGGGGAGTATCACCGGGATTCTGGAGTAGTGTCGGCGAAGCAGCTGGCGCTCTTGTTTTTATGGTTTGCCCTTTCCGAGACCTTGTTCTCGAATCATGCATCTACCGCTCTCTTCCCTCTGCTGGAGTGTCTGGTGGACTTGGAGAGGGTTTGTGACATTGCGTAGGGCGAGGCGGGCTTGGCCGAGCTTTATTTTGCTTTGGACCGATTCAGCCGGGGCACGGTCAACTCCCTGGGGTGCTTTGACTTTGCACTGTAGGTATGAGTTTATTGATGTTGTAGTTTAGCCCTTCATCCTTTCTCCTTTTTCTTTTTCCTTTTCTTGTTTGAGCACTATCTGCTTTTTTGTTGCAGGTGTGGTGTTATGAGGTCTTCCGGTGCCAGCCGTAGGATTGGCAGGATGAGGCCTTGTTTGGGTATCCCGCCATGTTATGCTAGGCTTGCTCTTTGAGGAAGAGGAGGAAGAGTCGGGGGAGGATCACTGTCACATATAAGGATGTGCAGCGATTTTTGGAGAGGGACAGCCTAGAGGGGTGTCAGATGTACCCTTGGACTCGATATGGCGAGGATGAGCTGGAGGGTGCCCACTGGGTGACGCGGTAGAGGAAGCTCCTGCGGGGCTTTACTTGCGACTCCATGTATCTGGGAGAGAGGGTTTTCTGGTAGCATGGCGTAGGTGTTCCCCCTATGGCTCCGAGGGATCTGCCCTTCCGCATGATGAGACCTATTTATATGGACGTGCTGGAGTACGAGAGGTACCGGGTCGGCGTGAGTGCCGAGGAGTTCATCCTGGATGGCGAAGAGTATGCGGCCTTTGTCAGGCGGAAGTTGAGGACGCTACAGGTGTTGGCGAGAGAGAGGCGGACTGGCTCGTCGCATCCTCCAGATGTCCCGGTGCCTGGGCCGGACTTCACTTATGTTCGCGGGGACTCTTCGAGGAGGGGGGTGTCAGTGCCCATCCCTGAGCATGGTCCTGCCGCCTATCAGGTTGACCCAGATGCTTTGGTTATTTTGTTTACTCTTTTCCATCTTGGCATCTTGTTCTGTATTTCTCTTTTGTCGAGTATTATTGTATCTCTTTTGCTGAGCATTTCTTTTGTTGTTTGATTGTGCAGGTCTCGGAGCGGTCCGTGGACGTGCTCACCCGCCGGTAGGTGAGGTTGAGGGCCTTTATGAAGAAGCTTCTGAGGAAGTTATCCTGCGGGTCTTCGCGGAGCGCGGCGGCGTTCGAACCGATGCCTTCGAGGAGGTCGGTGGATACTCCTTCTTCGAGGGCTGAGCCGGAGCCACAGCCTGAGGTGCCGGTTCGGGAGCGGCATAGCTTTGATGTGGGGACTTCTTCGGGGGCTCGGAGGCCACAGACCCTTCATCAGTTCTTCCCTCCGTCGGGTGTGCAGGGTGAGGGTTCATCCTCGCTTCCCTTTATGGATCCTTTTGTCGGGCTTGACCCTTCGGACTACCTCGAGTATAGGATCGAGGAGGGGGTCGAGTTTTCTGATGATGAGGAGGTGACTGCCGGGTTCGGCGAGATGCAGGGGTTCCCGTTTGAAGAGGCTGATGATGTTGAGTCGGAGTAGTACTCCTTTTTTTCCTTCTCTTTTTTTTTGTATTTGTATTTGTAGAGCAACAGACATTTTGTATCTGTAATAAAGTACTCGTATTTGGCATAGCAAAGTATTTTATTCGAGATGTAATGATTTATTTGTGATTTCGGGGGACTGGCCTTAGAATTGTTGCTAGCTTATTTTATTTTGTGCATGTCACATGAGCTGGGAATGCATTCGTGGTTAGTGTATGGGGGTTGGAAACAGCTTTGGCAGGGTTTTTAAAACAATTGAGTGCAAGGTCCTGCTGTGGGCAGCAACTGTTTTGCAGCTTGCAAAAAATCTAGGCAGGCTGCAAAGTGGTCCGCGCGGACACTTCATGCATGCAAAGTGGTCCGCACGGCCACTTCTTGCTTTTTGAGAGGGGATAAGAGTAACTGAGAATCTGGATTTCCCTTATCTCCCTACTCTCATATGCAGTCAACTTCGACCCTTCTTCCCCATTTTCTCAAGAAACCTCCATTTTTGCCATGGATTCTTCGTTTGTTCCGAGAATTTCATCGAGGCTTTCAAAGGAGAGGCGCATACTTCCTTGAGCGGCTCGAGACATGGATGAGGCACCACATGAGGCACAATAAACGGGTTTTTGAGTGAGATTTCGACTCTGCTCGGTTTGGTCCCTTAAGGAGTTAGTTCCTGATTGGGAGTTATTGCGGGCTGCTGCAAGGTTCTGTGATGTTAGGAGGCATGTGTATAGCTTCTCCTACAACGAGGTTACGCCCACCTTTGAGGATTTTCGGGCTTTGCTTGGAGGACCGGAGGTGGAGGCCATCTCGCTTCCTTTGATCGGAGGTACGACCGTGAGCGCGATGCTCGCATGCTTTCTTCGGGCTTCATTGGAAGAAGCGCAAGGTATGACTTTTGATTCTGGTCATATTGATGTTTCTGCACTACCTGAGCGGTTTATGGATGATGACGAGAGTGATGTCTCGTGGGATGCATTTGCTTTATGCGTGATAGCAACGCTCTTCATGGTCAGCTCCCTTGGGGTATGCGACGGTGCTTTATTGTATGTGGTACGGCATTACCAAGCCGGTGAGGATATTGCTCCTTTGGTTCTGGGGGAAACCCTTCATGACATTGATCGCTTGGCGACAGGGGATAGGTTCATGCGAGGGGGAAGCCCCATTTTGCTGACCTTGCAGTTGCGAGAGAGGCTTCAAGCCATGCCTGAGTCTCCGGTATCTTTTAGTCTGTGGACATTTGCTCAGCGGCCTCTTTTGTTGGATATAGATCAATCCGCCTGGGAGAGATGGATGGCACAGCTTGGTACGCATCAGATCCGTTGGTGGGTTCCTCACTGGGGGATTGAGACTAGGAGGGCATTTCAGGAAGGTTCCTGTGTTGTCAGAGTTTCGGGGTTGTCTTGGTCCTCTTTCTATATTCCGTCGCTTGTTTCCAGGCAGTTCGGGATGAGGCAGGAGCCTTTGCTGGGTTGGAACGACGTTGCCACCATGGAGGTAGCTTCTTTCTGCATGACAGATTCAGATGCCTTTCTGTATTTTCTTAGGGTATGAAAGTATTCCGCTTTCCCTCCTGTCGTGCTCCTTCGGCATCGGAAGAGTGTTGTGTTGACCACCGAGTGCCTGGATTGGTACGAGCAGCATGTCGGGCAGACCCAAGTGGTTTTGGGGAGCAGGAGCGAAGTGATTCTGGGGCAATGTTGCCATCTTAGCTATAGCCTTAGAAGTGCACAAGCCTGTTCTAACCCTCAGAATGTGACGGGAGACACTTTGTTTGACTATGAGACTAGAGTTGACCGACTGACGGATAGGGTCCCCTTGTGCAGACTCGCAGGGAGGAGATCCGGGCTGAGACACGGGCGAATGAAGCTCTACGAGCTGCTGGATTGTTTGACTTGACGGGGAGGACCCCTGATCTCAGAATGAGAGAGACACATTATTTGTTTCATGTATTAAGCTGTCTTTTAGCATGTTGTGAGCTTGAGAGTAGACCGTGCTTGTACTCATCAAGAAGTGTTTTAATCGTTAGTGATTTGTGATTTACTTAAATCTTTGTCGAGACGCAAGATCTCTTGCTTGCTTTTTGTTTGAGCCTTGGCGGCATCCATCTTTGGACCTTTTGTTGTATTTGTAGACCGAAACCAGTCTGAGCCTTGGCGGCATCCAGTTTCTTGGATTTTTGTATTTGGATTGATCTGAGCCTTGGTGGCATCCAAATTTTTTGTATTTGTGTGTTTTTTAGACCAAACCAATTAAGGCTGCCTATGTTCCCCCCGGACTGAGGGGCTCAGGTCTTCGTAGTTTGACACTTTCTTGAAGAAACGGGGAGACAGAAAAGTCGATTTGCTTCAGGCGAAGTATCTGCGAATTTTGCTTTCGTTGACTGGATTCATGAAGGGATTGCCGTCTAGGTCTGTCAGCTTCATGGCTCCTCCGGAGAAGATCTTTTGAACCACGAACGGGCCGATCCATGTTGGTTCCCATTTTCCAAGTGGGTTGGTTAGGGTGGGAGGATTTTCTTTGAGTACCAGATCGCCTTCCCTGATATCTCGAGACTTGACTTTCTTGTCGAAAGCCCTAGCCATTCTACTTTGGTAGGCTCCGATGTTCTCCATGGCCTTTAGTCGGCGCTCGTCTAGCAGAGCCAATTCGTCGTGTCGGCTTCGGAGCCATTCGACTTCATTGATCTCATTTTCCAGCAACACTCGGAGTGATGGAATTTCCAATTCAACGGTAGTACTGCCTCCATCCCATTGGTCAGGGCGAATGGAGTTTCTCCCGTGGCTGTTCTGACTGATGTTCGGTAGCCCCAAAGTGCCAGGTGCAGCTTCTCGGGCCAATCTTGTCCTCATGTGGTCATTTTTCTGATGATCCTTTCGAGGTTTTGTTTGCTGCTTCTACTACGCCGTTAGTTTGCGGCCTGTAAGGAGAGGACTTATGGCGTGTGATCTTGAATTCGGCCAGTAGTCTGTCGTATTCTCCTTCAAAGTGGGATCCATTATCTGAGATGACCTCGTTCGGGATGCCATATCAGCAGATGACGTTTTCTTTGAAGAATTGCGTGACCTTCTTGGAGGTCAGCACTTTGTAGGACTTGGCTTTGACCCATTTTGTGAAGTAGTCGATGGCTACCAAGACAAACTCGTGGTCGTTGCTTACGGGCGGGACGATCTTCCCGATGACGTCGATTCCCAAAGTGGCGAAGGGCCAAGGAGTGGTCATGCAATAGAGTTCGTGAGGGGGGAGATGGTTGAGGTTGGAGAACCATTGGCACTTGTCGCAGCTTCGGATAAAGTGAATGCAGTATGTCTCCATTGAGATTCAGTAGTAGCCCATTCGAAGAATGATCTGCATCAGGGCTATGGCGTTCTTTTGGGGGCCACATGCCCCATTGTGGACTTCGTTCATGAGCTCATTCGCTTTTTCCTTGCTGATGCGGAGGAGCGGTCCTTGGTAGCGTTTTTTGTATAGCATGTTCCCAATGATGAGAAAGTGAGAGGCGAGGCACTTTAGGGCCACGATGCTCTTGGCTTTGACTCCTTCTTTGCATTTGCCTTCTTCGTTCACGAAGGCGGTTTCCCCATTCTTGAGGTATTGGAAGATTTGGTTGTACCACGGCTCGTTGATGGGCTCGGGTTTTGGCTCAATTTTGCAGCAGTAGGTAGAGTTTACTTTCTCCCTACTTTGAATGGCTTTTTCGCCTTTCCTTCGGGGATTTTTCCACAAGTGAAGCCAAGGTGGCTAGGGCATCTGCAAACTGGTTCCGATCTCTTGGCAGTAGTGGAAGGTGACCTCTTTGAATTGTGTGATAAGGTCCTCCATGCAGGCCTGGTATTTTTGCAGGCCTGGGTCTATCGTTTTCCATTTTTTGGAAACTTGATTGATGATCAGGGCTGAGTCCCTGTAGACCTCTAGCTCTTGGACGTTCCTTTCGAGTACGGCCTCTAGTCCGGCGGCGAAGGCTTCGTATTCGGCAGCATTGTTGGTTACCTCGAAGTTTAGCTTTATGGCGATTGGGGTGTGCTCGTCTTTTGGGTCAACCAAGAGCATTCCAGTGCCATTTCCTCTTTTGTTGGCTGCTCTGTCGAAGAACAGCTGACATCGGTTCTCGCCTTCAAGTGCAAAGATTCCTTCGTCTGGAAATTGTGGTTCGGGACCTTTGGCCTCGTCGGTTGGGAAGTCAGCCAGTTGTTCAACCATTACCCATCCCTTGATTGAATTTTGGTTCACGTATTGTGTCGGTGAAGAGGCTTCCGATTTGCGTCTCTTTAGGCTCTTCAGCAGTCCCCAAATTCACTGTGGTTAAAACTTTCTCGGCAGCTTGGGCGAGGTTTTCCTCTCGTTTTGACAACATGCTTAAAGTTTTGCTTAATGCATTGTTCATTTAATGTGTCTGCTTCTTTATCAAGTGAATTGTTATTAACTGTTTGTGATTTAGTTAATTTATCATTTGTTAAAGATGCAATGAGGGGATATTCAGAATGGTCGGACCTTTTATTGAAAGTGTAGAGAAGATACATTGCTGGCTATGAACTCATAATCTTCTGGAGTAAGGCCATCAGATGACTCGAAAGACTCGAATTCAAATACAACATGACTCGAAACTAGACTCTAGGAAACGAGGTATTGGACCAGGCTTCATTTCTCTTTGTAGGTTGTAGTCATGGATATGGTGGTGATGGCTTTGGTGGCCACTCTTTGACTGATGTTGTTCCCGGGGGAAGACTTGCCTTTGGTTGAACTTCAAACCAGACCGCAGAGGTTTTAGGCTGCTCTTTTGAGGGTGTCCCTCCATTGGTGCTACTATCAGGTCCCGGGGGCCCTTGGTAATAGAATTCGTGGAGAGCTTCTTCCAGGAGGGTGAAGCACTCGCTTATTCGGAGTTGTGCTGATGTTGATTGCCTTTATTGAATCTGCTCCCTCGGTTGAGGTCTTTGCTTGGATGATGTTTACGATGTCTGAATCGCAGGGGCATGCTATTTCTCCTTCCTTGACTAGGCTCTGAAGGAGGTTGCGCCATTGTTCTTCCAAGTCAAACACTGGGATGTTGAATTGGACTATGATGTTGTAGCTGTCTTCGTGGGATTTGAGTGTGTTGCCATGGGGGTTGACATTTTCCAAGGTGTTGGTGGTGGGCCAGCTTTCTTCAGAAGGATTCCTGGCGAAGTATGGGTCCACTTCTTGGTCAAGCTCCATTTGGTCGTCCATCTCTTGATCCTCTTTTAGGCATTCCTCGCAGTCGCATAGATCAGAATTGTCATCTTGGCCCATGATTTCTTCGATCTCTAGCTCTTCACGGCTTAGTGCGTGGATGTAGGGATCTCCCTCGAAACGGATCATGACTGGAGACTCATCTGCAGAGGAATATTTGGTCATGTCGGGACCTTCTTCTGGGTCGTAGCTTGCTGGCCAAGCACTCTCCATCGTGCTGCTCCCGCGTATCACTTCAAGGTTCCCATTAGCGCTGATGAACTTTACGCATTAGTGTAGAGTGGATGATACTGCTTTCATTTGGTGCAGCCAAGGTCATCCCAGCAGGGTGGAGAAATTGGACTTGATTTCCACGACTTGGAATTCCACCGACTCCATTTGCTAGTTGAATTGGATCCTTAGATTGATCACCCATAAAACATGGCGGGGAGTGGAGTCATAGGCTCGGATTATTCGGGGTGAAGGTCTCATGCGGGAGCGGTCGATTCAGAGCCGTTTCATTGTACGAGCGGCAAGGATGTTGACCGCAGAACCGTTTTCAACCAAGATGTTTGGGAGAAAGAACCTTTCTATTTTCACGAGGATGAGGAGAGCCTCGTTGTGTCTGTTTTCACATGTCGGCAAGTCTGCATCTGTGAAGGTTAAACCGCTTCCAGCGCTGCTGTTTGCTTCAGTCTGCCTTATTTCCGGGGAGT
This sequence comes from Adenophora triphylla var. japonica, assembly GCA_022495995.1. Lineage (NCBI taxonomy): Eukaryota > Viridiplantae > Streptophyta > Magnoliopsida > Asterales > Campanulaceae > Adenophora > Adenophora triphylla. Next base: position 146,894 of record JAFEMH010004554.1, on the reverse strand, counting down.
ACTCGATCCATCCATGGGTGTGTCTCGATTGTGGTAGGGAACATAGGGAGACGGTCAATCTCGGATCCTCCATTCTGGATTCCCTATCACGGGAGAGTTTGACTCTAGTTTTGCATTCCCAGTCATTGCGGGATAACATGTTGACAGTCTCGGAGGCTGTAGGGGGCCTACTCTTGCATGGAGTTTCGCTGAATGCTATCGTGTTGATTTTGTCATTCCGGGGGAACAGATTTCCGAATGTGATGGAGTCATGGGGGCGTTCCAACTTTCCTTCTTTGATTAGCCCCTGGACCACTTATTTCAGCACGAAGCAATTGTCGGTGGTATGGTCGGGGTAGTTGTGGAAGGCGCAGTGTTTGCGCATGTCCATGTTAGGATTGAGAGTCTTTGGCTGGAAATTCTCGAGAGGTTTGAGGATGTTCCGTTTCACCAATGCTTCGAACACTTGGCTCAGGGGCATCTCCAGGTTGTCAAAATGCTGGAACTGCTGTGGGCGAGGAGGATTGTTGTTCCTCGGGGGCACTTAATCACGGCTTACTTGAGCTCCGTTTTGGATGTAGTGGATTGCTCCGGCGTCTTCCTTTCCTTTGCTTGGGATAGGTGACGGATTGTACGGTGTTGCTCGGTAGCGATAGGACGAAGCAGGGGTTGCTGCTGTCTTTTGTATGCTTAATGTCTTCTCGAACTTGGTCCCGATGTTGACCATGGCACGGAGGTCGGGATATAAGTGGTGGCTGATCAAGGTCCTCAAAGATGGCTTGAGGTAGGAATGGAAGATGTCCATCTGCTCTTCTTTGGAAAGCGAATCCATTATCTCGCTCAGTTTCCAATTCCATCTTTTGTAGAACTCACCTACAGGCTCGTCATCGTCTTGTTAGGTGGCTTGTAGATCATGGCGGTTGGTTTCCCATTCGAGGTTGGCGCGGTACTTCTCCAGGAAGATTTCGCTGATTTGATCCCACGTGGAGCGATTTTCCGCCTTTATGTTGAGGAACCACCTTAATGTCGTGGACTTGAGGGAATGCTGGAAGTGGTCCGCCATTTGTTGTGGGGTGGCCCCTTTGGCTCTCATTCCCAAGATGTAGGTGTCGATGTGGGTCTTTGGGCATTCTGTCCCGTCGAACTTTTCCATTTCTGGCATCCTGAATTTTGGAGGTAGTGGAACTACCTTGCTCGGATCTGTGGGCATAAGAGAGTCCTTCCAAGAGTTGGCCAGTTTGCCTTGCATGTCCTTCATTTGTTCGACCAACCAAGCCATGTGAGGGTCGGTAGGCAGGTGCAGGATGCCTTTTCCTGGGATGGAAACCGAAGATGGAGGTGGATTGGCTGATGGGATCGCCATTCGGGAGTCTTGGGGAGGTAGTTAAGTGTATACCATCCCGTATCCTGGATTTTTGGAATTGGAGCTAAGGGCGTGATTGCCCGGACCACCAAGGGTTGTGTTTGGGAACAGGGGAAATGTTTCATTAGCCCCAAGTGGCAGTCCAGCGGGTGGAAGGTTTGAAATGTCAGGATATCCGCTTTGGATGTCTGTCCCTGGCGGGCATTGGGATTTCAGATTGTGGCTGCGAGGCTCGTATAGTGGCAAAGGATTGAATCCCGGAGGATACCGAGATGCATTGGGATCTAGGGGAGCAGGCCCATATGTGTGCCGGTGATATTGAGCTTGTGGTGCAGGGCCGAGAAACTGATTGCGTTGCGGTTGGCAAGTCGGAGCTGCTTGACTGAGGCCCGAGTGAAGCTTTGAGCGGGAGCTGCTTTGCATTATTGGATTTTCGTAGCTTGGTGGAGGAGAAACCTGCTGATAGCTATGGGAAATCGGGAGAACAGGCATTTCTTCGTCTTCTATGAGAACGAAGGTCCCATCAGTTTGGGGAACGGCGACGGTTCCGCGACAGCACATGGTGTCTACGATCCAGGCTTGTTGTTCTTCTTGGCGCTTCTTGAGAGTTTCGAATGCTTGTAGCACCTCCTCCATTGTCTGGAGGTTTCTCAGTGGCAGGGTTCTGTTTCCCTCACTGTTATCTGTCGATCCTGCCATGGAGGAATAGCGGACTGTTCGGACCGCTGACCCGAAAGGGCTGTCGAACCTTGTAACTTCGATACTGAAAAGAAGGCTCCCGGGTACTCTAAACCACTCTCAGTTCACTGGAGGGGGTGATGGGTAAGGTTTAGACATGGGAAGGCCTTTTTTGGATAAGGGGGAAAGCTCATGTGACATGCAGTTTCCTCTCTTTTTTTTTTATTTATGCTTGTTGTTTTTTTTTGTCGTTTTAATTTACTTAAAACGTGTTTTCTCAGAATCCTAGGTGGGTTGGAAAAGATTGCTCTTCTTTTTCGCAACTATTCTAGATCCTGGGGTGGACATCCCTGGGTGAGGGTCCTATAGGGCAAGCGGTTTCCACCGGCCAAAAGAAAAACCGAACCTAAGGACCGAGCCTGTCATGTTCATTTTAACGCGTCGGCCATGTGAATAGTGAACCGAGCCGGCACCTGAGTCAAGATCGGGTAAAGAGTTCGGCATGACCTCTCTTTACCCTGCTTGCGCAAAGGATCTATGACGTTAGATTTTGGCTAGGTCATATTGTCATGGATGACGTATTAAAGGCTTGATGACATGGTGTCATGTGGGCATGGATGTATATCCAGGACAGAGCATTGTCTAGGTGTAGCTTTGGAAATCAAGATCGGGTCAAGATTTTAGTATGACCTTTCATCGTCTTGCTTGCGCAAGGGATCTTGATTTCTGGGATGTGACCCAGATAACGGCCGTCATAGGATATGTATCCAGGCTTTATGACACGGACTGGGTAAAAACAAACCGAGTCTGGACAGAGTGTGACGCAAGCGTGCATGGTTGACACTAGCTAGGATGGGAAGTTTGGAATGATCTCGTGCGCGCTCGAGAGGCGTAGGAAGGCCAACGGAACTGCATCTGAGATAATCCCGGGTTTGGGGTTGTAGTGTGCAGTGTATAGGATAAGAGTGCGCATAGTGTGCGGTCACTAAAATTCTTTTTCTGAGTAAAACAGAAAGTTTTGCAGAATTTTTAAATGTATGTACACAGATGTATTATGATGCATTTTTTTGTATTTTTTTTAATAAAAAAGTAAAGCGCACACACACACAACAGTTAAAGAAGGGGTAAAATGAAAGTTTGACCCTCATCATTGTTTTAAAAATCTTTTTTTTTTGTTTAAAAGTTTTTAAAACAAAATTATTCCCAGCGGAGTTGCCAACTGAAATTACCCAGATCCGTATGCATGTCGGGAGGTGTCGTTGTTTTTGTTTGTAGAGTCGCCACGCCGTTTTGATATAGCCCAAAACATTGAGAAAATACTTTGTTTTTGAAAAGGTTGTTGTGTGATAAGATTTTGAGTTCGGAGGTCAGGTTACGCCTCGGGAAGAGAATAGTAGAGCTCACCCGAGTCGCCTCGTATATACGAGTCTTTCGATACCCCTCTTTCTTTAAAAGTTGTGTGTGTGTGTGTGCTTTTAAAAATGCATTTTGAATGGGATGTCTACATTGTATGATATGTATTGAAATGAATTGAAATAGTTTTGGAAGGAGGTCTTACCAATGTTGGTTCGTGTCTATCTTCCGCTGGGGAATAGTGTTTGCGTGTGAATAGTGCTTCGGGATGGACCGGGATTGCTTCGGGATGTACCGGTGTCTGCGGACAGAGTTTCGGCGTGCCTCGGGGTTGCTGGTTATATTCGGGCAGAGGTTCGGCGTGCCTCGAGATTGTTGGTTGTACTCGGGCAGAGGTTCGGCGTGCCTCGAGATTGTTGGTGGTACTCAGGCAGAGGTTCGGCGTGCTTCGGGATTGTTGGTTGTATTCGGGCAGAGGTTCGGCGTGCCTCAGGATTGCTGGTTGTACTCGGGCAGATGTTCGGCTTGCTTCGGGATTGTTGGTTATATTCGAGCAGAGGTTCGGCGTGCCTCGGGATTGTTGGTTGTACTCGGGCAGAGGTTCGGTGTGCGTCGGGATGCCTCGGGATTTGCCGACAGGGCTTCGGGACGGACCGGAATGGCTCGGGATGCTTCGGAATTGCTCGAGATGCTTCGAAATGGACCGGCAGGGCTTCGGGATGCTTCGGGAGTGCCTCGAGAGCATCTCGAGACGGCTTGACAGGGCTTCGGGAGGAATCGGAAGGCCCCGGGAAGGACCGAAAGGGACCGGGATTGCCTCGAAAGAGCTGAGAGGGGAGCCTGAAGGCTGGGGGAGAGAGGATAGAAGGGAGGAGTGAAGAATATGAGAGGGGGAGCCCTCTATTTATAGGCCCAAAAAATATGCAAAGTGGTCCGCACGGATTGTTGTGCAATCCCAATTTTTTGGTTTTCCGGGATTTGAGGGAATCTTGTGGACTTTAAGGGGATTTTGCAATGATGTTGTCACCCTGCAAAGTGGTTCGTGCGGACACTTCTGCAGGCTGACCATTTTTGTAAATTCCCAAAAAGTCCTTCTATTTTATTTTATCCCAGAAGGGTCCTACCTCGGTTTGGTTGGTGGTTTTGGGGTTTTGGGAGGTTACGAGTCTTTGGGATCACGTTTGTGTGAGTCTGCGGTGTTTCCCGTATGCTCGGAAGGGAGTGATCCGGATTGGGGTACTTACAACTGGTGTTGTATAGAGTGTTGTCAACACATGGGAAAACACTACGAAACTGTGTTCTATCTTGTGCAAATCTCATCTATGGATTGGGTTATTTGAAGTTGTAAGATACTTGCACTTATATAGGCTTGTTGGACTTGGAACCTACTCAATCTCGCCAGATTTCAACCATGTGAGAGAAGTGAAACCGCCTTTCCACTTTTAGCTCTAACTTCCTTGATTGTAGGGAGACTTGGTCTTCCCTTACTTCATTGCTTGTACACCCATGCTTCTTCAGCCTTGTACACGTTATCTCTTTGTCTTCAGTCCCTCCATGTAGATAAGACTCTAACAAACTTTACTTGATCTCCACTTTTACACATAAATAAGGATTATGTGTAACTTTCTTTTTCTTATTCATTTGTCACGTTTTGTACAACTACTAGGACCTATTTAAACACATTTCTAATAAACTAACAACAGACATGAAAACAATTAACAATCACTTTGTAATTTATGAATAACATGTAATAACTATGCTCATTTTAAACTGCCAGCATGATGGCAACACATAAGGCAACACCAATGACAACATTGGTGTGCCAACACAGGATATAACACTAGTGTTAACACTAACAATCTCGAGTCGGATGGACTAAAACCCACGATTCCCATTATCTTTAGTGGCATTATATTCAAGGCATATTCCCCATCAACTAAGACTCAAGATAATGACTTTCTTTCTACTTTCACTTTAAGATGCAATGTTTAATTGTGTTCACCACCATACAGAGGTAGGTCAAGATTGGTAAAAGTGATCACATTCTCAAAGTGGATATTCTCGATCATGGGCAACAAGTCTTCGGGACATATGTCGGGCAAAACTGAAGTGGCAGCCAAGTTCTTGATGATTATGTCATTGTGTTTCTTTGAAGACGCTATCAACTCCCAAATAGATATGTTGGCTTGAGTTTCTTGAGTTGCACAAGTAGTGGGTCATTGGGTTCTTTCACTTGGGCTGGAGTTGCTTGAGTGGAAGTGTTATTTAGGATGACTTGTCCAAAATGAGTCAACATGTTAACACTAGCTTCTTTCTTCTGCTTTCTACATTCTAAAACGACCTTCATAACTTCACCCTAAGTCACAACGTAGAAAGAATCATTCAATTAACATAAGGTCCCCTATTAACAAGTGGAGCCAAATGGGTGGTACCTTCCATTTCATCCCCTAACTCTGTTACATTAACAATATTGTTAGTGTAGACACCCCATTCTGAACCTATCGGAGCAGAGTTATACCACTCTAAGTCTCGCCTTTGAGTCAAGAGTAGAAATCCACCATTTCGTCATGTTTCAGTAAGTTTTGGCTAACAACCGTTAGTTTGGACTAAACTGCATACGAGATAACGAGGGAAGGACAGAATTGTCCACTGGCAGCATTGTCCCGCATGAGACATACGTGTCTCGCGCGAGACTAAGCTTCTGCAGGATGTGCAGAAACCCGTTTCCTTGTCGATTTCAAACTCTCTTTTTGATAAAATCTTATCAATCCGGTTCTCCAATAGCAGTTGAGTTTTGGAACCTTCCTAGGGTGATTTCCCTCTCCACCTTTACCTCTCCAATATCCTATAAATACTTGATGATTTCTAGTATTTCAGCCCCGGTCGACCTCCGACATTTTACCGGTTTCTTTCCCTGAAAGATTCCTGTAAATCACCCCCCTAAATCACCTAAAATTTGTTTATCAACCTTGTTGATCAACAAACATCGAAGTCCGAATCAAGGATTGAGGCGAAGCTCTGTCTGCATCAAGATTCGAATCTAGGATTGAGTCGAAACTCTGTCCGAATCTCCTCTCAAACCAAAAGGTAATCTTCCTTCTTTCTAATTGATTATTAGAGTGGTATAGCACATCGAACCTAGGATCGTCCTAGAGCCTCTCCAAATCATGGAGACGGTCTCGAAGCAATCGATCATATATTCCGTTTAACCTAGTTAAATGGATTCTTTTATTTGTTTATTAAAATGTCTTTTTCTTTGAAAACCCCCCTTTCGCAAGAACGATCTCCGGATTGGGTGGAATGGGTGCTCCTTAACCTTCCCATTCCATAACTTAAGCCTTGAACCCAAATCTTTTCAAATGGTTTTTCTTATTGTTTTCCATCAATAAATAATAAGTGGCGACTCGAGATGTTAAAAAATTCACCATCGCTACAGTGGCGACTTTGCTGGGGACTAAAATTAAAGTGGCTTAGACTTGCGTCAATTAAGGGGGATTTTCAAGAGAAAAAAAAAATCATTTTTTCATTCAGTTTCAGGCTTGTCCCGCACGAGACTACCCTTTGTCTCGCGCGAGACAAGGACTCGGTGGTTTATTTTACTTATGTAATTGATTATTATTTGAACTGCGTGCAATTGGATTTTTGATTAAAGTCTGGTCCAAGGAGGATTCGGGAGTTGTAATTTTGAATTTATTTATTCTCTCTCTTTCTCCCTTTATGTGGAACTACGATGGCCTGAGTCTTCCTAATTTGGGAGAAACGTAGGCAACCACTTGGTGCGGCCATTATTTGTTTTTTTTTTGTTTTCAAAAAAAAAACTCTCTATTTTCTCTATCACCTAAGTTGACTCTCACACACGCGCACTCATGCTATATCTGTCATTGCACTACATACCTGAAATAGCCCGGATCCGAGCAGGCCTCGCGGCCCCGGCATCTGGCATCTTTCGCGTAGGAGGTGTCTCGCCGTTTGTTTTCGCATTTGTAGAGTCGCCACGCCGTTTTTATTAAGCCCAAAACATTGAAAAAGGGCATCAGTTTAAAGATAATTTTAAACTGTTTTTGTGTGATGAGATTTTGAGTTCGGAGGTCAGATGACTCCCCGGGAAGAGAATATTAGAATATTAGAGCTCACCCGAGTAGCCTCGTAAAACGAGTCTTTTGGATACCCCTAATATCCTTTAAATGTTGTGTGTGTGTGTGTGTGCTTTTAAAAATGCATGCTGTATCGGATGTCTACATTGTATGCTATGTATGGAAATGTATTGAAATAGCATAGGAAGGAAGCCTTACCAATGTTGGTTCGTGTCTGTCTTCCGCTGGGGAATGGTGTTTGAGGTCGGAGTAGCGTTCCGGTATGGATCGGGATTGCTTCGGGAGGGACCGGTTGTCTGCGGACAGAGTTTCGGCGTGAGTTGAGGTTGTAGGCTGCGTTCGGGCAGAGGTTCGGCATGCGTGGGGATCGTCGGGATCACTCGGGCAGAGGTTCGGCGTGCGTTTGTGGTGGCAGGAGTCACTCGGGCAGAGTTTCGGCGTGGTTTGGGATCGTCGGTTTGACTCGGAAAGAGCCGGGACACCGTGGAAAGACCAGGCAAGGCCTCGGAGTACCACGAGGGGCCTCAGAGTACCTCGAGAGTGCCTCGGGCAGCGCGGGAGCGTCTCGGGAGCGCCCGGGGAGGCTTCTGAGCACCACAAGGGAGCTCAAGGCCTCGGAAGGATCCGAAAGGGGCGGGAGTGCCTCAAGAGGACTTAGAGGGAGCCAGAAGGCTAAGGGAGGAAGAGAGAAGAGGGAGGTGTGTGAAAATGAGGAGGGGGAGCCCTCTATTTATAGTAAAAATTTCGGAGCAAAGAGGTCCGTACGGACCTTCTTGGTTATTCAGAATTTTGGATTTCCTCGATTTGAGGGAATCTGCAATGATGGAGAATATTCTGGAATGATGGTGTTCCCTGAGCAATAAGGTCCGTACGGACCATCTTGCATGCAAAGAGGTCCGTACGGACCAACTCTGCAGGGAAGTAATCATTCTCCCCGGGATTTGAGGGAATATTGTGGACTTTAAGGGGATTTAGTAATCATTGAAACAAAGAGGTCCGTACGGACCTTAATTGCTTTCGATTTCTGAAAATTCTCAAAAGGTCCTTTTGTCCCTTTTTATCCCAGGAAGGCTCCTCCCTTGGTTTGGTTGGGGGTTTGAGAGGGTTTTGAGAGGGTTTTGAGTGCCAGAGGTCTCCGAGACTGCGTTGATGAGTCTGCGGAGTTTCCCGTGTGTTTGAAAAGGGGGTGATCCAGATTGGGGTACTTACAGAAGCCCCTCGACGACGTCACTTATGAAAGAAGTGGGGTCGCCGATAAGATAAGGGTCCTAATCTGGATCGCGTGCTGGGAGAGGAAGTGACCGTGAGGGTCAATGTGAGGACGTGGTGGTGTCCGTTTGTGTGACCGTTTAGGTCAATAGGTGGACCTGTGATAGGATTCCTACGTATCCAGCGGGAATCAAGCCTGGTCGTAGTTCGGGTGTGGGGTGAGTGTTTTGTGAATGCGGGCGTGGTGGTGCCCTATAGTGTTGTGTGACCGCCGAGGTCAGTGGTGAGGACGTGGTGGTGTCCTGGGTGACCGCATGGGTCGATGGCTGGACCCTGTGATAGGATTCCTACGTATCCCTGGCGGGAATCAAGCCTGGTCGTAGTTCAGAGGTGGTGAATTTGTGAGTGTATGTGGGCGTGGTGGTGCCCTGAAGTGTTGTGTGACCGCCGAGGTCAGTGGTAAGGACGTGGTGGTGCCCTGGGATGTGGTGACCGCCGAGGTCAATTGTGAGGACGTGGTGGTGTCCTGGGATGGAAATTTTACGATTTTCCGAATCGGGTGGTTTAAGGCCTTCCGGGCCGGAGATAGAGTGAGGACCTGAATCGTCTTCTGATTGCGGTTGGTGCCACGCTGGAGGACTTTGAATCGTCATCTGGCGGCGGTTGGTGCCACGCTGGAGGACTTTGAATCGTCATCTGGCGGCGGTTGGTGCCACGCTGGAGGACTTTGAATCGTCATCTGGCGGCGGTTGGTGCCACGCTGGAGGACTTTGAATCGTCATCCGGCGGCGGTTGGTGCCACGCTGGAGGACTTTGAATCGTCATCTGGCGGCGGTTGGTGCCACGCTGGAGGACTTTGAATCGTCTTCTGGCGGCGGTTTGATGTAATGCGCGAGGACTTTGAATCGTCTTCTAGCCGCAGTTGGTGCCACGCTGGAGGACTTTGAATCGTCTTCTGGCGGCGGTTTGATGTAATGCGCGAGGACTTTGAATCGTCTTCTAGCCGCAGTTGTGGATGTAATGCGCGAGGACTTTGAATCGTCTTCTAGCCGCAGTTGTGGAGGCATGGCTGCCTTGTGCTTCGAGAGGCGTAGATGCCTTTGTGTTTTTGCATGTTGAGTAGAAGGTTGGACTTACGATGACTGCCGGTGCTTGCGCTGCCGTTGAAGTGGGCAAGGATGACGGCTGGTGATTGCTTCCCCATTTGGCATTTTGGGAGGCGCTTCGTGCCTTGGGACTTGTACTCGGAGGTGTTGGCTCCTTCGTGTGCTTGTTTTGCCGTTGAGTGGGCAAAGATGATGGTCGGTGCTGGGGATATGCAGTCTTGTATGACTTCCCTTTGACTTGGAGGAGCTCGGGCTTACTTTGATGGCCGGTGCTTGCGCTGCCGTTGAAGTGGGCGAGGACCGGTCTTACGTCGACGGCCGGTGCTTGAATTGCTGGGGATGCGTGACCTTGTAGGGGCCCTTTTCTGTTGGGAAGATGACTTCGGACCTCTTTTGAGGGCCAGTGGTTGAGTTGTCGTTGAGCGTTTGGAGGCGTCTTGTGCCTTGGGATTCGTGCTGGGAGGTGTTGGCTCCTTCTTGAATTGCCGTCGGGCGTTTTGGAGGCGTCTCGTGCCTTGGGATTCGTGCTGGGAGGTGTTGGCTCCTTCTTGAATTGCCGTCGGGCGTTTTGGAGGCGTCTCGTGCCTTGGGATTCGTGCTGGGAGGTGTTGGCTCCTTCTTGAATTGCCGTTGAGCGGGCGATGGTTGAATTGCCGTTGAAGTGGGCGAGGACCGGTCTTACGTTGATGGCCGGTGGTTGAATTGCCGTTGAAGTGGGCGAGGTCCGGTCTTACGCTTGACGGCCGGTGGTTGATTTGCCGTTGAAGTGGGCGAGGTCCGGTCTTACGCTGACGGCCGGTGGTTGAATTGCCGTTGAAGTGGGCGAGGTCCGGTCTTACGCTTGACGGCCGGTGGTTGAATTGCCGTTGAAGTGGGCGAGGTCCGGTCTTACGCTTGACGGCCGGGGATTGAGTTGCCGTTGAAGTGGGCGAGGACCGGTCTTACGCTGATGGCCGGTGGTTGAATTGCCGTTGAAGTGGGCGAGGTCCGGTCTTACGCTTGACGGCCGGGGATTGAATTGCCGTTGAAGTGGGCGAGGTCCGGTCTTACGCTTGACGGCCGGTGGTTGAATTGCCGTTGGAGTGGGCGAGGACCGGTCTTACGCTGACGGCCGGTGGTTGAATTGCCGTTGGAGTGGGCGAGGACCGGTCTTACGTTGATGGCCGGTGGTTGAATTGCCGTTGGAGTGGGCGAGGACCGGTCTTACGCTGACGGCCGGTGGTTGAATTGCCGTTGAAGTGGGCGAGGACCGGTCTTACGCTGACGGCCGGGGATTGATTTGAAGGGTTAGGGACCATTCTGCACTTGGATTTGCTGGAAAAGGCCTTAGGACAGCCAGGGGCAAAGATTATAGGGGCAGGAAAGTAATTTGGCCACCCCTTGCAAAGAGGTCCGTACGGACCAACCTGGTTGCAAAGAGGTCCGTACGGACCACTTTGGTTTTTTACAGTTCCCAGGTTTTGACCAGGTTTAAATGACCGAGCCCTTCCCCATTCCTTCTTCTTCCAGGCGTAAACCAGGCGAGAGAGAGAGAGGAAAAAACCTCCATTGTTAACCAAAATCAAAGATTTTTTGCTTGAATTGTTTGCCATGGCTGAAGGATCTCGAAGGAGTCGTCGTCAACTTGATCGAGGTGGTCGAGCAACGAATGGAGCTTCAAAGGAATTGGATTTCGTTCGTTCCATCTTCGAAGAACCCGGATGTTTTGTATCCGAATCCGGAGGTGCACAATCGTCGCTCCATGAACGTCGGGGAGGTAAGAAATGCATTCCGTTTGATTCCTGCTCGAATTTTTGAATGCTAGAACTAGGTTTTAGTTTTTCGCATTTTTGAATTTTTTTTTTGTTATTATTTTATGCCTTTTTGTGAAATTCTTGATGAATTGTTGAAAATGGACATGTAAAAATTGTGGGTATGTGTATTTTGTGCAGAAATGTGTAGATTAGCTCTTATTTGTGAAAATAAAGTGCCTATCTAGTGAATTGCATGCTTTGGTGTTTTGTACCGTATGCTATTTATGTATGTACATTGTGAGAAAAATTATCGTGTAGTGATAATTTTTGTGAAAAAATGTGACATGTGCCGTGTTTTGTGACGGGTTATATGTGAAAGTGTGTGCCGTGTAGGGACGGATTTTTTTTGTGTTATGCATATGTGTCGTGCCGTGTTTTTGGGTGACGGACTCTGTGGGGAAAATATGTGCAATATGTGCCGTGTTGGGACGGATTTTCTTTTGAAAATGTGTCGTGTAGGGTTTAATCCCCCCCCCTTTTTTTTCTTTTGAGAAAATGTGTACAGTGTGTGCCGTGTTTTTGTGACGGACTGCATGAGAAAGATTATATGCATGATATATGTGAAAATTATGTGCATTATATTATATGTGAGAAATATGTGCATTGTGTGCCGTGTTTTGTGACGGGTTACATGGAAAAATTATATGTATAATGTATGTGAAAATTATGTGCAATATGTGCCGTGTTTTGTGACGGGTTATATGTGCCTTTATATTAAGTAATCGTGATTGACGTACCTTTGCTGTGTTTACTGCGGGATGCGGGGCTTATGGCAGGGAAGGCCAAGAGGATGAAGACTCGGGGATCGCTCGAGTTTGTTGTTGAAGCTATGGCGGCGGATGCACGATATTTCCGTGGACGGTAGGCCGAGTCCCGGAGGCTGGTTTATGCTTACGGCACAGGTGTGTTCGTTGAGAACACGGCTGGAGTGTCTGACACGAGGAAGAACAAGAGTGTCTTCCTGGGTTTATCTGAGTACTGGTGGGATACCACCCACACCTTCCACCTGAGCTGGGGCGAGGTGACAGTGACGCCTACTGATTTTGCTATTACGGGCTCTCCTTGAAAGGGGAGCTGGTGAGGTGGAGAGACATGATCTCCGATGATGTGTGACCGAGGCTGCTGGGCTTTGAGCCTCGTCCTCGCGAGGGGGCACAGGGCATCTTGTATAGCGACGTGGAGCCGAGGATCACGGCCGGATATTGGGGCCTACATCAGGGTACCGGCCGAGGTGACAGCGGAGCGGTTGGCGCGCTCCTTCTTGTGGTATGCACTGTCCGAGACTTTGTTCTCGAACCACGCGACCGCGGCTCCCTTTGCTGTTGGAGAGCTTGACTGATCTGGATAGGGTGCGACATTGCTTGGGGCGAGGCGGGCTTGGGCGAGCTCTACTTCTCCTTGGACCGGTTTAGCGGGTGTGGCTTGATTCGTTGGCTTTGTTTGACTTTGCTCACGGAGGTATGAGTTTATTCTTGTTTTTCTTGATTTAGCAATCTTGTCATTTCTCCATTGTCTTTTACCTTTGAGCCTTCTCTGTTTTTGTCACAGTGTGGTTTTATGAGGTTTTCAGTGCTTCAGTGGGATAGGGATCCAGGGCATTCTTTGCGTACCTGCTATCTTTGGGATGGGCTCGTACGGCGAGGAAGAGGAGGACCGGGGGAAGCTCACCATCGCCTACGGGGATGTGCGGGAGCGTCTGGAGAGAGATAGCCGTGAGGGTTTGTCTTGTTCCCGTGGACTCGGTATGAGGGAGATGAGTTTGAGGGGCTCCCGAGTGACGGCGCGGCGGAAGATCTTTGCGGGGCTTGACTTGTGATGTCATGTATCCGGGGAGCGGGTCTTCAGCGGCATGGCCGGTGTGCTTCCGTGGCTCAGGGACCCTCCCTTTGGGATGCTTGACTCCGGGATATGGATGTGCTTGACTTCGAGAGGTACCTTGGCGGTGTCGGTGCCGAGGAGTTCATTTTATATGGAGAGGAGTACGGGGCCTTCGTGAGGAGGAAGGCCGAGGACGCCGCAGTGCCGGCGCGGGAGAGAGGGCGCCCGCGAGCTCCCGGAGGTTCCGATGCCGGGAGCGGATTTCACGTACGTCCGCGGGGACGGGTCGAGGAGGAGGGTGTCTGTACCCGTTCGAGCGAGCTCTGCTGCATACCGAGTGGATCCCGATAGATCGGTGAGTGTGCGACTCTTTTCCATCTTGGCATCTTTTACGCATTTTCTCTTTTTGTTGTTGAGTATAAGCGCATTTGATGAGCGTTTCCTTGGCTTCTTGTTGGTGCAGGTCCCGGGGAGAGCCTACGATATGCTGACTCGCCGTTACGTGGCGATGAGGTCGTTTGCGAAGAAGATGGCGTCGAAGATATCTTGCCGGTCTTCGCGTCGTGTGCCAGCGTACGAGCCTATGCCTTCGAGGCATTACAGACGTTCCTCCGCCTAGAGCCGAGCCGGAGCCGCAGCGGGGAGGACCTTTGAGGCGCGCATAGCATGGATGCGGGGACATCTTCGGGAGGCTGCGGGGCCTTCGAGGAGCGGCCCTTTTATCGATTCATGCCTCCGCACGGCGCACGGGGTGAGGGTTCCTCGAGCCTTCTTTCTTTGATCCTTTCGCCGGATTTGATCCTTACGAGTACTTTTCGTGGGAGCCTCGGGCGGGTGCTCGGTATTCGACGACGAGGATGTGACGGGCGAGTTATTTGGGATGCCCGACTTTTCTTTGGAGGATCTTGGCGAGGATGATGATGCGAGGATTCGATTAGTATTCATTTGCTTTCCCTCTTTTCATATCCCTCCTCTTTTTTTTTTTGTTTAGCAACGAGACATTTTTTTTTTGGTACTGTAATAAAACACATGTATTTGCATGGCAAACGGTATTTTATTTTAAGATGTAATGTCATTTTTTGTGATTCGGGATTTGTCCTAGAAATTGTTGCTATTATTATTTTTTATTTTTGTACATGCCACGTGGTGAGAGTGTGTTTGTGGGTAGTGTTTGTTTGCCGGGAATGGCTTTGGCCGGTGTTTGGGCGGTTTGGAGCAAGGTTTCTTTGAGGACGGTGGTTTTATCTTGTTTCTTTGGGAAATGGGTTCGTTTGCAAGGAGGTCCGTACGGACATACTTAGCATGCAAAGAGGTCCGTACGGACCAACCTTGCTTTGGGAAGGACATAAATGCTTTCCGGTGTCTGGTTCTTCCTCATTTCCCCATTTGCGGCCATTTTCGAGCTTTCTTCCCCATTTTCTCTAGGAACCTCCATTTTTGCCATGGATTCTTCGTACGTCCCTAGAATTTTGCCGAGGCTTTCGCGGAGAGGCAAGCACACTTCCTTGAGCAGTTGAAAACGTGGATGCGGCGCCGTATGAGGCATCGAGACGGGCTTTCGAGGTAAGGTTTCGTCTTTGCTCGGTTTGGTCTTTTAAGGAGTTGGTTCTGATTGGGATTTGTTGCGGGCGGCCGCGAAGTTGCAGGATGTTAGGAGGCACGTGTCTTGTTTCTCCTACAATGAAATGGTGCCCACTTTTGAGGATTTTCGGGCTTTGATTGGAGGACCGGAGGTGGAGGCCATCTCGCTTCCTTTGATTGGTGGTCTTCTTGTGAGCGTGAAGCTTGCGGACTTTCTTCGTACTTCGTTGGAAGAAGTGCGGGGCATGATCCTTGATTCGGGTCATATCGACATTTACGAGCTGCCGGAGCGGTTCATGGTTGATGATGAGTGGCGTCTCTTGGGATGTATTTGCCTTGTGCGTGATGGCGACGCTTTTTACAGTCGATTCCCTTGGCATTTGTGATGGCGCTTTGCTAGATGTGGTAGGGCCTTTGCGAGCTGGAGAAGATATTGTCCCGTTGGTCTTTGGGGAGACTCTTCATGGTATCGGCCGTGCAGCGGCCCAGGGATCGTTTTATGAGAGGGAAGCCCGCTTTGCTCACCTTGTGGCTGCGAGAGAGACTTCGAGGCCATGCAGAGGCTCAGGCGTCGTTTAGCCCGTGGTCATTTGCTCAGCTGACCTCTTGTGTTGGATATGGATCGGTCACGCTGGGAGAGATGGATGGCACGGCTTGGTACGCATCGAGATCGGCGGTGGGTTCCGCGGCTTGGAGGATTGAGACCGGGAGGATCTTGCGGGAAGGGTCCTACGTTGTCGAGTTCCGAGGTTTGTCTTGGTCCTCCTTCTATATTCCGTCGCTTGTTTCCGGCGGTTTGGGATGAAGCGGGAGCCTTTGTTGGTGCAGGATGACCTTGCTCTTTGCGGAGGTAGTTCCTCTTTGTATGGCGGCTTCGGGTGCCTTCTTGTATTTTACGAGGGTATGGAAGTATTCCGCTTTCCCTCTGTGGTACTCCTTAGACGTCGGGGAGCGTTGTATTGACGACTCGGTATACGGCTTTGGTATGAAGCGGCGTGTTGGGCGATCCCAAGTGGTCTTGGAGAGCGGGCGTGTAGCGATTGCAGGACCCGGTTGCCGTAGTAGCTATTGCCTTAGGAGTTCCGAAGCACAGTCGACCCTTTGGATGTGACGGGAGACACTTTGTTTGACTACGAGACTAGAGTTGACCAGGCGACGGGGAGAGGTCCTCTTTACGGGCTCGCGGGGAGGAGATCCGAGCCGAAGCACGGGCGAATGAAGCCACGAGAGCTCTCTTGGATTGTTTGACTCTACGGGAGGACCCCGGATCTCGGGCGAGAGACGCGAGTTGGTTCACGTGGAGCGAAAGAAGACTCGCCGGGGACGAGGGAAGAAAGGAAAGAATGGCGAGGGGACAAGCGCGAGATGGCGCGGAATGACCTCCTAGGTATCCATTCATTGCATTGCAAACACATTATTAGTTAAATGTATTAAATTTGTCTTTTAGCATGTTGTGAACTTGAGAGTAGACCGTGCTTGAACTCATCAAGAAATGTTGTAACCGTTAGTGATTTGTGATTTACTTTTAAAGCTTTGTCGAGACGCAAGATCTTTTGTTTGCCTTTGCTTACATTGTGCACTTTGTCGGCGTCCATCTTTGGACTTTTACATTGCATTCGCGGGCCCAGAAACGATGCAGGCCACGGCGGCAATCCCCTTTCTTTGAGGCTTTGTGCTTGGTGAGAGGTTGAATGCTCCCTTGACAAGTCGTTTTGACGGTCTTTTCGTAGCTTCCTTGCCTCTTGTTGGCGTCGGGCTCTTGACCTCAATTTCGCGGCTTACGCTTGAGCTTCTTTTATTTTTATTTTTTTTTTTGTGAGCCCTTGCTCGAGCTCTCTTTTTTTTTATTTTTTGTGAGCCCTTGCTCGAGCTCTCTTTTTTTTTTTTTTTTTTTTTTTGAAGCGCGTGAGGCGAAGACAAGCCTGGCTTGGAAGCGAGACATGAGTCGGTCGTTTGATCTTTGAGTGACCCTCGGATGTCCTTTGATGTTGCCGCCGTCGTTTGACTTGGTCAAGGTGGCTGGGGCGTGTTTCTTGAAAAGTGCGTAGCTTGATGGAGGTCTTGATTGACATTCAAACTTTTGACTTTTTGTGTATTTTTAGACCGGACCAATTAAGGTTGCCTACGTTCCCGGACTAGAGGGCTCAGTGCACGTAGTTCGACACTACATGGAGTGCGAAGAGATGCACAGTTGTTCTTCTTCGGGCGAAGTATCTGCGAAGTTTGCTTAGTTATTTGGATTCATGAAGGGATTGCCGTCTAGGTGCATCGGCTTCATGGCGCCTCGGAGAAGATCTTTTGAACCACGAAAGGGCCGATCCATGTGGGTTCCCATTTTCCCAGTGGGTTGGTTCGAGTGGGAGGCTTTTCTTTGAGTACAAGGTCACCTTCCACGATGTCTCGGGATTTGACTTTCTTGTCGAAAGCTCTAGCCATCCTGCTTTGATAGGCTCGGACGTGTTCCATGGCCTTTAGTCGTCGCTCGTCTAGCGAGCCAATTCGTCATGTCGGCCGGAGCCATTCGACTTCGTTGATGTCATTTTCCAGCGGCACTCGGAGTGAGGGAATTTCTAGCTCGATGGGAAGGGCTGCTTCCATCCCGTATGTCGGGGCAAATGGGGTTTCTCCGTGGGCATTACGGCCCGATGTGCGGTAGCCCCAAAGTGCAAGGTGCGGCTTCTCGGGCCAATCTCGTCCTCGGGTGGTCATTTTCGGATGATCCGTTCGAGGTTTTGTTTCTTTGCTTCCACGGCGCCGTTTGTTTGTGGCCGGTAGGGAGAAGATTTGTGGCGTGTGATCTTGAATTCAGCCGGCGATGCAGCCGAATTCCGCTTCGAAGTGTGAGCCGTTGTCGATATGACCTCATTTGGGATGCCGTATCGGCGATGATGTTTTCCTTGAGGAAATGCGCGACCTTCTTGGAGGTGAGTACCTTGTAGGACTTGGCTTCGACCCATTTGGTGAAGTAGTCGATGGCTACTAAGATGAACTCGTGGCCAGATTCTTTGCTGGCGGAGCGATTTTCCAGATGACGTCAATTCCCAGTGGCGAAAGGGCGAGGTGTAGTCAATGCGGTAGAGATCGTGGGGTGGTAGATGATTGAGGTTGGAGAACCGGGTGGCACTTGTCGCGGCTTCGGACAAAGTGGATGCAATCTGCCTCCATGGAGATCCGGTAGTAGCCCATCACGAGAATGATTTGCATCGGGGCTCTGGCGTTCATGTGGGGACCTGCAAGCCCCATTGTGGACTTCGTTCATGAACTTGCTTGCTTCTTCTTGGGCGACGCGGCGTAGGAGTGGCCCGTGGTAGCGTTTCTTGTATAACATGTCCCAGGGATGACGAAGTGAGAGGCAAGGCGTTTTAGGGCCATGATGCTCTTGGTTTTGACCCCTACGTGTGTGGGTCTTCCTTGTTCATGAAGGTGGTTTCCCGTTCTTGAGGTATTGGAAGATCTGGTTATACCATGGCTCATTGACGGGCTTAGGTTACGGTTCGATCTCATGACGGTAGGCGGGAATTTCCTTTCGTCAGACTTTGAAGGGTTTGATTGCTTTTCCTTCGGGGATTTCCACAAGGAAGCGAGGTGGCTAAGGCATCTGCAAACTGTTTCGGTCTCTTGGCAAGTAATGGAAGGTGACCTCTTCGAATTGTGTGATGAGGTCCTCCATGCGGGCATGGTATTTTTGCAAGCCGGGTCTATGGTTTTCCACTTGTTGGAGACTTGGTTGATGATCAGTGAGTCCCCATAAACTTCGAGTTTGGACATTCCTCTCGAGTGCGGCTTGTAGTCAGCGGCGCGAGCTTCATATTCGGCGGCATTGTTGGTTACCTCGAAATTGAGCTTTATAGCAATTGGGGTGTGCTCGTCCTTGGGATCCACCAAGAGCATACCGTCTTAGTTTCCCTTTTGGTTGGCCGCTCAGTCGAAGAACGGTTGCCATCGATTTTCGCCTTCGATTGCGAAGATTCCCTCGTGCAGAAATTGTGGTTCGGGGCCTCGAGCCTCGTCGGTTGGGAAATCGGCCGGTTGTTCGGCCATGGCCCGTCCCTTGATTGACTTTTGGTTTACGTACTTGATGTCAAATTCCGCTAGGAAGAAAGACCATTTGGCGAGCCTCATTGTGAGAGATGGTTTGTCGAAGAGGTACTTGGTAGGTCCATTTTGGAAACCAAGTGTGCGTGTGCGGCGCATGTAGTGCCGTAGTTTCCCGACAACCCATACAGGAGCTGCGCGAGTTTTCTCGAGTGAGTAATTGAGTTATTTGCCTTGAAACTTTCGAGACGAAGTAGATGGCGTTTTCGACCCGTGACTCCCTCTTTTCTTGACGAGCATGGCTCCAAGCTGCGGTGTCGGTCACGGTTAGGTATAGCAACGGTGGCTTTTCCTCGTGGGGAGGACGAGAGAATCGGAGGACTCACAAGGTATGCTTTTATTTTTCAAAGGCATCTTGGCATTCGAGTTCCATTCGATGTCGGCGTTCTTCTTCATCGGTTTGAAGATTGGCTCGCATAGAGGTCAATTGGTTGTGAGCGGGCGATATATTGCGGGCGGCCCATGAAGCTTTTCACCTGCATGCGAGTTTGCGGTGGTCTCATTTCGATGATAGCTTTGATCTTTTGAGGATCCACCTCGATGCCTCTCTCGGTGACCATGTATCCCAAAACCTTGCCTCGGCTAACCCCGAATGTGCATTTGGCGGGGTTAAGCCTCATTGAGTGTTTTCGGAGGCGATTGAAGAATTTTCTCGGAGTGCGTGAGGTGTTGTCGTCGATCCCTTTGAGTGAACGATCATGTCATCGACGTACACTTCGATCTCTTTGTGGATCATATCGTGGAAGAGGGCGGTTCTTTGCCGTTGGTAGGTAGCCCAGGCGTTCTTTAGTCCGAACGGCATTGCGTGTAGCTTGATAGGTTCCCCAGGGGTTGTGAAAATTTGTCTTTTCTTGGTCTTCTTCGGCCATCTTGATCGATTGTAGCCAGGCAAAACCGTCCACGAAGGACTTGACTTCGAAATTGGGTGTAGTGTCTACCAACATGTCGATGTTGGGTAGTGGAAAAATCGTCCTTGGGACTTGCTTTGTTGAGATCTCGGAAGTCCACGCAACGGCGTACTTTTCCATTGGCCTTGGTGGCCGTGACGATATTGGAGAGCCATGTGGGGTACTCGATCACCACGATGAAGCCGACGCGGAGCATTTTTCGATCTCCTCTTTGACTTGTAAAGACCATTACGGCTTGATTCGGCGTAGCTTTTGCTTGATGGGCTTAGCCTCGGGATTGAGGGATCGGTGCTCTACAATGTTAGGATCTAATCCGGGCATGTCTCGGTAAGACAGCGAACACATCCACGAACTCTTTGAGCGGTGCGATCGTCAATGCGTCTTGCTGTCTTAGGTGAAGAAACTTCCGATTTGCGTCTCTTTTGGCTCTTCGGCGAGTTCCCAAATTCACTTTGGTTAAAACCTCCTCGGCGACTTGGGCCCGGTTTTCTCTCGTTTGACAAACATGCTTAAAGATGTGCTTAATGTATTGTTCGTTTAATGTATGCGCTTCTTTATCAAGTGAATCGTTATTAGCTGTTTGTGTGTTAGTTAATTTATCGGTTGTTAAAGATGCAATGAGAGGATACTCGGAAAGATCGAAGCATTCATTAAGAGCATACGGGAATACATTATTGGCAATGAGTTCGTAATCTTACGGCGTGAGGCCATCGGATGACTCGAGAGACTCAAATTCAAAGCTAATGGACTCGGGATGAGTTTTGACACTAGACTCTAGGACTCGAGGGTCGGACCAAGTTGTTCGATCATGTCCTTTTTCTTTGGCGGTGGAGTCGGAGAAGGTGGCCCGGTTATTGAGTGGCAATGAGCTTGATAGGAGATGGGGCTTGAAAGGGCTTTATGTCACCGTTCCCGATCATTGCTATCACGAGTTATCGAGAAACAAAATCGATTAGATCCGGCATCTCGATTTCTTCTTTGAAGAAGCGAGGTGGAGCGGTGGTTCGTCCCAAGCATCGTCTGCGGAGTCTCTTGCTTTTGTCTTGGGCATTACTAGCTCGAATGCGGACTCGTCCCGCTTGTTGAAGGCGGGAGTGTTGACGAGAGAGTTTTCGAGTTCTTACGCCAAAGAGGGAGTTTTCCCGAACCAAAATTCATTGTGAATAGTGGTGGTTGTGGATCCGGCGGGGGCGGTGTGTCGAGGAATGCTCTTCGGACGGGATTTGGCTTGAGGCCTACGAATCTTGCCGAGGTTACTGCTGGAGCTTGTCCATGGTTGTCGGCCGGCTTTGTTTGGCGGCGATCGGCTCTGTTCCCTTTTACGGATCTTCTTTGAGTTGCCGGCCTTCCTTGTGAAGTACTTGGTCATGTCGAAGGCTGTAGGACGAAGATCGGAGATGGCGTGCAAGCCTCTTTTGTTATACGTGGAGCGTTTTCGTGCGGCTCGCTTGTCCTCCGCAATGTGTTCGGGAGTAGGAGAGTATCCCGAGGCCGTGCGGGTATTATTGTTCTTTGATATTGATGATACATTGAGTGCCACGATGGCGTTTTCCCAAGCCAGAGCCCGGGATGTAGTTCATGTGCTTCATCATTTTCATCGGGGGAGGGATCTTGTCCCAAATCAAAGGCGGGTCTATGTGGCACACTTGGGCCTTTGGGCTTTCGATGGTGAACCTGTTAGCATCATGCCATCATCGTCGGGTTTGATTTCTAAGACCGGGACGCCGTTTGTTTCGGTCCTTTCGTTGACTATGCTATCGCCTAGTAGATGATGGTAAGATCTGTTCCTTGGACGAACTTTACGCACGATGAAGAGTGGATGCCACCCCATTGATGCAGTGTAGCGAGGGCGTCCCAAAATGGCGGTGAATGTGATTGGGATGTCGATGACTTGGAAATCCGTCGGGACCATTTGTTTTCCAAACCGCGGGTTCAAGGTGGCTATTCCCAGGCGGGCGGGATGTTGAGTCGTATGCCTTGATTGCACAGTCGAGGGTTTTAGATCGGTTGCTTTGATCCTAGCAAATCCATCATTTTGGGTGGAAGGACGTTCGTGGATGATCCCCATCTACCAACACCCGAGGGAGACGGCGCTCGTCCGGTTGAAGCTGTTATGTAGAGAGGCTCGTTGTGGTCGGCCCCAAATTTTGGAAGATCGAGCTCTGTGAAGGTGATGATATTCTTGTAATTGACGTTGCCAATCATACGAGCGCTTCATCGGGTGTGTTGTGATGGGAACCGTAGTGCAGGCCGGGCTTTCTTCCAACTTGAGCTTGTGCGGGTAAGATGAAGTGAGTAAGGACCAGAGTGAGATGTTAGCCCGAGTGCGCTTGAGGCTGTGTCAAGACAGGATCTTGAACCTTTGGGTCCAAGGTTTCGGCTTCTTTGGCGTAGGGCCCCTTTTCAATTCGTGGCTCGGGTATGGGCGGCCTTTTGTCTGTCCGTGGAGGATTCAGCTGGGATTTGGCCAGGAACGTGTCGAGAACATTCACCTCTGGACTTATGGTTTTGCTTGTCTCTCCCGTTTACGTAGTGGGAGGAGCACGATTGGCGTAAGGCCGGCTGCGCATTTCAATTCGTTCACTGTCATGGCTTTTCTTGAAGCATCAATAGTGGCTTTGAGATCTTCCCAAGACGGGGTTGGATTATACTGGACCTTCGGGCCTTCGGTGGCGGTGCGAAGCTTCGTCCCGGTGATCATGGAGCAAACATTGCCAGTGGCCACTGTGCGGGGAACTAGGAGTTGGGGAGATTTCTGGAGTAGATGACATAGTAGTCAAACTTTCTGAGGGTTCTCGAAGGGTTCCGGCGTGGGATCACAGGATTCATACCTCTTTTTCAGTTTTTGTTGAGAAGATAGCTTCTTCTTTCGTCGAGGACGGCCCTCGTTCATTGCATCCTGGAATTCCATTTCCCGGACAAAAGCCTTCTGTCCCTTGAGCGTCCCACGAGATGTGTTCGTTGTTCGGCGGTGAGTACGGGACCTCGGGGAGGCTGGATGGGCGAGGCTTTCCTCTGGAAGGTCTTGTGGTCTTACGTCATAGCTGCATGGCTCGTACGAGGGTAACGGGTTGACTTACGGGAGGCAATGAGAGATGTTAGAGGCTGTAGGAGCTTGATCGTGGCTTAGGGAAGCCCCGGGTAGTTGGGTGGCTAAGGTTAGAAGTGGTGCATGGCACCTTCGATCGAGCTTGTTGCTCACCTTGGCGTTTCTCAATAGCCGCGAGGACACCGAAACTTCTTCCGGTGTTGGGAAATTTCTTGGGGGTAAGGTCCCGTTCTCATCGTTGTTATCGACTTGGCCGTAGGGAATTGTGGTGTCTGGTGACGAGTGGGAAGGAGGTAGGACCTTCTTTGTTTTGACCTTTGGGAGACGGGTTCCGGGTACTCTCGACCACTCTACGTTATTGGAGGGTGATGGGCAAGGTTTAGACACGGGAATGGCCTAACGGGATAAAGGGGAAAGCTCACGTGGCATGCGGTTTCGTTTCTTTTATTTTTGATTTTTTTTTTTGTTGTTTTAATTTACTTAAAACATGTTTTCTCGAGAATCCTAGGTAGGTTGGAAAAGATTGCTCTTCTTTTTCGCAACTATGCTAGATCTGGGTCGATGGAGACCATACGTGCGGCTATAAGCCCCTCGTTTTGCACTGTATTTCGACATCCCGGGGTGGACGGCCCGGGCGAGGGTCCTATAGTGCAAGCGGTTTCCACTGCGGCCTAAAAGAAAAATCGAACCTAAGGACAGAGCTTTGTCATGTTCGTTTTGATGCGTTAGCCATGTGAATAGTGAACAGCCGGCCTTTGAGTCAAGATCGGAGTCAAGAAGTTCGGCATGACCTCTCTTTACCTTGCTTGCGCAAGGGATGCGTGACGTTAGGCGTTAGGCTGGGTCATATCGTCATGGGCGACGTATCAAGGCGTGATGACATGGTGTCATGCGAGCATGGATGTATATCGGGACGGAACATCGTGCAGGTGTAGCTTCGGAAATCAAGATCAGGTCAAGATTTTAGCATGACCTTTCATCGCTTTGCTTGCGCAAGGATCTTGAGTTCCGAGCCTTGACTCGAGAAAATGGCCGGCATGGTATATGTATCAGTGTATGACACGGGTGGTAAAAACCAGCAGTGCAGACGAGTGTGACTCAAGACTCAAACGTGCGGGGTTGACGCTTGGCTAGGATGGGATGTTTGGAATGATCCCGTGCGCGCCCAAGAGGCCTAGGAAGACCTAACGGTGCAAGCGAGACCACTCCGGGTTAAGGGTTGTAGTGTGCGGTGTATCCGAGCGACGGTGCGCGTAGCGTGCGGTGTAACCGAGGCGGCGGTGTGAGTAGAGTGCGGTGTAACCGAGGCGGCGGTGCGCGTAGTGTGCGGTCTCTAAAATTCTTTTACGAGTAAAACGAAGTTTTTGAAGAATTTTAAATGTATGCACGAGATGTATATTGATGCATTTTTTTGTATTTTTATTTTTTTGTAAAATAAAAACGAAGCACGTGCACACACACAACAGATTAAAGGAAGGGGTAAAATGAAAGTTTGACCCTCATCATCGTTTTAAAAATCTTTTGTTTTGTTTAAAAGTTTTTAAAACAAAATTTCCCCCAATGAGTCGCCAAGCTGAAATTACCCGGATCCGAGAGGCCTCGCGCCCCGGCATCCGGCATCTTTCGCGTTGGAGCGACGTGTCTCGCCGTTTGTTTTCGCATTTTGTAGAGTCGCCACGCCGTTTTTATTAAGCCCAGAAACATTGAAAAAGGGCATCGGTTTAAAGATAATTTTAAAGCTGTTTTTGTGTGATGAGATTTTGAGTTCGGAGGTCGAGATGACTCCCGGGAAGAGAATATTAGAATATTAGAGCTCACCCAGAGTAGCCTCGTAAACGAGTCTTTCGGATACCCTAATATCCTTTAAATGTTGTGTGTGTGTGTGTGTGCTTTTAAAAATGCATCTTTGTATCGGATGTCTACATTGTATGCTATGTATGGAAATGTATTGAAATAGTATAGGAAGGAAGCCTTACCAATGTTGGTTCGTGTCTGTCTTCCGCCGGGGGAATAGTGTTTGAGGTCGGAGTAGCGTTCGGTACGGATCGGGATTGCTTCGGGAGGGGACAGGTTGTACGCGGACGAGTTTCGGCGTGAGTTGAGGTTGTAGGCTGCGTTCGGGCGAGAGGTTCGGCGTGCGTGGGGATCGTCGGGATCACTCGGGCGAGAGGTTCGGCGTGCGTTGTGGTGGCGGGAGTCACTCGGGCGGAGTTTCGGCGTGGTTTGGGATCGTCGGTTTGACTCGGAAAGAGCGGGACACGGTGGAAAGACCGACGAGGCCTCGGAGTACCACGAGGGCCTCGGAGTACCTCGAGAGTGCCTCGGGGCAGCGCGGGAGCGTCTCGGGAGCGCTCGGGGAGGCTTCGGAGCACCGCGAGGGAGCTCGGAAGGCCTCGGAAGGATCCGAAAGGGCGGGAGTGCCTCGAGAGGACTTAGAGGGGAACGAGAAGGCTAAGGGAGGAAGAGAGAAGAGGGAGGTGTGTGAAAATGAGGAGGGGGGAGCCCTCTATTTATAGTAAAAATTTCGGAGCAAAGAGGTCCGTACAGGACCTTCTTGGTTATCGAATTTTGGATTTCCTCGATTTGAGGAATGCGCAATGATGGTGAATATTGGAATGATGATGTCCCCCAGGCAAGAAGGTCCGTACGGACCAACTTAGCATGCAAAGAGGTCCGTACGGACCAACCATGCATTTGGGTAATCATTTCTTAGGGATTTGAGGGAATATTGTGGACTTTAAGGGGATTCGGTAATTATGACGGCAAAGAGGTCCGTACGGATCAATATTGCTTTCCCGATTTCTGAAAATTCCCGAAAAGGTCCTTTGTCCCTTTTTATCCCGGGGAAGGCTCCTCCGCTTGGTTTGGTTGGGGGTTTGAGAGGGTTTTGAGAGGGTTTTGAGTGCCAGAGGTCTCCGAGACTGCGTTGATGAGTCTGCGGTGTTTCCCGTGTGTTTGAAAGGGGGTGATCCAGATTGGGGTACTTACAACATGGTAAAATATACTCATGCCCAATCAATATTAAAGTGCAACAATTTACGAATACACTAAGCATAACATCCACCATGCAAGTACGATCAAGTAAGGTAACAAGGTATCATCAACCTACCCTACATAGTCAATATATAATGATACATGGCCTCTTATGAAGGTTCAAATTCAATTTACCAAGTGGGAGTCACAATTTATAAGTAGTCAAACAAACTTACTAAACGCAGATTCCTAGGTTCGATTTAAAGTTGGGTTCGGGGTCTTGGGCGGCGCCGTTCATACCACTGGGCGACCGCCCCAGTGGGTTTTCAAATGGGATCCAAGTTCTGCCCAAGGTGGGCGACCGCACACCCCAAAGATGGGCGCACCGCTCATAGGATTTTTCAAAGGGAAGGGCGACCGCTCATACCTCTTGGGCGACCGCCCAAGAGGATTTTCAAGGCAATGGATGTTCTTGGACTCGTAGGCGGCCGCTCAAGCCCCCTACGGGCGACCGCCAAGCCTCCTTCCGAAATCCCAAACTTCAAACCCTTCTTTACCTATTTTCTTTCCCTTTTAACCTTCCTCATTTCCAAGAACACCAAAGGATACCCTAGCTTTACCAAGTTCAACATAAAACATGTAAACCCAAAATAATGTACCCCTAGATTATTTATCACTACAAATTCCACCCATTTCATACCCTCTAGATTATCTTCCATGAACATTAACTTCAACCTATTCCATTTACCGATCATTCAAATCCCATAAGGTTCCCAAAGCATGAAACACCCATCACTATAACAAGAACAACATTTAAGAGTTTATGAACATTTATAAGAAGGGAAATCATAACAACTCACCTTAGGTTTTTAGAATGAAAGGTTGATCTTCTTAGCTTGATTGATTCCTCTAGTTGTCCCAACCTCAAAAGTGCTCTTGGATTTGAAAATGGTTGAGGAATGAGCTTGCTAGGTCTTGGAAGGGGAGGCTTCAATAGAGGCTTTCCATGGAGGTTGCTAGGGGAAGGAAGTAAGACTAATGAGGGAGTAAGGAGGAAGAAGTAAGGAGGAAGGAGGAGAGTGACACTTGGAATGATTAGGAGAAACAAGCTTTTGGCCCCCCTTGCAAAATATCTAAAGGCTTTCACCAATTAAAATTAACCCTTCCCTCTAATTATTTATTCTACCCATTTTAACCTCCTCTTACTATTTATCTATTTTTTATTTTTATTTTCTCCCAAGTTTCTTTATTTAAATTTCTAATGAACTCTTAAAAGATTCTAAATTTACTTCTCACCCAATTTATCTTAAAATAAGAATTTAAAGATATAAATGAACACATAAAGTTAACATAAATATTAAAAGTACAAAATATGATATTTAAAATTAGTGCCTAGGGTTGGGGTCGTCACACTCACTCCCCCTTAAAGAAAATTCGACCCGAATTTAAAAAAAAAAGACTTACTTGGATTCTCAAACAACCAATGGTATTTCGCTCTCATCTCCGACTCTAGCTCCCACGTTGCTTCCTCAACGGTATGATTCTTCCAAAGGACCTTCACTATCGGGATACTCTTAGTTCTCAACTCCTTAACTTGGAATTCTAAGACTCTCAACGGTTCTTCAACATAAGACATATCCGCTTGGATCTCATCGGGGGGAGAACTCAAAACATGGGAGGGGTCATGACAATACTTCCTTAACATAGAAACGTGAAACACATCATGAAGCAAAGAAAAAGACGGAGGCAATGCCAACCGGTAAGCCAATTCCCCAATCTTCTCTAGAATCTCAAACGGACCTACAAACCTCGGAGCCAACTTACCCTTATTACCAAACCTTTTAATTCCTGTCCTTGAAGAGACCTTCAAGAACACAAAGTCACCAACCCGAAAAGATAAATCCCGTCTTCTATTGTCGGCGTAGCTTTTCTGCCTACTCTGAGCTGTCTTCAATCTATCACGAATCACTTTGATCTTCTCCGGAGAATCCCTAACCAAATCCGGGCCCCAAAGCCTCGCTTCACCTACCTCGTCCCAACACATCGGAGATCGACACTTCCTACCATACAACGCTTCATACGGAGCCATCTCAATACTCGACTGATAAGCTGTTGTTGTAGGCAAACTCCACTAATCAGTAGATGATCCTCCCACGATAATTGGAAATCCATCACACATGAAGCCCTTAACATATCCTCGAGTATTCGAATAGTTCTCTCGGGCCGTCGGCCGTCGGTTTGAGGATGAAACGCCGTACTGAAACACAATTTAGAACCCAAGGCTTCATGCAATGCTCTCCAAAATCTAGATGTAAACCTCGGATCTCTGTCGGAAACAATACTAACCGGAACCCCGTGAAGTCTCACAATCTCCTTCATATATAACTGGGCTAACTTCTCTAACGAAAACTTGGTTGATACTGGAAGAAAATGAGCCGACCTCGTTAACCGATCCACAATAACCCAAATAGCATCCATCTTCTTCGCGGTAAGAGGCAAACCCGAAACAAAATCCATCGAGATCCCTTCCCATTTCCACTCCGGAATATCCAATGGTTGAAGTAGTCCCGCCGGTCTCTGATGTTCTGCCTTGATCTGTTGACAAGTCAAACACTTAGAAACATAATCCGCAATTTCCCTCTTCATTCCATTCCACCAATACCCACGCTTCAAGTCTTGATACATTTTGGTACTACCCGGATGAATCGCAAACTTGGACTTATGGCCATCCTCTAAGACACGCCTCTTGATTTCCGGTGACGAAGGAACGCAAATTCTCCCTTGAAAGGTTAAAATCCCATCTCTATTCAACGCAAATTCCCTGGCTTTCCCATCTTGCACTTGATCTAAAATTTTCTTCAACTCCGGATCACCTTGTTGAGCTTCCTTCAAATCTCCATACAATGTAGGAACGGCTCGCACATTCGCAATGATTACCTCACTCTTCAATTCTTGGGAACTCAAAGCTGACACATAAGCCTTTCGGCTAATCGCATCCGCTACAACATTGGCCTTCCCCGGATGATAAGAAATTACACAATCAAAATCCTTCAAGAACTCTAGCCATCTCCTTTGCCGGTTATTCAACTCCTTTTGGGTAAACAAATATTTCAAACTCTTATGGTCGGTGAATATCTCAAATTTCGCCCCATAAAGGTAATGCTTCCACTTATGCAACGCAAACACAATCGCCGCCAATTCCATATCATGAGTAGGGTAATTCTGTTCCGCCGGTGATAACTTCCTAGAGGCATACGCAATCACTTTCCCATTTTGCATTAACACACATCCCAAACCCGCCTTCGAGGCATCACTATAGATAACAAAATTCTCGCAACCATCCGGAAGGGTAAGAATAGGAGCCGTCGTCAACCACTTCTTCAACTCATTAAAACTTGCTTCACACTAAGAATCCCATACAAATGATACATCTTTCCGAGTCAACCTTGTCAACGGAGTAGAAATCCGAGAAAACCCCTCAATAAACCTTCGGTAATACCCCGCCAAACCAAGAAAACTACGAATCTCAGTCACAGTCGAAGGTTGCTTCCAGTTAACCACGACTTCAATTTTCGAAGGATCCACAGAAATCCCCGAACTCGACACAACATGCCCCAAGAAGGAAATCTGTTCAAGCCAAAACTCGCACTTGCTGAACTTGGCGTACAACTGCTTCTCACGAAGAATGGACAAGACAATCCTCAAATGATTCTCATGCTCTTCCCGGGACTTAGAGTAAACAAGAATATCATCTATCAACACCACCACAAAGCTATCAAGATAAGGCTTGAAGACACGGTTCATCATATCCATAAAACGTTGGAGCATTAGTCGGCAGAAAGGCATCACAACAAACTCATAGTGGCCATATCTAGTTCGGAAAGCTGTCTTAACAATATCATCCGGTCTAATCTTCAACTGATGGTATCCGCTTCTCAAATCAAGCTTAGAGTAGATAACGGAACCTTGGAGTTGGTCAAACAAATCATCTATATGCGGAAGGGGATATTTATTCTTTATGGTGGCTTGGTTCAACAAACGATAATCAATACACAATCGTAAGGTACCATCCTTCTTCCTAACAAATAAGACCGGTGCTCCCCACGGAGACACACTAGGACGAATGAAACCCCGGTCTAGCAATTCTTGCAATTGGACCTTCAACTCTTTCAACTCGTCCGGAGCCATTCTATAGGGTGTTTTAGAGATAGGGGTGGTACCGGGCACTAGGTCAATACAAAACTCTACCTCACGATCCGGAGGCATAGAGTACTCACTAGAGAACACATCACTAAATTCATTAACCACCGGGACATGAGATAACTCGGGGGACTTCTTATTGGAATCTACCACATAAGCCAAGTAACCCGCACACCCCTTAGATAGCATCTTCCTAGCCTTTAAAGCAGAAATAACATGTAAACCGAACATAGATTTATCCGCATCAAATATAAAAGTGGGCACATCAGGCATAGCAAATGAGACTCGCTTTCTACGACAGTCTACCAAAGCATGACACTGACTCAACCAATCCATCCCAAGGATCACATCAAAATCATGGATTGGTAACTCGACCAAATCCACCGGCAATACATGCCCACATATAGTCACATCACAACCACGATATATCAAAGAAGATGCAAGGCACTCTCCCATAGGAGTAGAGACCTCCAACACATAAGGCATAGATTCAGGCAAAATATGCAATGAGAATGCAAAATGAGATGCCACAAATGAATGGGAAGACCCGGGATCTATAAGAATGCGGGCCTTAACTCCTGAGACAGGAACTATACCTCTAATGACAGCATTGGGATCGACCTCTCCTCTACCCAAAGCGAACACTCGACCTTGCACTCTATCTTTGGGCTTCCCGTCTATACCTCTCTTCACACCACTACCCTGTCCCCCAAATCCGGTACCTGAAGCTTGCTTATTTTGCCACCTAGGACAATTCTTCCGGAAATGGCCTGTCGCCCCACACTCTAAACATTTTCCTTGCTTGCTCCAACACTTATCCTCCGAATGCCCTAGCTTCTTACAATATCCACACACTGCCCCAAACTGACCTGGAGTCGAACGATTTGCCGGAGCCGCTACGTTTCCTCCTCGATTTGCTCCCGGAGTGAATGTCCTTGGCTGCGCTCTATTCTGTCCCAAACCTTGACCTTGGAATCTATTTCTGTTTCCGCCTTCATTTTTACCATGATGCTCTTCTATGTCATTCTCAATCCGATACGCCATATTCACGGCCGCTTGGAAGTTGGCGAAGTCATGCGTCAACAACTGCTTCCGAAACTCCACCCTTAAACCTTTCACAAACCGGTAGATCCGCCTCTCCTCATTCGGCACCAAATGAGGACAATATCGGGCTAACTCCGTAAACTTTGCTGAATATTGTGCTATAGCCATGGTCCCTTGCTCCAGTTTCAGAAACTCAACCTCCTTCTTGTCTCTAGTAACCATCGGAACGAAGTGATCCCGAAACTTGCGTGTGAAATTTTCCCAAGTCTGCGGTGTCAAATCCCGATCCCTACCATCCTTCACTACCTGCCACCAGTGCTCAGCGGGTCCTTCCAACTTGAAAACGGCGCATCTCACCTTCTCTGCATCCGAACTCTCCATAGCCGCGAAAATCTTATTCATAGCCTCAAGCCATCTCTCAGCCTTCACCGGATTCGGATCTCCGTTGAAGCTAGGAGGAGACATCTTCACAAATTTCTCTAGACCATGGTGCCCTTGTCTGCCTTCTTGTTGTTGTCCCCTTCCTTGATTCTGATTTGCCATATTCTGAAGAAACACTCGAAACATATCCATCATTTCAACATTCGGATTACCAGCATCTCCCAAGGCCCGATTCTGATCGCCATCATTTCCCGCCATTAAATCAAACTCCTGCATTAAACACTCGACGTCAGTTATCACACACTCTCACTCAGCTAGACTCTACCCGATAATTCTAACCAAGTTCTGATACCAACTGTGAGGACCCCGACCCGGAACCTACACGTGTCCCGAGTTGGAGCGTCCTCAAACAAACCCAAAATTCCTAAACTTTTAAAACTTGATTTAACTTTCAAATATAAACATCATTAACATTGACATTTCAAAATAACTCCACTCCTCTCCGCTTTGAAGGAGGAGTTGACCAACTTTGAAAACCTTCATCTGTTTAGTTACAAAAGATATCGGTTCTAACGTAGAAATTAAAGTTTATAATTACAAACTCCATAAAGGAATTGTAACAAAATACACTTTCTACGCCAACCTACACGTACCCCGACAATACCCAAAAGCTCACTTCCAAACTCCTTTCCGCCCTTACTTGGCCGGTCCGCCTGTCTCGGGATCTAAAACATTAAAGGGAGAGGGGTGAGAATAAATCTCAGCAAGCTATTATGAATGCAACAATATGCAAAATAAGATGCAACACATAACACATTGGAAAAGCTGTAAACACTTTACGTTACCTTGATTTACCTTTTCCCGTCTGAACAATAGTCGTACAACATTGGATATAATATTCCAATATTAGGTGAGCTGCTTAAGCAATACTCACATCTTATAAGACCCATTTTTCAGGGAACCAAATAAGATAGTAGCAACTCTGTAAGGCTTTTGGCTCAATACAGATGTTATAACCCCATCCCGTGGCCACGGGAGGGGACGGCCGCGTATATAACATAATCCGATCACATTAGGTCACACTTCCATAATTGATCGTATTATGTTATACCCCCAATATCAGCTGATTAACAAATTATCAAGCACATAATAGTTACTTGAAATATAATCCACAAAGGGGATAAACAATAGCCACATGGTAAAATATACTCATGCCCAATCAATATTAAAGTGCAACAATTTATGAATACACTAAGCAACATCAACAATGTATGTAAGATCAAGTAAGGTAACAAGGTATCATTAACCCACCCTACATATTCCATATACACCGATACAAGGCCTCTATGAAGGTTCAAGCTCAATTTACCAAGTGGGTGTCACAATTTATAAGTAGTCAAACAAACTTACTAAACAGATTCCGGTTCAGATTTAAAGTTGGGTTCTGGGGTCTTGGGCGACCGCCCATACCACTTGGGCGACCGCCCAAGTGGGTTTTCAAATGGGATCCAAGTTCCTGCCAAGGTGGGCGACCGCACACCCCAGCATGGGCGACCGCTCATAGGATTTTTCAAAGGGAAGGGTGACCGCTCATACCTCTTGGGCAACTGCCCAAGAGGATTTTCAAGGCAATGGATGTTACTGGACTCATGGGCGGCCGCTCAAGCCCCCATGGGCGACCGCCCAAGCCTCCTTCCAGCAAATCCCAAACTTCAAACCTTTCTTTACCTATTTTCTTTCCCTTTTAACCTTCCTCATTTCCAAGAACACCAAAGGATACCCTAGCTTACCAAGTTCAACATAAAACATGTAAACCCAAAATAATGTACCCCTAGATTATTTATCACTACAAATTCCACCCATTTCATACCCTCTAGATTATCTTCCATGAACATTAACTTCAACCTATTCCATTTACCGATCATTCAACTCCCATAAGGTTCCCAAAGCATGAAACACCCATCACTATAACAAGAACAACATTTAAGAGTTTATGAACATTTATAAGAAGGGAAATCATAACAACTAACCTTAGGTTTTTAGAATGAAAGGTTGATCTTCTTAGCTTGATTGATTCCTCTAGTTGTCCCAACCTCAAAAGTGCTCTTGGATTTGAAAATGGTTGAGAAATGAGCTTGCTAGGTCTTGGAAGGGGAGGCTTCAATGGAGGCTTTCCATGGAGGTTGCTAGGGGAAGGAAGTAAGACTAATGAGGGAGTAAGGAGGAAGAAGTAAGGAGGAAGGAGGAGAGTGACACTTGGAATGATTAGGAGAAACAAGCTTTTGGCCTCCCTTGCAAAATATCTAAAGGCTTTCACCAATTAAAATTAACCCTTCCCTCTAATTATTTATTCTACTCATTTTAACCTCCTCTTACTATTTATCTATTTTCTATTTTTATTTTCTCCCAAGTTTCTTTATTTAAATTTCTAATGAACTCTTAAAAGATTCTAAATTTACTTCTCACCCAATTTATCTTAAAATAAGAATTTAAATACATAAATGAACACATAAAGTTAACATAAATATTAAAAGCACATAATATGATATTTAAAATTAGTGCCTAGGGTTGGGGTCGTCACAAAGGGACTATCGGGGCAAATCTCATCAGAATCCCTCAGAGTCCGGAGATGCTAACTACGTCAACGTACTCGAGCAAAGTGACCTCGGCGGAGTCCCGATACATCAAGTTCAACTGTCGTTTCCAACATTTGGAGGCAGACTGGAAAGAAACACTGAGCATCGCCATGATACGGGCACATAAACCCCCTGTCTCCGATCGAAGATTTGTCAACATTCTTCAAGCCAACTCTCTGGCCCCGCCAGGCGAAGAGATTTTCGTGATAAAGGTCAACAAGCACCGTCATACTCGTCTTGAATGTATGGACGTCGTATGGGATGTCCTCCACGAGGAATTGCCCGCTGAACCCCTCTTCTCCAGCGAAGGGCATGATGTTTTCCTAGCAGCTCCAGCAGCGCAGCAGGACGCGAGGCGTCCTTACATTTGGGTTGAGCCGTCAGACGGAGACGAATCAGGACTCTCTGGAGTCGAGGACGCGGCAGACACGCGGGCAGATCTCTGCATTCACATGCTCAGTTTCGAGGACGACACCCGTTTCGATCAGGTCACCTACGACCAGAGCTTCAACACCATAGAAATTGTCAAGCTCAACGTCCAGTACAGGCAGTTATCCGGCAAATGGAAACAAATGGTTGACACGACAAAGAACCCCTCTGATCAAGTGACTGACGAAGACTTCGTCAACATCATCTATTCCAGATATCCCGATGATACCAAGGATCCCGTCCTTATCATAATATTCTACAACGCCAAAGTTACCCTCGACGACTGCCTGCTCATGGTAAACGAGGCCCTGGCCAATCGAGCTCAAAGCTCCTCATCACTTCCGACTACCAGCCCCAGTGGCAACTGGCCCGTGCCGTCAGTCAAGCTTAAAGCCACAAGCGCCGCCAAGGCCAAGGGCAACATCGAAGGAGACAAAGCTCCTCACCCCGCTACAAATCAGATCAACCTCGGGAACGCTTCCGGCAGCCACCCCGAAAACATCTGTAAAGGTCTTCCCCGCAAGACAGAGTCAGCTTCCGACGTCGGAAATGACCACCTTAGCATTAACATGCTCAAGTTCGATTCTGCTCCCAGTCGTCACGGCCACGGATTCAGACATCCCGCCAGCAAACTGCTAGCCCTGATAGACTTGGCGATCCAGCGGGATCACGAGACTGTCAACATCGCAGAGTTCAACACCCCCGTGTGTTCAATCAAGCAGATATGGGCGAACTTCTTGGTAACCGAGATCAAGGAAGGTCGCATGGAATGTCCCAGCCCGACTTCCTTCGTCAACATAATCCAAGTATTTCCACCATTCGGTGATTTGGATGTGATCACAGTTCTAGACACTAGTCAGACGGCGCGTGCCTACGGAGAATGTTTAGCTATCGCAAGGAAGCCCTCATGGAACTAGCCGCTCAAGAGAACCGTCTCTGGGACGAAAACCAAGCTCAAAAGACCCACAGGGACCAAGCCCTAAAAGTGTCACAAGCAGCTTCAAACAGAAAGCTAGAGGCCACTCTAGACCAGTTCGACCTCAGGGGTTTTGCTCACGACAACTTCCTCGACTACCGTCTGTTCTCATCCAACCCCCTCTGCCAAACGAGGGTGGTCAACGGTCCCGATGACCTAGGAGATGGAACGGCACAGCAGAGCGAATACCAGCGCTTATCTCCCCGAGGAAAGCAAGTTCTCTGTGAAAGCGACAACGGAGACGATGAAACCATTCTCTTCCAAGCCGGGCATGAAGTCAACAAAACCGGAACCCCAAGGGTCCTGGGAGGATGGGGACGGATCATTTCCGCACTCAAATTGAAAGGCCAACTGAGAGAGGAAGGTTTATTAAAAAACAAGAGAAAGATAGAAATACATCTCCAACAACTGCTCAGGGAGATTCCACAGACTGCGGCATTCGTTTACATAAACGATCAACTGGGACAGCAACCAGTTACATGGGCAGATGTTCGGGAAGCCGTGTACTCACCTTCCGACATACCCGCCACTCAGATAAAGCAGAAGGGAAAGCTCTCCCCGATGGAGGTTTACCTAGACTGCCGCGCGCAGTTCAAGGAAGCATTGGCTATTCTCACATGGGAAGAAACGCAGGCACTAACTCTCGACGCAGGCTCTGCTGCAAGAAAGTTAATCTGGGCCAAGAATGGAGGAAAACTAGCAAACCATGAGTATCACCAGACCCAACTCCAGAATGCCCTGAGTATGCTCAGCAAGAAGGAAAGGAGCGCGGTATACCGTGAAGAGATCGAGGAGACTGTTTGCCTGAACCAAGAATTCTCCAACCTCCCCCGGAGGGTCAGCAACGCACAGTTCAGTTCTGGCAACCACTGTTGTGCACTGACGTTCGAACAGCTGTGTCAAACCGTATGCTACCTCCCTGCAGAGGCACCCAAGCCGGTATCTTGGGACAGAATCCGTAAAGCTGCCGAAGCTCCCGGGAACACATCTACGATCAATGAATTGAGGGAAGACATATGGCCCTACGCTACGAGGAGTCCTCCTCTAACTATGGCTCAACTTAGAGCGGCCTGTTCAAAAGGGACCAAGCCTGATGTCAGTGTTCTAACCCGATCGGGTCAAATCCATGCATTACCACCTAAGGCCACCAAAAAGCCAGCGGAGCTAGAACCGCAACCCGGCCTGCCCGAAGACGCAAGTTCCCTGAAAGAGGACCCGATCCTCACTCAGCTCAAGCAAACCCAAGCGAACATTTCCCTTTGGTCCCTGCTCACATCTTCATATCCTCACAAGCTCAAGCTAGAGGAAAGTCTGGCCCATACCATGGTCCCCGTGGACGCAACCCCAGACGAAGTCATTCAGATGATCGACAACATCCACTACGACAACATTATCACCTTCACAGATTTGGACCTTCCAAAATTTGGGGCTGATCACAATGAGCCACTCTACATCACACCCGCTTGACGAGCGTCGCCTTCCCCGCGTGTTGGTAGACGGAGGTTCCGAATGAATGTCTTGCCCGCCAAGATGATGGACTCCGCTTGACATCAAGCCTACAGATCTGAAGCCTTCACCCACACTGTCAAGAACTATGACTCTACTTCCCGTACAATTCTCGGGGTTGCTACTCTTAATATCTCGGGTTCTAAGAAGCGGATGATCCCCACCGAATTCCAAGTGTTGGACATTCCAATCACTTTCACAGCCCATCCCGGGCGTCCCCGGTCGTATCAAATCAATGGCGTGGCATCCACCCTTCACCTGCCTCAAGTTCATGCAAGGCAACGAGCTAACCACAGTCTACGGCGACAGCGTCACCACCGAGGGGACCAGCACCAACGACATTCCAGTGTTAGAAATCAAGCATAATGACGACATGGCATTAACTGGATTCACTCTGGAGACCTCCAAGATCCAAGTATGCAACGTCGACCTTCCACTGTTTCAAGACAAGATTCCTCCTGCCATGAAGATGATGAAACTCATGAACTTCATCCCAGGACTGGGGCTCGGCAAAAGGTTACAGGGCCAACACCAAGTCATCAAAGTCAAGGACCACACCACGGTCCAGGGGCTTGGTTATGTGCCAACACCGGCTGACATCAGGGAAAAAAAGGCTCGCCCGCACCAAGGCAGCAGTCCGCAAAAGAGGAACCTCCGACGGCACACCCAACCTCCGACCTTACAGTTTCGACCTCGCTCATTACTTCACCAAGGGAACCAACAGCAGAACTGAGGGGACCGACAGCAGAACTGAGAGGACCGACAAGGGAACCGACAGCAGAACTGAGGGGACCGACAAGGGAACCGACAGCAGAACTGAGGGGACCGATAGTGGAACTGATGAAGATGAGAAAGAAGTAAGGATAGTCAGCACAGAGACTACAGAAAAGATGGAAAAGCTAGCACGGGACCTCAAGCGTTTCAGAGGACTCAAGGCCAATCCGATAAGGGGAGCGTTCCTCGACATCACACCTCTACCCGGGACCAACCGCCACCACAAAGCCCAAAGACGAGTACACATTCAAGGGAATCCCGGACTTGGAAGAGCGGCTGTGTCACTCTCTACGGGAAACAGTTGTTCGGATCACCGCCGAGGCCACATTCGAGACAGTAACTCCAAAGCGAAGGAACCAGAATTCATAGAAGACGCTCTCGGTGGGACCGGCTCTACGTAGTCTTTTGAAGAAGTCATGGAGGTGCCAAACCCGATTGACTGGGCTCAAAACCGCATGATCGCCATGATTGGGACAAACAGGCCAAGCCTCTCAACCCCCGAACCTTCATCAAGCATCCAAAGAATGCCATCGAAGAACCGGGTTACTTTCACGGACCAAGGGCAAGCCACGTAAATGGAAGACAAGCCGGGCTCGCACCCACATCTCCCTAAACCCGGTCTCGAACCCTCTGAGTCAGTCCTTGTAAAAGTCCAGTCCTCTGAGTCGTCCAACGGCCTTACGCCGAAGACTATGATAATGTAGCCAACCATGTATTTCCGTTCTCGTTTAATGCAAAGTCTGACCTTTCGGGGTATCCTCTCATTGCCACTTTAACAACTGATAAGTTAACAAACAACTTAAAAGACGTTAATAACTCAATTGATAAAGAAGCAGACACATTAAATGAACAATACATTAAAGAAGTTCTCAAGCGTGTAGTTGACCAAGAGGACAACCGGGCCCAAGCTGCCGAAGAGGTTATGACCAAAGTGAACCTGGGGTCAGTGCAAGAGCCTAAAGAGACACAAGTGGGCAGTTTCTTCGCTGATGCAGAAAAAGAAGCCCTGATAAGCCTCCTCCGGGAGTATGTTGACGTGTTCGCCTGGTCATACCAGGACTCGATCCCTCGATCGTGGAGCACAGAATTCCCCTGGATACCGAATCCAAGCCTGTCAAACAGAAGTTGCGCAAGATCAAGCCAAAGTGGTCCTTGCAAGTGAAAGAAGAAATTGAGAAAATGCTCCGAGTGGGTTTCATCAGAGTGATTGAGTACCCAACCTGGCTTTCCAACATCGTGACGGTCACCAAGGCCAATGGAAAGGTCAGATGCTGTGCGGATTTCCGAGATCTCAACAAGGCCAACCCTAAAGATGATTTCCTACTGCCTAACATCGACATGCTAGTCGACACCATGGCAAATTTCGAAGTAAAGTCCTTCGTGGATGGGTTCGCTGGATACAACCAGATCAAAATGTCCAAGGAAGATCAAGCCAAGACTGCTTTAACCACTCCGTGGGGGACATACTACTACACGGTCATGCCGTTCGGTCTGAAAAACGCTGGGGCTACTTACCAGCGGGCTGCAACAGCCCTCTTCCATGACATGATTCACAAAGAAATCGAAGTATATGTCGACGACATGATCATCCACTCCAGAGGATCAGACATGCAGCACATGACAGATCTGAGAAAGTTCTTCAACAGACTCAGAAAGCACTCCATGAGATTGAACCCCGCGAAGTGCACCTTCTAAGGCCAAGCGTGACAAGGTACGAGGTACATGGTTACGTAAAGAGGTATCGAAGCCGATCCCAAGAAAATCAAGGCCATCATCGACATGAAGCCGCCTCGGACTTTGACGAGAAGTGAAGAGCTTTATGGGAAGACTTCAAGCACATCGCCGCTTCATCAACTAGTTGACATCTCTTGCGAGCCAATGTTCAAACTGATGAAGAAGAATGCCGACATCAAATGGGACTCCGAGTGCCAAACAACTTTCGAGAAAATCAAGACATACTTGATGAATCCCCCAATTTTGTGCCCGCCACATGAAGCCAAGCCACTACTCCTGTACCTGACGGTGACAGATACGTCAATCGGAGCAATGCGGCACAAGAACGTAAAGATTCCAAGGTTGAGCATGCAATCTACTTCGTGGCCGGAAGCTTCAAGGAAGTGAACTCAAATTTACTCGATTAGAGAAAACTTGTCCCGCCTTGGTATGGGTAGTCGAGAAACTGAAACACTACATGCAGTCACATTCAGTGCTCCTGGTCTCCAAAATGGACCCCGTTCGATATCTCTTTGACAAGCCATCCCTGTCAATGCGACTAGCCAAGTGGTCATTCTTCAACATCAAGTACATGGTCAGAAAATCAACGAAGGGCAGAGTAATGGCAGATCAGCTGGCAGACTTCCCAAGCAGTGAACCTAAGGGTCCTGATCCGCAATTTTCGGACGACGGAATCTTTTCACTCGACAACGCAAACCGCTGGCAACTCTTCTTCGATGGGGCAGCCAACAAGAAGGGGAATGGTATTGGAATGCTCCTTGTCGATCCCAAGGACGAGCACACTCCCATAGCCATCAAGCTGAATTTTGAAACAACCAACAATGCAGCAGAATATGAAGCTCGCGCAGCCTGGTCCAGGAAGCCGCCCTCGAGCGCAACATCTCGTAACTAAAAGTATACGGAGACTCAAAGATTGATCATCAATCAAGTGTCCAACAAATGGAAGACAATAGATTACGGCCTCCGTAAGTACCACGCGTACATGGAGGAGCTCATTGCTCAGTTCAAGGACATCTCTTTCCACTATTTGCCAAGAGACAGGAACCGCTTCGCAGATGCCCTGGCAACTCTCGCCTCTCTTGTCGAAATTCCCGATGGGAAATCAGTAAAACCCCTCAGAATAGGCAAAATGGGAAACACCCGCCTATTGCTGTGATATCGAAATAAAAAATGAAACGATCGACGAACCCTGGTACAATCAAATATACCAGTACCTCCAAAGCGGAGAAGCTTCCTTCACAAATGAAGATGGAAAATACAAAGAAGGGATCAAAGCTAAAAACATGATGGCATTAAAACGCCTGGCATCTCATTTCGTCATTCTGGGGGGTATGTTGTACAAGAAGCGCCACCAAGGGCCACTCCTTCGGTGTGTAAACAAAGAAAAAGCCAGGGAGCTAATGAACGAAGTTCACAACGGAACTTGCGGTCCGCACATGAATGCCCAAGCATTGACACGCATCATCCTCCGTATGGGATACTATTGGATATCGATGGAAATGCATCGCATCCGGTTCGTCCGAAGCTGCGACAAATGTCAACTGCTTCTCCAACCTCAATCACATCCCTCCTCATGAACTCTATTGCATGACTACGCCATGGCCTTTTGCCACATGGGGAATGGACGTCATCGGCAAGATCACTCCACCAGGAAGCAATGGTCACGAGTTCATTCTAGTCGCAGTTGACTACTTCACCAAATGGGTAGAAGCCAAATTGTACAAGTACTGAATTCTAAAAAGGTGGCCGAGTTCATCAAAGAGAACATCATGTGCCGAAACGATGTGCCCAACGAGATCATATCTGACAATGGGACTCACTTCGAAGGAGATTGTGACCAACTACTGACCGAATTCAGAGTCACGCGTCACAAGTCTTCTCCTTACAGACCGCAAACCAATGCCGCAAGAGAGGCAAGAAACAATACTCTCGCCACGATAATCGAAAGATGACCACCGGAGGTCGGGACTAACCCAAAAGCTACATCTAGCCCTCTCGGAGATACGTAACATCGCCGAACCGCCACAGGGGAGACTCCGTTCACACTTACCTACGGAATGGAAGCAATGTTACCCGTGGAACTGGAAATTCCATCCCTCCGAGTCCTCTTGGAAAACGGGATCAATGAAGTCGAATGGCTACAGAGCCATCACGACGAACTTGCTCTACTCGACGAGCGCAGATTGAAAG
The DNA here is from genome assembly GCA_022495995.1 of Adenophora triphylla var. japonica. Classification (NCBI taxonomy): domain Eukaryota; kingdom Viridiplantae; phylum Streptophyta; class Magnoliopsida; order Asterales; family Campanulaceae; genus Adenophora; species Adenophora triphylla. The sequence goes on along the minus strand of JAFEMH010004554.1, from coordinate 105,025 downwards.
CCACGGAACACACTCGAGCCTACCGGAGCGTAATGGCCCGAGCATTCGACAAGAAAGTCAAGATCCGAGACATCAGAGAAGGCGACTTGGTGCTAAAGGAAAAGCCTCCTACGCAGACCAATCCCCTCGAAAAGTGGGAGCCTACCTGGATAGGCCCGTTCATGGTACAAAGAATCTTCTCCGGAGGAGCCATGAAGTTAGCAGACTTGGACGGGAACCCTTTCGTTAACCCCGTGAACGGAAGCAAGCTCCGCAGATACTTCGTTTGAGGAAGAGAACGAGTCAACTCTCCTTCCCCATACACCACCCCTCAGTAAAATTAAAGTGCTAAAAGAGTAATACCGAACTGGATACATTTCCGCTAATGATCCAGGTAAAAAACAGGGTCGCACTTCTTTTGTCTTTGTTTTTCTCAAATTCACCTAAAAGTGTCGAACTACGGTGACCTGAGCCCCTTAGTCCAATTGTAAAAGGGGAACGTAGGCAGCCATCATTGGTTCGGTCTCAAAAACAAAAAAAATAATAAGCATCAATTGCTTGTGTTTCGAAAAACTCTTTTCAATTAACCTACAAATTCATTACGGTTAAAACAATCTTTGATGAGTTCAAGCACGGTCAACTCTTGACTCGCTACACGCTAGCGAAAGGCCTCCTCTGCGCCTGCGAACTCGAAGACTCTCCCCTCTCGTGCCCCGAGTGCGAAGGAGGATGAGCTCCAAACCCAGCCGCTCCGCCCGCGAACTGGCCAAATCCCTGCACAAAGTCCACTCCACCAGCCGTGGGAGCAGACAAACCTCTCGGCCTAGATGGCCTCGGCTCACGAACATCCACGCTCCTCCGGGAACTGCACCTCAGGAACTCCACGAGCCTCCTAGTGTAGTTGGCCCACTCGTCCAACTGTCTCATGGCCTGATTATACGTACGGCCAGACACCTGCGAACCAGGGAAGTCGTCAAAAGACAAGCAGAAAGTACAGATGCAACATTTGCAGAATGCTACTATCAAATGCAGAAAATCAAAGGCACCAACCGCCTGCGCGAACCGTCCAGCCCCTCGTACGCCAGCCTAGCGTGTGGGAGCGGGAGATCTCGGGGATATCCAGGGCCCTCGCCCTCCCTGTGCTGCACCTGTGGGCTCCTCAGCCTCATCCTCAAGAAAGTGTCATAGTCGGCTCCCGCTATGACATACTCGGTATAGAACACACCCTGTCTATACCGCTCCAACTCCTCCATCGGCATCGACAGAGAATGCTGCATGTGCAGAGGCGGATCCACCGGCACCATCGGAAGGGACCCCGGGCCATGCTGACGGGTCACCCTCTCCCCCAGATACATCGCATCGCAGTGAAGTCCCACCAGCAGCTTCCGCCGACGCGTAACCTCACTAGCAACCTGAACCACGCCAATGTGAATCCGGCTCCACCAGGTCAGGTGGATCCGCTCGGAGAACTCCCGGCTCAGGGCCTGGGACACCTCCTCGTATGATAGCCGAGTACCCACCCTCGATGACACCGCCTTCTTCGCCCTCTTCTGCCAAGACAGCATGGCAGGGAACAAGGACCGGTATGCCTCCCTAATCTCCCACTGCTGCAGGCTGAACACCTCATAGCACTAGACCTGTCAAGCAAATGGAAAGTTATGTCAGCTACAGAGCAGATACATACGAATACAAAAATGAGACAAGGAAGAGAAAAAGACGTGAACTTACATCCAAAGCAAACAAGAAGCAGCTCAAGGAGCTCTCCTCTCCCCGTGAGAACCTGTCCAAGGCGTGATAGAGCTCGGCCAGTCCAGCCTCTCCCCATGCATACCCCCTCACGGCATCCAAGTCTGTCAGCGACCCGAGCAGAGGGAAGTGGCAGGACGTGTCAGAAGTCGGGAACAAAGTCGCTGACAATGCGAACCATATGAACCCTCGAGCCAGGTGCTCAGCGGTCATCCTAGGGGACCCCTCCCCATAATCGGCAATACCCGTCCTCAGATGCATCTCCATCGGCCTGTACCGAATACCTAAGCCCCTGGCATCGGTAATATCGAAACCCAGCAGCTCCGACAACTGCCCCGGGGTATAACCGTCCACCCACACCAACGCGTTGCCCCAGGTCGGCAACCCAGTGATAGCAGCAAAGTCAGTGGGAGTCACCGTCGCCTCCCCCCACCTGAAATGAAAAGTGTGGGTCGTGTCCCACCAGTACTCGCTCAGAGCTACGTACATGGACTTCGCCCTCTCCGTCACAGCCACCGCGGCTACCGTGCTAATAAATCCAGCCAAGCCGGAGTCAACCAAACCGTGGACTCCTCTCTCCGTCTCGAGGCTCGTCCGGGAATATCTCCCACAATGCTCGCACTGCCTCGAAGGCTCCCCGACTCTTCTGGTTGTGAACATCAACCGTCCCTCGCCCCTGCAGGTGAACAAAGCAAGAATACGTTAAGCACAGAAGCGACATCAACAGAGTGCACGAACGCATGTCAAAATGATGCAATGCAGATACAGTTCTCATTCCTTTCCTAAAATATTTCCATCCCGGTTGGAGTATTAACGGTCCAAAATTTCCAAGCATTTCGAAAACTCCGTCGAATCCGAAACTTTCAAAGCATTTCGAAAACTCCATCGAATCCGGAACTTTCAAAGCCCTTCGAAAACTCCGTCGAATCCGGAACTTTCAAAGCCCTTCGAAAACTCCGTCGAATCCGGAACTTTCAAAACCCTTCGAAAACTCCGTCGAATTCGGAACTTTCGAATCTTTTCGAACATTTCGAAAATTTACCCCGTCCCGATTTAAACATACTTTAAATTCGGAAAACACATCTAGGCATGGAATTTTGCAACCAAAATTTTTATGTCATCTACCCATAGTGTCAATTGAACTACATTCTAGTCAATTTCGACAAAGGCGCATAGCAAAGTCAAAAGCCTCAATTCGGGCACCAAAATCCCTAACTCATTCCTAGTCAAATTTCTAACATTTAAAGAATGCACATTCTTAAAATTAATGGAATTTGAAGGAAGCTTACTTGTCTCTCGATCCCTCCTTTGGATTTGTGGTTCTCCCTAGCCGGGTAGAACTCCGCCGGATTCAATGGAAGAGTAATGGTTCGAATGGTCCGAACCAACCGTGTTCTTTCATCATCAGTCCTTCCATGACGAGCCATTGGTTCCAAATCACCCTCCATGTTGATTTTCCTTCACAAATTTTAGCAAACCTCACAATTTGGGATGAATTTTCTCTCCTCTTTTCTCTCCCTCTCTTCGGAATTAATGAAAGAAAATGGCCAAGTTTGCTTCTCGCCTCTGGCCGATAACAACCTCGGTCAACTTCAGTTCGTCCGGTCGGACTCTTTCTGCAGCAGAAAGATTCCTTGCCAATTTAGCCCCTCAACTTTTCGCAGTTCCAATTTTACCCCTTTTGGCCCCCAAAAGTGTAAAATTTCCCCCAGTTAGACATTTCTAACACCCTCTCCCCCGAGGATTCATTCTCAGTTAGTCCTCACTAACGCTCGTCTCCAGACGTTAAATTCCCAGTTAGTCCTCGCTAACGCTCGTTTCCAGACGTTAAATTCCCAGTTAGTTTTTACTAATGCTCGTCTCCAGACGTTAAATTCCCAGTTAGTCCACTACTAGAACCTGACCAATTACTGACGAAACCTAATCACTTACATCTTCTCTCTCTCCCCTCCTTTGAAACTCAATTTCAAATGGAAACTCAATTCAATCCTTCACTCTCTACGCATGTTGCTCTCTCTCCTCTCCCTCTCTCTCTCAATAGCCACTTCCTTCTCTCCCATCGACAATTACCTACTCAACTCCGGATCTACGGAATCAACCACCACTGACGCCGACCACCGTCAACTCACCGGAGACAAGTTCGAATCAAGGTCGAAATTTCTATCCGCATCCCGATCTACTGCAGTTCATGACTCAAACCCTCATCCGAATTTATCCCCAATTTACCACACGGCTCGGATTTTTACCAGACCGTCTAAATATGTCTTTGCGGTGAAGGATAGAGGGACCCACTTGGTACGTCTACATTTTCGTATGTTTAATTTTGAGAATTTCGATCACTGCCATGCTCAATTTCATGTTTCTGCAAATGGGTTTGTTTTGCTGTACAATTTTACTGTTGATGATGCGCAACAAAACCCTAGGATTAAGGATTACGCAAATGGGTTTGTTTTGCTGTACAATTTTACTGTTGATGATGCGCAACAAAACCCTAGGATTAAGGATTACATGATTTGGGTTGAAGGATAGAGGGACCCTCGTTATGTTCTTTCTTCCTGCGGTTGTTGTGCATGAGTAATGTTAGAAATTAAATGTTGTACTAACTTGATTTTCTTCCTTAGAAATACGCATTCAATTCGAACGCTACCCGATTTCGTCGATACATTTTGAAGTTTGAAGTGGAGGGACAAAAGAGGCAAATCATAGCGAAAATTCGAAATGGACGAGCCAGAAGTGTAATTTATCATCATTTTTTGTTCTATTATTATGATTTCAAGTCCTTTTATTGTTCCTTCGTGGATATAACTGATTTTTTTCTTCTTTTGGTTACCCAGTTCCAGGAAGCTGCGGTTCAAAATAGTCGAAATGGTAATACTGTTATTTCTTGTATATCGCAGGTTAGTTAACGCTGTTGTCTTTTTTACTCTCTACACTCAATGGCTTATACTATTTTGGTGGTCAACTAGCATGCTTAGTCCAACACTTTAGTTGAGAGGCAAAGTCCAGAACAGAAACAACCCAGTTGCAAATTTCTTAGACTGCAGTTTGTGCCTCAGCTTTCTTCTTTTATTTTATTGACCTCAGGTTTTATGTGGTTCATTCTTACTCTAAATAAGAAGATGTACAAGTATCAATTTGGTCAATATGCCTGGACGCATATGATTCTTATCGTGGGGTTCACACAGTCCTCTTTCACAGTAGCCAACATTTTTGAAGGACTTTTCTGGTATGGCAACATGAACTGTCAGTCTCACTGAAATTGTTTCTTTTTGGTTTAAAATGAAATAACTATGTACTTTTAACTAAATGAATGATATTCAACTTAAACCTTAAAGAGAATATCAGAGTGTTAACAGAACCTGAAATATTGTTTAATATGATATTATGCAGGTTCCTTCTTCCAGCATCACTGATTGTCATCAATGATATTGCTGCTTATATCTTTGGGTTCTTCTTTGGGAAAACCCCATTGATCAAGATATCCCCAAAGAAAACTTGGGAGGGTTTCATTGGCGCATCTTTTACAACTGTGATATCGGCCATGGTGGTAAGCAGTCTATTTTATTCTTATTCTTATTCTTATTCCTGGAAATGGCATATATACGTTCTGATACACCATGATGACTATTATGTTTGGGAAAAAAATTCTTTATACATCATGATTAGTACTGTTACACTCTCTCTTCCAGTCTTTTCTTATGATTTCTGCCTAATAAACGTAAATCTGGTTACCAATTCCCTCTTAGAGCACTATCATTTTGGATGACAGTTGCGCTGTTACCTTGACCCTTTTAAATGCTTCAAGAACCTTATCTGATCTTTCTGGCTCAGGTATAGATATTAGGTATGATGGCAACTTCTCTTTTTATAGTTGCAAGCATATGGAATACCTCAAAATTTACCGCACAGTTTAATGAAATGTAAAAAGAAAAGAAAAGTGGTCCATTTGTCTCTTGTTATACTAGCTTATCTCAGAATTATACATAAATATTTGTTTAAAAGTACAAAATTCGACTGTCCTCTTTATGATTGGATATTTAGAGAGATATCCACAATTGTCTCTGAGTTATAGACCAGGCAACACATGTAACTACGTTAATATTGTCAGTCTAATATGCCGTGCTCACTTATTTATATTGTTAAAGGTTATGATAAGAAAAGGAAAAGCCAAATGAAAACATAATAAGACGAATCATTGATGTATGTGCCTCCTTTTGTCATATTAGGACAAATCATTGATGTTTGTCACTTTCTGTCTCCTTTTCTCATAATAGGACAAATTATTGATGTCTGTCTATGTCTCTCTCTTGTCTATTGCCATAATAGACTGAATTGCTGATGTCCGTGTCTTTGTTCCTAATATGATGAATCATTGATGTCTCTGTCTCTTTCTGTCTATTTTTATCTCGTTCTGTCATGTCCTTTTCAAGTTCAATATACCTTTGTATGGAGAGGCGAAATACTTTTTCTGAAGCACATAGTAGATCCTGTTGCTTTGATGGTGTTCTGTGGTTTTTCTTATAGTGAACTTGTGTTCCAACTTGATTTTGCAGCTTGCTAATTTCTTGGGTCAATACCAATGGCTAACATGTCCGAGAAATGTAACTCACTTGCCCCATAATCTTTATCATCTATGTTTGAGAGATGAACTTGTTGATTTAAATAAATTTAAGCTTGTATTTATTTGAAACCGTTCAACATGCAGGACCTCTCAACTGGCTGGCTTCAGTGCGATCCTGGTCCATTATTTAAGCCCGAGTATTACTCTTTAACCAGATGGACTCCTGAATGGGTAAGTAACTGGATACAAGTTGCTATGATATAATGAACTGCAATTTATGTTTGAATCCTCTCTGTGTTTGTGTGATTATACTATTTGTTGAATAAGATCCATATTGAAGTTTTTAATTTCATATAGTCAATCTAATAACTGTTCCAATTATCTGTTGTGCATGTACTAAGTTAGTTCGCTGAAATCCTCACATTTTAAGGAGGTTTAAAGATTTAATTTTCTTTCGCTGTAGATATATTAGTACATTAGCTCACCTTTTATTTTACTTTTTGTCCCTTTTACAGTTTCCATGGAAAGAAATCCAAATTTTGCCTGATTTATATATTTCTTGAACATTAGCTCACCTTTTAATTTTCTTTCGCTGTAGATATATTAGTACATTAGCTCACCTTTTAATTAACGGGGGAGTACTTCACGTTGGTCTTTTATAATTTTATTTAGCACATGTGATGTACTGATTTATATATTTCTTGAACATTTCTTGTTTTCGTGGTCATGCAAATATACGTTGCACATATTCCATTTGCCAATAATTTAGTTTAAAGTGGCTGCCTTTCCCAATCAATGGGGTGGGCCTGTTTTTGGTGACTTTTTTTTCGGATTGGTTAATGTAATTTACTGGTCTGATGTAGTCATGATTTATATTCTTGATGGATCGTTCCATTTTATTTGAAAGCTTCATAAATATACTTGAAGGGTCCTGGTCTCTTAATATTTACTCTGTGCTTCCGTTGATGAGCAGATCCTGTAAAGATAAGCAATCTTCATATGCACCAAAGGAAGGCTTGCGATATGATGGAATATACAGGATTGAAATGTGCTGGCGAAAGATTGGGAAACAGGTAAATACATGTAACAGTAGATAAAGATGAGAGTTCCTGCTAGTACGTAGTGTGTGTGTGTGTGTGTGCGTGCTTATTTCCTCCAAAATTGCCTCAATATGCTTCTTTATTTGGTTTTGATTATTAGGGCTTCAAGGTGTGTAGATACTTGTTTGTAAGGTGTGACAATGCACCAGCGCCATGGACAAGGTTTGTTGATCCTTTAGGTTTTGCTCATAAAAGCGAATATTTTTTTTATTCCTTTTGTAATGAGAAATCAAATCTATCTATTTCTTCATTTAATATCCTTTAATTTTAAACGCAGCGATGAGCAAGGTGACGAGCCCAGATTCACGCCGGAGGTTGCTGAGCTTGAAGAGGCAATCGACATTACGGAGAGGAATGAGAGTCCATCATGGGATTATGATGTGAGTTGATTGCCTCAGATTTTAAGTAATAGCGACTTCTAACAAAATGTATAATCTGGTAATAGCGTTTTTATGAGTGAACTCGCTACTGCCAGTAGCGACTTCTAACAAAATGTATACTCTGGTACATACTTTTTTAAAAAGCAATTAAACGAAAAAAAAATCCTTTGAATTACCAATAAGATTTTTTTCTTCCCTTTATTTCCAGGATGCGTAGTCACTAATTCCAAAATCAGTAATTTTCCTACGTCTTTATATTACTTATTTGTTCATGATTTTTCTGAATGTCAGAGGGAACAAGGGTGCTGGAAGTGGAAAAAACCACCACCACCCAGTAAAGAGAAACGGGTAGCAACAGAAGTGTCTCCTGGTGGAAAGATGGGAAGGAGACCAACAAAGAAAGCAAAAAACATATCCTTAAGAGAATTCCTCTCAGAAGGTTGGTCCATCTCTACATCCTTCTCTTATCTTAATGTGATGATAAATAACTTCTTCTGTTGCATTATTACTATTGCCTACCAGCTATGTACTTTATTTATAGATACGGAGCTCAGTGGCAGAGCCACAATTTTTCTTAAATGGGATCGAAATCATTTTGACTATCGACTATTATGATGTAGTTCCTAAATTTACTTTAAAGGGTGGCATAAATATAATCTAGTGTAATTTTTTCTTAGTACAAAAAGGGACAAAATTATAATTTTCTATGATGAAAAGCAACAATTTCTTCAAAATTTGGTAGTGCGAAACTGCTACATTTTATAAAGCAAATGGGGGTAAATGCCCCCATAGCACTAAGGCTGGCTTTGCCACTACCGAAACTTGAACATTTCTCATTCATGTGTCTCCTGTACTGAATTCATCTGCCTTTTATGCAGAAAGGTGTTGAGTCTCCCAGTCACAACACCTTGCGGTCATAACTTCTGCAAAGACTCTTCGCACTCTGAAGAATGTCATGGGTTGCCCTAAGTGTTCACATGACATATCTGACTTCCTCCAAAGATACAATCTTGATTTCAAATGTTAGCTATATGCATATTTAAACTAATATTACAAAGATACAATCTTGATTTCAAATCAATTTCTTAAATGTTAGCTATATGCATATTTAAACTAATATTACAACGATACAATCTTGATTTCAAATCTATTAAAGAGGACAAAAATCTAAAAACATTTATATTAACTAAATATTCAGTTTTAAGAGAATCCATGTATATTTGTTATGCCTTGTTTATTGGTGTGTAGAAATGTAAACAAATGGAAAAAGGGTGGCAATTACTTTGAGTTCTTTCACAACACAAGATCAGTGAAGGCTACAATCCTTCATTTTCAGGTTTGGTTCATTTTTCTTGCTTCTTCAAGCGTTCTTCCTGTTTTACTTGGTAATACCCCAAGGCCTTGCCAAAAAGGTAGATTTAGGTCACTGTCAACTAAAGAACATGTGATCCGATCCAAACTTATATGCCTTTGTATTATTTCATTTTCTCGGCATATAAGATGAAAATAAAACTGTAGTCTGTAGAATTCGGTAAAGAATTGCTATTTATGATTGTAATTTCAGATTCCTAGATCTTAAAATTAAGCATCTCTCATCTCTCTAATGATCTTCAAGTTATGGAAATCCATTGGGCCATATGAAATTCAGTGTGCGGGTACAAGTTTCATTGTTGTATGAACCGAGTGTTTGTGTCAGCTGTAGCTTGAGGAACTCTTGAACTGGCTTAGCTGTTCATTTAGGTTGCATCACTATCTCCTTGTAGTAGTTCTAAGTGCATGTATAGGAATACACAATCTTATCTGGAATCAGAAAATTTTGTTTCACTACACGTACCCATTGGTTCCACTTACTGGTTCATGATGGTTTCGAGTCTACAAGTCCTTTTAGAATCTAATTTCCCTTCAATTTTCTTTTTCCTGACTAAATAAGAAGCCTGTGTTTATAGTGGCTTTATTTATATCATCTTTCTGAGAATCAAGTGGGCAGTGTTCTATAATAATCTGCTTACTTGTTTTGTATTGGTTCTTTTCATTTGCAGGAGAAGAAGCGTAACAATCTTAGAGACTTCTTAAATGTTGCAGGGCCTATGGGTGTTACTCATTTTCTCATGCTGTCAAAAAGTGGAAACTCACCACACTTGAGGGTTGCAAGGACGCCACAAGGTCCTACCCTCACATTCAAAGTTAATGAGTACTCTTTAGCTGTTGATATTGCTCAATCCCAACTGCGTCCCAGATGTCCTAAAGATCTTTTCAAGGACCAACCCCTGGTAATTCTTGTTACAAGAGTGTGCTTACATATGCCTACATATCCATTCTCCTTTCTGATATATTTTTTGGCATGGTCCATATTATCTTTAGATTTACACAAAGCATGGGGTTATAGTTGCGGTTTACTAAAGCAATATATGTATAGTTGCCCAATAAACCAAAAACATGCTAACTGGTCCTTCGGCAGCCATGCAATTGATGTTCCCTTCATTCCACGTTTTGACTTTTTTTGCAACTTGATGAGCTAATGACAGGATTTATATGCATTTATTTCCTTACAGAATTATAAATGTTGCAATTCGTAGTACTTAGAACAATTTATATGTTATTACCAAAGCAGAATAGTGGCATGATGAAAATAATTTGGTATATGCCTATGTTGACTTTTAGAATAGAAAGTGGAGTCTTTGAGTCGAATGCAGTGAATACTATATGTGTATTATGTTCAAGGATAATTTTTTTAAGTATAATGATTTGTAATGCTGTTTTGCAGATTGTGCTTTCTGGCTTTGGGACCGGTGAGCAATATTTGAAACTCACTACAATTATGTTTCAGAACATTTTCCCAGCCATTGATATCAACACTGTGAGTGAAAAGGGAACACCGATTAAATACCGGCTGCAGCTTAAGCATCATCTTTAACCTTAAATTTTATTGACTTAAATCAAATTTAAGTAGTTTTTATGTTAGTTTTGAGAATTTGATGAATGTTGAATTTGATTTTTTATGTTTTTAGTGAATGTTTAATTGAGTTGTATTTGAATGTTGGTATTTTGGTGATTGAAGAGGTTGCATGTGGTTTTTTAAATGGAGTATTTTTTTTAAAAAATTTTGTGCAATTTACCGACGGACATTTTCGTCGGTAAACTCTTATAAAAACTGATAATAGATTTACCGACGGATAAGTCTATTGGAAATTCTTCGTTATTTACCGACGGATTATTCCGTCGGTAATTTCTCCGGCAATAACGTCGGCCCGCGGATTTCTTTACCGACGGATCATTTTCGACAGTAAAAATGCGTTTACCGACGGACAGTCCGTCCGTCGGTATTACCAATCAGAAATTACCGACGGTATCCGACGGACTCTGTCCGTCGCTAAAGATACATTACCGACGGAATTTTAGCTTTACCGACGGAAATTTCCGTCGGTAATGATGCAGTTTCTAGTAGTGGTCCTCACTAACGCTCGTGTCCAGACGTTAAATTCCCAGTTAGTCCTCACTAACGCTCGTCTCCAGACGTTAAATTCCCAGTTAGTCCTCACTAATGCTCGTCTCCAAACGTTAAATTCCCAGTTAGTCCTCACTAACGCTCGTCTCCAGACGTTAAATTCTCAATCCCCAGTCGACGTTTGACATTCAAACGCTCACTTCCATCTCAAGTTGACGTTTGACATTCAAACGCTCAATCCCGTCTCCGGACATTCCAGTTACAATTTCGTCTCCCGACGTCAAAATTCCTATTGGTTTTCACCATCGTTCACTTTCCCGGCCGCCAGTCGTAAGCCCGATCGTCCCACCTCAGCGGCCATCAAGGTAAGCCCGCACAACAATCCCTCTTCGGCTATCAAGGTAAGCCCGAACGCTCATCCCCAGCAGGATTCTTAAGAAGAAACGTCAATCCTTCCGAGTTGTTAATAACGCCAGTTTAACACAACCATTCCCATCATTGCCACCCTATCCCCAGCAGGATAAACCTGGCCGTCATCGTAAGCCCAGCACCCAAGGCACGAACGCCTTCGTCTTAGGATAAACGTATCCTCGCAACTCCGGTTTGAGGTGCCACACGCCCTCGTATGATCCAGCAACTCCAGTTTGAGGTGCCACACGCCCTCGTCAGTATCAGTGACTTCGGTTTGAGGTGCCACACGCCCTCGTATGTTTCACCATTCCGATTTGAGGCGCCACACGCCCTCGTATGTTTCAGCAACTCTGGTCTGAGGCGCCACACGCCCTCGAAGGTTTCAGAAATCCCAGGTTCAGACGCCTCACAATAGTCTCCATTCAGGTCCAGGTACCTCGCAATGGTCTCACTCAGGTTTAGACGCCTCCCAACAGTCTCGCTCAGGTCAAGGTCCCCACGCGCGGCTCCTTGCACCTACGAACTACGACCGGCTTGATTCCCGCTCGGGATACGTAGGAATCCTTTCGCTAAGGGTCCAACCAGCTGACCGCCCAGATCTTTCAAAGTAAGGCATCGCGATTTGGATCCTTGTCTTTTTTCAATGACCCCACCTCCTTCGGAAGTGACATCGCTGAGGGGCTAACTGTAAGTACCCAAATCCGGATCGTCAAAATCCGTTAGAAAGTTAATCGGAATCCGTTAACTGGCCCGCTCCAGGTTAACCGGAACCCGTTAAGTTCCCCGTTGCCAAGCCAACGAGATGTCCCGGGACTGGCCCGTGCATCCCGACGTCAAAACGTACTTAACACACGTCATCGTACGTAAAAGTACGGCTTTCCCTAAAAAACGCACTTTCCGGCACTTTTCGGGGCGTTTCGAACATTTTCCGAACTGTTATTTTAAAAACGGACAAAACTGGGACCCGGGCACGAACTCCCACAAAGCCTGGTGAGTCATGGGACACGTGGCGTGCATGCCACCTCCCTCTAGTCACCTTTCAATCAAAAATCAAGGAGAAAAGACTAAAATACCCCTGGTATACAGTCTCAGTCCGGTCGGACTCTTTTGCAGGCGTACCAGAATTGCCAGCAAGTCCCTCTAATTTCCAAAGTTTCACAAAACCCCCTGGATTTCAAGCTAAGTCCGTCTGAATCATGCTGAAATTTCACCTATAAATACCAAGGCTATCAAAGCCATTTACAACAACAAAATTACTCTCCAAATTCACCATAGCCACGGTCCAAACCTGTTTCACCCCTTCCCGAGCTCCCGTTTCGTCTCGATTCACGTGAAACCTCCGTATTTCGATCAAATACGCCCCTCACCACCTTAAAACACTATCCCAAACCACTTTCCGTATCCCATATACACTCCCCCGAGCTAAAGGAGTCGATCCTAGACATAGGTATAACTCCCTCTCCCTAATCTCTCGTTCCGCCTCGATTTATGCGCCAGTCGCTATAACCGTTTCGGACGAACATTATCGAAATGTAGACGCCTTCGTCTAACGGGATCCGATACGTTTTAGCCCCTAGATCCTCTTCTCTTCCCGTAAGAGAAGTAATCTCGGGTTAAAACAGCGTTCCGACCCCGTTCCATTTAAATTTCTGTCATTTACAATTCCGGATCGTTTGATCCGTCGATCGTCATTTAAATTTCTGTCATTTACAAATTCCGGACTGTTTGATCCGTCGAACGTCGTTTACTTTCACGCAACTTTACAATTTCGAGCTGTTTGGCTCGTCGATCGTACTTTACAATTCCGGATCGTTTGATTCCGTCGATACCACATTTAAATACTGTCATTTACAAGTTCGACCCATTTGGATCATGATAGTATTTACTTTTCAAAGTCCGAGTCGCAACCCGATTCGTTGATCGCATATCATTTAATACGTTTTTCCCGTAAAAATCGTTAACAATGTAATGCCCGGTTCAAAACAGGAGTTCGACATTCGAACTCTCTTTCAAAACGCGCGAAGTGACGTTTGGCATCCAAACGCTCATCTTCAAACTTAAAAGCCAACTTTTGACATTCAAAATCATTTAATACGTTTTTCCCGTAAAATCGTTAACAATGACAAGCTCGGTTCAAAATCGGAGTTCGTCCTTCGAACTCTCTTTCAAAACGCGCGAATTGACGTTTGGCATCTAAACGCTCATCTTCAAACTCAAAATCCGACGTTTGACATTCAAACGCTCTTTTCTTAAAAGTCAACATTTGACACTTAAGATAAACAGATAAAATCAGTCTTCGCGCCACTTTTCCTAAAACTTCAAAACCGACGTTTGTCATTCAAACGCTCGCCTTTTCAAACAAGTCACCTAATCAACGTTTGACATTCAAACCAAGATTAAGCTTGTCATTCAATCCCCCATTTCAAAATGCAAACACACACACACACGCACACGTTTTCGAGAAAGGTAGAAAGACTCGTCATACGAGGCGTTTCGGGTGATCTCGTAATACTCTTCCCGAAACGTAACATGACCTCCGAACCTAACAATCTCTGGTACCAAATAGTTTTTTACTCGTTTTTGCTGCCAATAAAAATGACTCCCCATTTTCAAAGCCTTTTCCTTAGTTTTTGCTATCAATAAAAATGACACCATTTTCACAAAAGCCGTTTCTCAACGTTTGGGCTCAAAATACAAAAACCGCGTGGCGACTCCTCTCCTTCCCAAAAGCGAGGTCTCAGACACCAACCCTCCGCGGAAGACAACCGCCTTTCGCGTCCGCACGAAATCCCGGGTAATTTCAGCAAGTAACCGCTTTTGAATTTTCCAAGAATTATCAATCCAATGACATGTTACTCCCATATTGAAATTACCCGATCTGGCGCGCGGACGGCATCTCGCGTTGGGGGGATTCGCTGCTTTTCGTAGAGTTGCCACGCCATTTTGATTACGCCCAAAGCATTGAGAAAATGCAGTTTTTGTTTTTGTTGTTTGATGAGATTTTGAGTTCGGAGGTCAGGTTACGCCTCGAAAAGAGATATTTGAGCTCACCCGAGTCGCCTCATTTACACGAGTCTTTCGATACCCTTCTTTCTTTCAATGTTGTGTGTGTGTGTGCGCTTTTAAAAATGCATTTTGAAAATGATGTCTACATTGCGAATGATGTATTTAAACAGAAATATTTAAATATTTAAAGCAATTAAATGAGATTCAAAAGGAGATCATATCAATGTTGGTTTGTGTCTATCTTCCGCGGGGGAATGTGTTTGATTTGGGATGACTAGGGTTTTAGAATGTCGGGAGGTCGATTAGGATGGACCGGGATCGATCGGAATCGCTTCGGGAGGACTTCGGAGCGCCTCTGGAAGGCTAGGAGCACCTCGGGAAGGCTCGGGAGGCCTCGGGAAGGATCGGAAGAGGCCAGGATTGCCTCAAAATGGTTAGGAGCGCCTCGGGATGGCTTAGGGACGGACCGGAATCACTTCGGGAGGACTTCGGAGCACCTCGGGAGAGCTTTGGAGCATCGGGAAGGCTCGGGAGGTCTCGGAAAGGGCCAAAAGAGGTCAGGACGGCTTAGAAAGTTGCCTGAAGACTGGGGAAGATAGGAGAAGGTTGAGGTGTGAATGAAATGGGAGGGGGAGCCTTCTATTTATAGGCCCCAAAAAACTGCAAAGTGGTCCGTACGGACCATTGTGTCATTATCAATTTTTTGGCTTTCCTGGATTTAAGGGAATATTGTGGACTTTGTGGAGATTTTGTAATTATTTTGGCGTGTTAACATAAGTGTCCGTACGAAAACTTCTCACTTTGCAAAGTGGTCCGTACGGACATGTTTGCAAAATAACCATTTTTTATTATTCTTGCAAAGTCCTTGAGTTCCCTTTTATCCTTGAAAGGTCCTTCCTTGGTTTGGCTTGTCAGTCTGGACCTTTTGGATGTTACGGGTCTTTGGGATCACAAATGCATGAGTCCTAGGTGTTTCCCGTGTGCTCGGATGGAGAGCGATCCGGATTGGGGTACTTACAGAAGCCCCTTGGCGATGTCACTTATGGAGGAAGTGGGGTCGTCAATAAAGATAAGGGTCCCGATCTGGACCACTTATTGGGAGAGAGGAAATGACCGTGTTGGTCGGATGGCTGGACCCTTTGGTAGGATTCCTATGTATCTCGAGTGGGAATCAAGCCTGATCGTAGTTCGTGTGTGAGGTGAACGCTTAGGTCGGATTGCTGAGGACGTGGTGGCGCCTCTGGCTGAGTTTTTGTCACGTATGGGGACGTGGTGGTGCCTTTGACTGGGTTTTGTCGCGTATGAGGACGTGGTGGCGCCTCTGACTGAGTTTTGTTGCGTATGAGGACGTGGTGGTGCCTCTGACTGAATTTTGTCGCGTGTGAGGACGTGGTGGCGCCTCTGACTGAATTTTGTCACGTTTGAGGATGTGGTGGCGCCTCTGACTGAATTTTATCACGTATGAGGACGTGGTGGCGCCTCTGACTGAGTTTTGGAAGGCGTTCGTGCCTTGAGGCTTTGGAAGGTGTTCGTACATGAAGGCATTTATGCCCCGGGTTTGTATTTTTGGAGGCATTTGTGCCTCAGTTTGTGTTTTTAAGGCGTTTGTGCCTCGAGTTTTGTATTTCGACGGCATCTGTGCCTCGAGTTTAAGTAGTGAGGACGTGGTGGTGTCCTGAGATGAAGGCGTTTGTGCCTTGAGAGGGAGGCGTTTGTGCCTTGGGTGTCAGACTTACGATGACGGCCGAGATTTGTTTTGTTGGGGATATGTGCCCTTTGTACAGGCTTACAATGATTGCCGTTTGATTATTGTCCGCTGGGAAAAAGTTCGGGCTTACAATGACTGCCGGGAAAATGATTCATTGTACGGGCTTACACTGATGGCCATTTTGACTTTTGTCCATTGGGGGAAAAGGGGTTCGGGCTTACACTGATGGCTGAAATTATTATTTTTATATGCCATTTAGTTGGCTAGATCCGGGCTTACGATGACAGCCGGGAGTTGTTTTGCCATTTAGTTGGCGAGATCCGGACTTACGATGACGGCCGGTGTTTGTTTTGCCATTTAGTTGGCGAGATCCGGACTTACGATGACGGCCAGTGTTAATTTTTCCATTTAGTTGGCGAGATCCGTCCTTACGATGATTGCCGGTGTTTGTTTTGCCATTTAGTTGGCGAGATCTGGACTTACGATGAAGGCCGGTGTTTGTTTTGCCATTTAGTTGGCGAGATCCGGACTTACGATGACGGCCGAGAGTTGTTTTGCCATTTAGTTGGCGAGATCCGGGCTTACGATGACGGCCGGTGTTTGTTTTGCCATTTAGTTGGCGAGATCCGGACTTACGATGACGGCCGGTGTTTATTTTGCCATTTAGTCGGTGAGATCCGAACTTACGATGACGGCCAGTGTTAATTTTGCCATTTAGTTGGCGAGATACAGGCTTACGATGACTGCCGGTGTTTATTTTGCCATTTAGTTAGCGAGATCCGGGCTTACGATGACTGCCGGTGTTTGTTTTGCCATTTAGTTAGCGAGATCCGGGCTTACGATGACTGCCGGTGTTTGTTTTGCCATTTAGTTGGCGAGATCCGAACTTACGATGATGGCCGGTGTTTGTTTTGCCATTTAGTTGGTGAGATCCAGACTTACGATGACGGCCGGTGAAAATTTTGTTGGTTTAGGGACCAACTTGCATGAATCTTGCTGGAAATGGTTTTTGGACAACCAAGACCAAAGATTGTAAGGGCAAAAGAGGGAATTGTCTAGGGCTGCAAAGTGGTCCGTGCGGATTCACTTGCACTTGCAAAGTGGTCCATACGGACTCTTCTACAAATCTGATGTTTTTAATCAGAATCAGATTGAAAACACGCCATTTCCATTTTCTTTTCAAACTTCAGCCGAGGAGAATGAGAGAAAAAGAGGAAAAATCCCATTTTTTGAGCCAAATTTCCCCGAGAAAACCCTTCCAAATCGCTAGATTGATATCATGGCCGAAGGATTGAGGCTAGGACGTCGTCAAAGAGTCCGAGTGGCCACGGAGAGGAGGTTGGATCTTCAAAGGAACTCCTCTCCCTACACACCTTCAACAATCAATCCGGATGAGTTGTATCCGGATGCGAGGGTGCACAACTTGCGGGGGAAAACGGTAGTGGAGGTAAGAAATCAAATTTTGTTTTTGATTCTTGTTTGAAATGATGCATGCTAGAACTAGGGTTTTGGTTCTTGCAATTTGGGGCTTTTGTTGGAAAATTGTTGTTTAGGAACGGACTTTTGTGGGGAAATTGTGTGAGATGTGTCGTGTTTTTGTGACGGGCTTTGTGTGAAAAACTGCCATTTTGGGATGGACTTTTGTTGAAAATGTGTCGTGTAGGGATGGACCCTTATTTGAAAAATTGTGTGTATAGGGATGGACCCTTTTGAAAAATGTGTGTGTAGGGACGGACCCTTGTGAAATTGTGTTGTGTAGGGACGGGCCCTTTTTTGAAAAATTGTGTGTATAGGGATGAACCCTTGTGTGAAATTGTGTTGTATAGGGACGGACCCTTGTGTGAAATTGTGTTGTATAGGGACGGACCCTGGTGCGAAATTGTGTTGTGTATAGGAACAAACCCCTTGGGTGAAATTGTGTTGTATAGGGACGGACCCTTGTGTGAAATTGTGTTGTGTATAGGGATGGACCCTTGCGTGAAATTGTGTAGTGTAGGGACGGACCTTGGTGTGAAATTGTGTAGGGACGGACCCTTGTGAAAAATTTGTGTAGGGACGGACCCTTATGATGTGTGCCGTATTTTGTGACGGTCTTTTGTGGTGTATGCCGTGTTTTGTAACGGTCTTTCGTGACGTGTATGATATGTGTCATCATTTTTGTTTTTGTGTAGAGTGTATATTTATTAAGTATCGTTATTGACGTACCTTTGCTGTGTGTACCTACAGGAGGAGGTGCCTTCGTCTGGAAAGGCGAAAAAGATGAAGTCACGGGGGTCCCTTGCGAC
The DNA here is from genome assembly GCA_022495995.1 of Adenophora triphylla var. japonica. Lineage (NCBI taxonomy): Eukaryota > Viridiplantae > Streptophyta > Magnoliopsida > Asterales > Campanulaceae > Adenophora > Adenophora triphylla. Next base: position 86,404 of record JAFEMH010004554.1, on the reverse strand, counting down.
CGTGGTCGAGGTATGGAGGAGCATGCCCGATATCTCCTGGGAGGGGAGGCCTAGCCTTCGGAGGCTAGTTATTGATTATGGGCTGAACGTGTTTGTTGAGAACCTGGCCGGGCTGGCGGAGACCCGGAAGAACAAGGCCATTTTTCTGGCCTTGCCTGAGTATTGGTGGGATACCACGCATACCTTCCACTTCAGCTGGGGGGAGATGACGGTGACTCCCACGGATTTTGCCGCCATCACCGGGTTGTCCTTCAAGGGGGAGTCGGTGAGAAGGAGCGATCGGATGACTGAGGAGCGTATGATCGAGTTGTTAGGTTTTGCGCCTTCGCCCCGTAAGGGCTTGGGCATGTTGTATCACGATATGGAGGCGCGGATCACGTCCAACATCGGGGAGTATCGGCGAGGTCCGGGGGGAGTGTCGGCGAAGCAGCTGGCATGCTCATTCTTATGGTTTGCCCATTCCGAGACTTTGTTCTTGAATCACTCTTCCACCACTCTTTTCCCTCTCTTGAGAGTCTGGTGGATTTGGAGAGGGTATGTGATATCGCCTAGGGAGAGGCGGGCCTGGAAGAGCTCTACTTTGCCTTGGATAAGTTCAGTAGGGGCGCGGTCAATTCCCAGGGATGTTTTGACTTCGCCTCGGAGGTATGACTTTACTGCTTTTGTAGTTTTAGCACTTCATCATTTCTCCTTTTCTTTTTCTTTTTCTTTTTATTTTTTTTTGAGCTTTATCTACTTTTTGTGGCAGGTGTACGAGATCTTCCAATGCCAGCTGTGGGATCTCCATGACGAGGCCATGATTGGGTATCCTGTCATGTTGCGTTGGGATCGCTCTCTGAGGAAGAGGAGGACTAGCCGGGGGAGGATCACTGTCACCTACATAGAGGTACAGAGGTTTCTGGAGAGGGATAGCCTGGCTGGGTGACAGTTGTACCCTTGGTCTTGTTACGGCGAGGATGAGTTGGAGGGTGCCCCTTGGGTCACGCGACAGAGGAAGCTTCTGCGGGACCTCACCTGCGACTCTATGTACTTGGGGGAGAGGGTCTTCTGGCAGCATGGTGCCGATATTCCTCCTATTGCTCCGAGGGATCCGCCGCTCCATATGATTAGCCCTGTCGAGATGGACAGGCTGGAGTTCGAAAGGTATCGGGCTGGCGTGGGTGCCGAGGAGTTCGTCCTGGAGGGCGAGGAGTATGAGGGCTTAATCAGGCGGAAGCTAAGGACGCCTCAGGTGCTTGCGAGGGAGAGGCGGACTGGTTCATCGCGTCTTAAGGATATTCCGATGCCTGGGCCGGACTTCACTTATGTTCGCGGGGACTCTAGAAGGAGGGTGTCGGTGCCTATCCCGGAGCAGCTTCCTGCCGCCTATCGGGTTGATCCAAATGCTGCGGTGAGTTTGTTTACTCTTTTCCTTCTTGGCATCTTGTTCTGTATTTCTCTATTTTGTCGAGTATTTATTTTTTTGTATCTCTTTTACTGAGCATTTCTTTTTGTTGTTTGTTGTGCAGGTCTCGGGGTGAACCGCAGACGTGATCACCCGCCGGCATCTGGGGTTGAGGGCTTTCACGAAGAAGCTCTTGAGGTGGATGTCCCGCAGGTTATCGCGGAGTGCGGCGAATTTCGAGTCAATGCCTTCGAGGAGGTCCGTAGATACTCCTTCTTCGCGGGCTGAGGCGGACCCACAACCTGAGATGTTGGTTCAAGAGCGGCATAGCTACTATGCAGGCACTTCTTCGGAGGGTCGGGGGCCTCGAACCTTTTATCAGTTCTTCCCTCCGTCCAGTGCACAGGGTGAGGGTTCGTCCTCGCTTCCCTTCTTTGATCCTTTTGTCGGCCTCACTTCTTCGGACTATCTGGGTACTCGATAGAGGAGGGGGTCGAGCTTTCTGATGATGAGGAGGTGGCTGCCAGGTTCACTGGGATGCAGGGATTCCTGTCGGGCGATGCCGATGACGATGACTCGGAGTAGGACTCCTTTTGCTTCCCCCCCTTTTTTTTTGTATTTGTAGAATAGCAAACATTTGTATGTATGGACAGAGTATTATGCTATGTATTGAATTATTTATTTGTAATTCCTGTGTGGGATGGACTAGGAACTGTTTCTACTTTTTTTTTTGTATGTCGCATGAGCTGGGAATGCATTTGTGTTTAGTGTATGGGGGCTGGAAACAGCTTTGGCAGGTTTTTTGAGCAGTCGGGTGCAAAATCCTGCTGCGGGCAGCAACTGTTTTGCAGTTGCTGAAAAATTTACTGGGGTGCAAAGTGGTCCGTACGGACACTTCTTGCATGAAAAGTGGTCTGTACGGACACTTCTTGATTTTGAAGGGGGGATAAGGTTTACTGAAAATCTAGATTTTCTTCATTTCCCCATTCCCAAATTGCAGCCATTTCGGCCCTTCTTCCCCATTTTCCAAAGAAAACTCCATTTTTGACATGGATTCGACATTCGTTTCGAGAGTTTTCCCAAGGCTTTCGAAGGAGAGGCAAGTGCACTTCCTTGAGCGGCTCAATATATGGATGAGGCACCACATGAAGCACAACAGACGAGCTTTTGAGGTTAGATTTCAACTCCACTCTGTGGTCCCTTAAGGAGTTAGTTCCTGATTGGGAGTTGTTGCGGGAGACCGCGAGGTTCTGGGATGTTAGGAGGCACGTGTATAGCTTCTCCTACAATGAAGTCACGCCCACTTTTGAAGATTTCTGGGCTTTGATTGGAGGACCGGAGGTGGAGGCTATCTCGCTTCCTTTGGTCGGGGGTGCCACCGTGAGCGTGAACGTTTGATTCTGGTCATATTGATATTTCTGCTTGTTTGCCCAGAGATTTATGGGTTACGACGAGAGTGATGTCTCGTGGAATACATTTTCTTTACGCGTGATAGCAACGCTTTTCATGGTCAGCTCCCTTGGGGTATGTGACGACGTCTTGTTGGATGTGGTAGGACACTGCCAAGCCGGTGAGGATATTGCTCCTTTGGTTCTGGGGGAAACATTCCACAGCATAGATCACTTGGCGATGGGGGACATGTTTATGCGAGAGGGAAGTCCCGTTTTGCTCACCTTGTGGTTGCGAGAGAGGCTTCAAGCTATGCTTGTGTCTCCATCATCTTTCAGTCCGTGGACGTTTGCTCAGCGACCTCTCTTCTTGTATATGGATCAGTCTGCTTAGAAAAGGTGGATGGCTCAGCTTGGCATGCATCAAATCCGTTGGTGGGTTCCCCATTAGGGAATTGAGACTAGGAGGGCCTTTCAGGAAGGTTCCTATGTTGTCAGAGTTTCGGGGTTGTCTTGGTCCTCTTTTTATATCCCGTCCCTCGTTTCTCGACAGTTTGGGATGAGGCAGGAGCCTTTGCTGGGCTGGAGTGACATTGCCATTATGGAGGTAGCTTCTTTCTCTATGATAGATCCAAATGCCTTTCTTTTCTATCTGAGGGTATGGAAGTATTCCGCCTTCCCTCCTGTGGTACTCCTCAGACGCTGGGAGAGTGTTGTTTTGACCACCGAGTACCTGGATTGGTACGAGCAACATCTTGGGCAGACCCAAGTGATTTTGGGGAGCAGGCGCGAGGCGATTCTTGGGGCAAGATTGTCATCTCAGATACAGCCTTAGGAGTGCATAAGCTTGGGCTAACCCTCAAGATATTACGGGAGACGCTTTGTTTGACTATGATACTAGAGTTGACCGATTGACGGAGAGAGGTCCCCTTTTGCAGACTCACAGGGAAGAGATCTGAGTCGTGGCATGGGCGAATGAAGTTTTGCGAGCTACTGGATTGCTTGACTCGACAGGGAGGACCCCTGATCTCGGAATGAGGGAGACAGAGCTAGCTCACGAGGAGCGAAGGAAGACTCGCCGGGGATGAGGGAAGAAAGGGAAGAATGGCGAAGGGACCAGCGCGAGTGGCGCGGAATGACCTCCTAAGTATCCACTCATTGTCATTGCAGACACATTATTTGTTAAATGTATTAAGTTGTCTTTTAGCATGTTGTGAGCTTGAGAGTAGACTGTGCTTGTACTCATCAAGAAGTGTTTTAATTGTAATGATTTGTGATTTACTTTTAAAGAATATCGACTTTTTAGATGGAAAAAGTCGATATTCTTTAGGCGAAGTATCGGCGGAGTTTTCTTCCGTTGACTGGATTCATGAAGGGATTGCCGTCTAGGCCTGTTAGCTTCATGGCACCTCCGGAGAAGATCTTTTGGACCACAAACGGGCCGATCCATGTTGGTTCCCATTTTCCAAGCGGGTTGGTTCGGGTGGGAGGCTTTTCTTTGAGCACCAGATCGCCTTCCCTGATGTCTCAGGACTTGACTCTTCTGTCGAAAGCCCTAGCCATTCTGCTTTGGTAGGCTCAAATGTGTTCCATAGCCTTTAGTCGGCGTTCATCTAATAGGGCTAATTCGTCGTGCCGGCTTCGGAGCCATTCCACTTCGTTGACTTCGTTTTCCAACAACACTCGGAGTGATGGGATTTCCAACTCAATGGGCAATACTGCCTCCATTACGTAGGTCATGGCAAATGGGGTTTCTCCCGTGGCGGTCCTGACTGATGTTCGGTAGCCCCAAAGTGCCAGATGCAACTTCTCGGGCCTATCTTGTCCTCGTATGGTCATTTTTCTGATGATCCTTTCGAGGGTTTTGTTTGATGCTTCCACTGCGCCGTTAGTTTGCGGCCTGTAGGGAGAGGATTTATGGCGTGTGATTTTGAATTCGACCAATAGTCTGTCCCATTCTCCTTTGAAGTGAGATCTGTTGTCAGATATGACCTCGTTCGGGATGCCGTATCGGCATATTATGTTTTCTTTGAAAAATTGTGCAACCTTCTTGGAAGTCAATACTTTGTAGGACTTGGCTTCGACCCATTTTGTGGAGTAGTCGATGGCTACCAAGACGAACTCGTGGCCGTTGCTGCCGGGCGGAGCGATCTACCCGATGATGTCGATTCCCCAAGTGGCGAAAGGCTAGGGAGTAGTCATGCAGTAGAGATCATGAGAGGGAAGATGGTTAAGGTTGGAGAACCGTTGACACTTGTCGCAGCTTCAGACAAAGTGGATGCAATCTGCCTCCATGGAGATCCAGTAGTAGCCCATTCAAAGAATGATCTGCATCAGGGCTCTGGCATTCATGTGGGTACCGCAAGCCCCATTGTGGACTTCTTTCATGAGCTCACTTGCTTTTTCCTTGCTGATGCAGCAGAGGAGCGGTCCTTGGTAGCGTTTCTTGTATAGCATGTCCCCAAGGATGACAAAGTGAGAAGCAAGGCATTTTAGGGCCACAATGCTCTTGGCTTTGATTCCTTCTTTGTATTTGCCTTTCCCGTTTATGAAAGAGGTTTCCCCATCTTTGAGATATTGGTAGATTTGGTTGTACCATGGCTCATCGATTGGCTCGGGCTCTGCTATGATTTCACAGCAGTAGGCAGGAATTTCCTTTCTTCCTACTCTGAATGGCCTTATTGTCTTCCCTTCGGGGATTTCTACGAGTGAAGCCAAGGTGGCTAGGGCATCTGCAAACCGATTCTGGTCCCTTGGCAAGTAGTGGAAGGTGACCTCTTTGAATTGCGTGATGAAGTCTTCCATGCAGGCATGATATTTTTGCAAGCCCTGGTCTATCGTTTTCCATTTGTTGGAAACTTGATTGATGATCAAGGCTGAGTTCCCGTAGACCTCTAACTCTTGGACATTCCTTTCGAGGGCGGCCTCTAGTCCGACAGTGCATGCTTTGTATTCGGCGGCATTGTTGGTTACCTCGAAGTTTAGCTTTATGGCGATTGGGGTGTGCTCATCTTTTGGGTCGACCAAGAGCATTCCGATGCCATTTTCTCTTTTGTTAGTTGCTCCATCGAAGAAATGCTGCCATCGATTCTCGCCTTCAAGTGAGAAGATTCCTTCGTCTGGAAATTGTGGTTCGGGACCTTTGGCTTCGTCGGTTGGGAAGTCGGCTAATTGTTTGGCCATTACTCGTCCTTTGATCGACTTCTGGTTTACGTATTTGATGTCAAATTCCACCAGGAAGAAAGACCATTTGGCTAGTCTCATTAATAGTGATGATTTGTCGAAGAGGTACTTGACCAGATCCATTTTGGAGACCAGGTGGAATGTGTGCGATTGCATGTAGTATCGCAATTTCCCGATGACCCATACTAGAGCTGCACAGGTTTTCTCTAGGGCTGAGTAGTTGAGCTCGCTGCCTTGGAACTTTCGGCTGACGAAGTAGATGGCATTCTCGACCTTTGACTCTATCTTTTCTTGGCATAGCATGGCTCCAACTGCGGTGTCAGTCACAGTCAGGTATAGCAAGAGTGGTTTCTCTTCGTGGTGAGGACAGAGGATCGGAGGACTCACAAGGTATGCCTTTATCTTTTCGAAGGCATCTTGGCATTTCGGGTTCCACTCGATGTCCGCATTCTTTTTTATTAGTCAAAAGATCGGCTCGCACATGGAAGTCAGCTGATTGACGAAGCGACTGATGTACTGCAGGCGGCCGGCCCATGAAGCTTTTCACTTCTGTTTGGGTTTGCGGTGGTCTCATCTCAATTATGGCCTTTATCTTTTGGGGATCAACTTCGATGCCTCGTTCTGTGACCATGTATCCTAAGACCTTACCTCGGATTACTCCGAAGGTGCACTTGGCAGGGTTCAACCTCATTGAATGCTTTCGAAGGCGATCGAAGAACTTTCTCAGGTCGATGAGGCGTTGTCCGTCCGATCCCTTTGAGTGGATGATCATGTCGTCGACGTATACTTCGATATCTTTGTGGATCATATCGTGGAAGAGTGCGGTCGCTGCCCATTGGTAGGTAGCCCCAGCGTTCTTTAGTTCGAACGACATTACTGTGTAGCAGTAGGTTTCCCAGGGGGTTGTGAAGGCGGTTTTATTTTGGTCTTCTTCGGCCATCTTGATTTGATTGTAGCCGGCGAAACCGTCCACGAAGGATTTAACCTCGAAGTTGGCCGTAGTGTCGACCAACATGTTTATGTTTGGCAGTGGAAAGTCGTCCTTGGGACTTGCTTTGTTGAGATCTCGGAAGTTCACGCAGCAGCGTACTTTCCCATTGGCCTTGGTGACCATGACTATGTTTGAGAGCCAAGTTGGGTATTCGATTTGAAGCCGACGCGGAGCATCTTCTCAATCTTTTCCTTGACTTGTAAGGACCATTCTGGCTTGATTCGGCGTAGCTTCTGCTTGATGGGCTTAGCCTCGGGATTCAGGGGAATCCAATGTTCCACTATGGCTGGATCTAGGCCGGGCATGTCTTGGTAGGACCAAGCAAACATGTCCACGGATTCTTTGAGCAGTGTAGTCAACGCTTCTTGCTTAGTGCCGGTGAAGAAACTTCCGATGTGCATCTCTTTAGGCTCTTCAGCAGTCCCCAAATTCACTTTGGTTAAAACCTCCTCGGCAGCTTGGGCCCGATTTTCCTCTCGTTTGACAACATGCTTAAAGATTTGTTTAATGTATTGTTCATTTAATGTGTCCGCGTCTTTATCAAGTGAATCATTATTAACTGTTTGTGATTTAGTTAATTTATCATTTGTTAAAGATGCAATGAGGGGATACTCGGAAATGTCGAATCTTTCATTTAAAGCGTAAGGGAATACATTGTTGGCTATGAACTCATAATCTTCCGGCGTAAGGCCATCAGATGACTTAAGAGACTCGAATTCAAATACAACATGACTCGAAATGTGTTTCGAACCTAGACTCTAGGAGGCGAGGGGTTAGACCAGGCTTCGTCTCTCCTTGCTGGCTGTAGGTTCGGAGAAGGTGGTGATGGTCCTGGTAGCCACTCTCTAATTGATACCCACCCAGGGGGTAGGCTTGCCTTTGATTCGACTTCGAACCAAAGCTGAAGTGGTAGGGAGGTCGCTCATTTGAAGGTGTCCCTCCATTGGTGCTACTAGTAGATCCCGAGTGCATTTGCTGATGGAGCTCATAGAGAGCTTCCTCTAAGAGGGTGAGGCACTCGCTTCTTCGGAGTTTGCTCTTGCTGACGTTGATTATCTTTAGAGACTCTGCTCCCACGGCTAAGGTCTTTGCTTGTATGATGTTCACGATATCTGAATCGTGGGGGCATTCTATTTTACTTCTTTGACTAGACTCCGAAGGATGTTGCACCATCTCTCTTCCAAGTCGAGCACCGAGACGTTGAATTCGACTATGCTGTCGTAGCCGTCTTCATGGGATCCGGGTGTGTCGATATGGGGGTTGACAAATTCCAAGGTATAGGTGGCAGGCTAGCTTGCTTCGGGAGGGTTTCCAATGAAGTGTGGGTCCATTCCTTGGTCGAGTTCCAATTGGGTGTCTGCCTCTTGGTTCTCTTTTAAGCATTCCTCGCAGTCGCATTGGTCCGACTCGTCGTCTTGAATCAGGAATTCTTCAATCGCTAGCTCATCACGACTTAACGCATGAATGTAGGGATCACTTTCAAATTGGATCATGATCGGGGCCTTGTCTGCCAAGGGGTACTCAGTCATGTCGGGACCTTCCTTGGATCGTAGCTTGCTGCCCAAGCGCTCTCCATTGTGCTGCCCCCATGTATCACCTCGAGTTTCCCATTGATGTTGATGAACTTTACGCACTGGTGCAGGATCGAGGCTACTGCTTTCTTTTGGTGCAGCCAAAGCCGTCCTAGCAAGACGGAGAAATTGGACTCGATTTCCACAACTTGGAATCTATCGACTCTTCTTGCTCTTCGAACTGGATGTCCAGAGTGATTACCCCCAAAACATTGCGGGGGGGGGTGGCGTAGGCTCGGATTACTTGACCAAAAGGTCTCATTCGAGAGCGGTCGACCCTTAGTTGTCTCAATGTACGTGCGGCGAGGACATTAACCGACGAACCATTGTCGACTAGAACATCTGGTAGGTAGATCCTTTCTATTTTTACGAGGATGTGGAGGGCCTCGTTGTGTCTGTTTTCACATTCTGGCAAGTCTGCATATGTGAAGGTTAGACCGCTTCCGATGTTGCCGTTTGTTTCAGTTTGCCTTGCCTCCGGGGAGTACTCGATCCAACCATTGGTGTGTCTCGATCGTGGCAGGGATCGCAGGGAGACGGTCATTCTTGGATCCTCCCTTCTGGATTCCCCATTACGGGAGCGTTTGGTCCTAGTTTCACATTCCCAGTCGTTGCGGGATAGCATGTTGACAGTCCCGGAGATGGCAGAGGGCCTGCTCATATAAGAGTTTTCGTTGAATGCTATCATATTGACTCTGTCGTTCCGGGGGAACGGATTTCCAACTGTGTTGGGGCCACGGGGGCGTTCCAACTTTCCTTCTTCAATTAGCCCTTAGACCACTTGTTTCAGCACGAAGCAGTTGTCAGTGGTATGGCCGGGGTAGTTGTGGAAGGCACAGCGTTTGCTCATGTCCATGTTAGGATTGAGAGTCTTTGGTTGGAAATTCTCAAGGGTTTGAGAATATTCCGCTTTACCAATACTTCAAATACTTGGCTCAGGGGCATCTCGAGGTTGTCAAAATGCTAGAACTGTTGTTAGCGAGGAGGATTGTTGTTCCTTGGGGGCACTTGATCGCGGCTTACTTGAACTCCGTTTTGGATATAGTGGACTGCTCCGGCGGCTTCCTTCCCTTTGCTTGGGACAAGTGCCGGATTTGACGGGGTTGCCCGGTAGCGGTAGGAAGAAGCAGGGGTAGCTGCTGTCTTTTGTAGGCTCAATGTCTTTTCGAACTTAGTCCCGGCATTAACCATGGCACGAAGGTCGGTATAGAAGTAGTGGCTAATCAGAGCCCTCAGAGATGGCTTGAGGCAGGAATGGAAGATGTCCATTTGCTCTTCCTTGGAAAGCGGATCCATTATCTCGCTTAGTTTCCAATTCCATCTTTTGTAAAACTCTCCTACAGGCTCGTCATCCTTTTGTTCGATGGCTTGCAGTTCATGGCGATTTGTTTCCCACTCAAGGTTGGGGCGGTACTTCTCCAGAAATAACTCACTGATTTGATCCCAGGTGGAGCGATTCTCTGCTTTTACATTGAAGAACCACCTTAGTGACGTGGATTTGAGGGAGTGTTGGAAGTGATTCGCCATTTGTTATGAGGTGGCCACTTTGGCTCTCATACCTAAGACGTAGGTATCGATATGAGTCTTTGGGCATTCTGTCCTGTCGAACTTCTCCATTTTCTGCATTCTGAACTTCGGAGGGAGAGGAACCACCTTGCTCGGATCTGTTGGCATAAGCGAGTCCTTTCGAGAGTTGGCCAATTTTCCTTGCATATTTTTCATTTGTTCGACCAACCAAGCCATATGAGGGTCAGTAGGCGGAGGTAGGCTGCCGTTTTCTTGGATGGAAACCGAAAACGGAGGTGGATTAGTGGACGGGATTGCCACTCGAGAATCTTGGGGAGGTAGTTGAGTGTATACCAACCCGTATCCTTAATTGTTGAAATTGGAGCCAAGGGCGTGATTGCCTGGACCACCATGGGTCGTGTTTGGGAGTTGTGGGAATGTTTCATTAGCCCCAAGAGGCAGTCTGTCAGGTGGCAAATTTGAAATGTCAGGGTACCCGCTCGGTACGTCTGTCCCTGGCGGACATTGGGATTTCAAGTTGTAGCTGCGGGGCTCATATAGAGGCAACAGATTGAATTCCGGGGGATACCGAGAGACATTGAGATATGGGGGAGCGGGCCCATAGGTGTGCTGGTGATATTGAGTTTGTGGAGCAGAGTCAGGAAGCTGATTGTGTTGAGGCGGGCAGATCGAAGCTGCTTGACTGAGGCTCGAGTGGAGCTTTGAGCGGGAGCTACTCTGCATTGCCTGGTTTTCGTAGCTTGGTGGAGGAGGGACCTGCTGATAGCTTTGGGCAGCCGAGGGAACGGGCATTTCCTCGTCTTCTATGAGAACGAAGGTTCCATCGGGTTGGGGAACGGCGACAGCTCCGCGACGGCGCATGGTGTCTGTGATCCAGGCTTGCTGCTCCTCTTGGCGCTTCTTAAGGGTTTCAAAGGCTTGCAGCACCTCCTCCATTGTATGGAGATTTATCAGGGGCGGAGTTCCGTTTCCCTCACTGTTATCTGTCGACCTTGTCATGGGAGAGTGACGGACTGCTCTGACGACTAAATCGGAAAGGCTGTCGGACCTTGCGACTTCGACACTGAAAAGACAGCTCCCGGGAACTCTCAACCACTCTCTATTCACTAGAGGGGGTGAAGGGTAAGGTTTAGACTTGGGAAGGACTTTTTTGGATAAAGGGGGGAAGCTCATGCGACAGGCAGTTTCCTCTTTTTTTATTATTTTTTTTGTTGTTTTAATTTACTTAAAACATGTTTTCTCAGAATTCTAAATGGGTTGCAAATATTCCCCAACGGAGTCGCAAACTGAAATTACCCGATCTGGCGCGCGGACGACATCTCGCGTTGGGGGGATTCGCTGCTTTTCGTAGTGTCGCCTCGCCGTTTTGATTACGCCTAAAACATTGAGAAAAGACAGTTTTTGTTTTTGTTGTGTGATGAGATTTTGAGTTCGGAGGTCAGGTTACGCCTCGGGAAGAGATATTTGAGCTCACCCGAGTCGCCTCGTATACACGAGTCTTTCGGTACCCTTCTTTCTTTAAATGTTGTGTGTATGTGTGTGTGCTTTTAAAAATGTATTTTGAGAATGATGTCTACATTGCGAATGATGTATTTAAACATAAATATTTAAAGCAATTAAATGAGATTCGGAAGGAGATCGTACCAATGTTGGTTTGTGTCTTTCTTTCGCGGGGGAATGTATTTGATTTGGGATGACTAGGGTTTTGGAATGTCGGGAGGTCGATTAGGACGGATCGGGATTGATCGGGATCGACCGGAATCGCTTCGGGACTTCGGAGCGCCTCGGGAGGGCTAGGAGCACCTCGGGAAGGCTCGGGAGGCCTCGAGAAGGACCGAAAGAGGCCGGGATTGCCTCGGGATGGCTAGGAGCACCTCGGGACGGCTCGGGATGGCTTCGGGACTGATCGGGATCGATCAGAATTGCTTTAGGAGGACTTCGGAGCACCTCAGAAGTGCTTTGGAGCACCTCAAAAAGGCTCGGGAGGCCTTGGGAAGGATCGGAAGAGGTCGAGACGGCTTAGAAAGTTGCCTGAAGGCTGGGGGAGATAGTAGAAGGTTGAGGTGTGAATGAAATGGGAGGGGGTGCCTTCTATTTATAGGCCCCAAAAAAACTGAAAAGTGGTCCGTAGTACGGACCATTGTGTCATTACTAGTTTTTTGGCATTCCTAGATTTCAGGGAATATTGTGGACTTTGTTGGAGATTTTGTAATTATTTTGGCGTGTTGACATAAGTGTCCGTACGGACACTTCTCACTTTGCAAAGTGGTCCGTACGGACATGTTTTCAAAATGGCCATTTTTTGTTATTCCTGCAAATTCCTTGAGTTCCCTTTTATCCTTGAAAGGTCATTCCTGGGTTTGGCTGGTCAGTCTGGACCTTTTGGATGTTACGGGTCTTTGGTATCACGAATGCGTGAGTCATTGGTGTTTTCCGTGTGCTCGGATGGAGAGCGATCCGGATTGGGGTACTTACACATATAAAAATGTCTTATTTTTTATCACTCCATATATCGGAACAAATAAAAACTTTAGATGACAAATTAGCAAAAATATTAAATAAATCCAATTTATATTCTTCTACTATAATTTTAACATCTCGTGTTAGGGTTGTACGAGCTACTTTGCTAGCGGCGGGATTAAAACAACATCTAATTAAATATTCATAGTCCCGTTATCGTGAAAATTAAAGGGAAGAGATTGCTTACAAATAAATTTAGCCATTTCTCTCCTATGATTTAGATGATTATATGAAAATAAATTAGAAGAAGTTTGAGAAGACGTACCAATATTTTTCGAAGAAGTGAATCCTTGCAATTGTGCTTGAGTGGTATCTATGCCATATTCCCCGGGGTGTTTTTCTCTTGTATGCCTTCTCAAAGTTCCGTATCCACCACCGGTACAATAATCATAGGTTTGTTTATTATTTGTTGGACAAAATGATTCACTTTTCTTGGTTCTTGGAACGGAAGGGGGATTGTTTTTTGCTTTACGCTGCCGCCCACCCATTGTGGCTTCCATAGTATTGCCATCACTTTCTTGAGTAGTTAGAGTTAGATTATCAACATTTTGTGCCAATTTGGAATCTCTTCCACTTCGTCATCATCTTCCCAATCTTCCACCTCATTTTGCCCCGAAAGCCCCATATCATAAAATTGACCACCTTCATTTTTTAAAAATCGTGGTGGTGGTGGTGGTGGTGGTGGTGGTGCTTGAGAAGAAGATTTCCCTCACCCTCTACCCTTGCTACCCTTCTTGCTTGTGAGGTTCTTAAGAATATTCATAATGTAAAATATGAAATAAAGATGTTGGATGGAAATATGGACATTGGATGAAAATAAGAAAGTTGGATTATGATTTGAGCTTGAGAATCAAAGAATTTAACGAAATTCGTTTGAGGAAGTTAAGAGAGAGTTAATGGAGTTTGTGTGGAAAAAATGTGAGGGGAGGAGGATGGTATTTATAGTTGAGGAAATTTGTTAAGATTACAAAAATATTTTTTTTAGAACTGAAAATCTGGCAAAAAAAAAAGGTCAAAAACGGCTATTCGCTGGTGAAGCCCCGGCTTAGTTTACGTGTTTGTTCATCTTTTTCAGGCTATTCAATCATACAGGATACAACCTGCTGCTGAATTTGGGCTGATACGAACGTGGCATCATCATCAGTTACATATATCCACTGCTTCTGTGTTTACTCACAAAAAATCATTATATAAGTGGTTGGCTGTGAATACTGATTACTTCTCATTTTATTCAGGATATATTTGGTGATGGGATGGATACTGTTTTCATGGTGATAGAATGGATAATGGGCAGTTGTTAAGACACACCCATAAATTATGGAAAAGTTGCCGAACGAGGTGAGAGGAATAGGACGGGCGTATAAAAATAATCGAAGATGATTTTGAGACACTCAACTACTTAAAAGGCACATGTAATCAATGAGTCTCTAAGATTACATGCCCCTGTTCCATTGCTTGTTCCTCGAGAATCAACCCAATAAGTGGAACTATTGGGCTACAAAATTCCAGCTGGCACACAGGCGTATATAAATGCTTGGGCTATAGGAAAAGACCCAATGTCTTGGGAAGATCCAGATGAGTTTAAGCCAGAGAGATTCATAGATAGTAATATTGGTTTTAAAGGATTAGTCAAGCTCTCATCTACATGGTATGCCATGGCTTTGAATCGATTGTAATAACTCAGAGTTGTTTCATTTTTGCCTTGCTCAATGTTAGCAAGATCTGTTAGTCTTTTCTTTCGTTTTCGTGTTGTTGCAAAGTGGTTCAGGAACCTTCTGCTCATGATTTTCCAACTATCGATGCTTCCCTTATTTTGCTCACGAAATCAGAACAAATCTGTTCCGGAGAAGGTACTCGTGAATGACTTGCAGAGAATATCATCTGCCTTGGTGAGGAGGGCTATGGTGGATTCAAAATTTTGCACATGGTACCGTGCGTCTGTGGTTCCTGCATATTTTTCAAAAATTGAGATTTAAAGAGCAGGATGGATTGGGAGGTAAATCATTAATCCGCTTGAAGAAAGGACGAGTGGCACTGGTATCATCATCATCTAATTCCTTTCTCCCCATTTCCATTTCATCTAGTCTCTTTTTCAAGAGGAGAATATATATTGAATCGATCACTATATTGAATCGATCACTGAGCTAAAATGAGAACCATGATGGGTCCTTTCTTTATTTCTGTGCCCATTCAATCTACTGTGTTTCACATGTTCCTGCTGATTTTCCCCATGTCCAGATGGTGCTCTGTCCCTTCTAGGTTCTATTTCTGGATGGGGAGCAGTCCTGTTACGAGGAGGGCTCATATGGCGAGTAGGGCTCCTATGACGACGAGGGCTCCTATACCGAGTAGGGATCCTATATCGAGGAGAGGGAGTATGACGAGAAGGGGATTTTTGCCTTGCCTGACTAAGCCTTGCTCTCAAGTCAGCAGAATTAACCTCCTGGTCCCTTTAATGGTTCAGATGATTTCTCAAATCCTCATTGTTTCGTGTGTTTCCATGTCCAGGAGCTTTATGACGAGGAGGGACATCTTGGGAATTTTGCTTGGATCTACCAAAGAATGTCATGATGAGGGATATTGGCCGGGAGGAAGATTTTCTTTATTCCACCGACTACCACGCCTGTCAAGATGACTCTCCCCTCCAAGGGAATGTACAGTCCTCGTAGGCCTCATGAATTCAGCCAAGGAGTGCTCAAGATCCAATTGTATCAAGGCATTCTGTGTTTCATAAATGCATTGCAGAGTTTCCATTTGTTGATGCAGGAGAGTTTTGCGGTCAATCTGTTGGGGGGAAGCTCCAGTTCCCCCCTGGGCGGCATTCCTCCCTGTATGGCTGCCAGCAGGTCTCGCTCGGCGCCGACGACGAGGAGGGTTTGACAGTGCTCCCTCGGGTACTGGCTGTCCCCTAAAATGCAGATTCATTCCTAGGGGCGGCAGCCCATCAATCAATGATAAAGGAGGAGGCAGTTCCCCATTGGCAAGAGGAAAAGCAGTCCTAGTGTTGCCATGAGTCTCCTCCACATGAATATTATCCGGATCAGGAGTAATACTAGCAATATGTCCGTTTTCCATTAGGATTAGGAGAGTTGAGCAGAATTTTTCAAGCTATTCAATGGATGATACGAATCGTTTCCTGGCAAAGAAACCAACTGATGATGCCAAAAACGTTCGGATCAGCCCAAATCCAGCGGCCTAGGTCAGCCTTGATGGACGCCTTGCTCTTCATATGAGAGTATGCCTCGTCGGCATGTATAATTGTTGTGCCTTAGTCATTATTCGCTATTCTATGTATAGGTCTATATAGTGGGAATGACGAGTAAGAATGACGAGCAAAGGTAGGGAAGGCCCACTCAATTTGTCGTAATTGAGACTTGTATGAATTATAGCAGTCAACAAGCTCGCACAAAGATAAAGAACGAACATGTACAGCTCAAATTATTATGACCTACATATGCAACACTAGTAAAAGCCCGTGTCCGAGGACACGTGTTTTTTTATTTAAATTTTTTTTTTAAAGGGCAAAATGGGAAAGGGACAACTTAGTAAGGGCAAAATGGGAAAAAACCCATTTGGAACTGTTCATTGTACTGTTCACCCTTGTTGCCATTTATACTATAGATATTTTCGCATTTTTTTTTTCATATAATACAATATACTCGTTAGTGGCAGATAAAGATAGCATACTTTTGCATTCATTATCAAATAATGCAACAAACATTTTTTTAACTTACGCCGTAAAAAATTTAACGAAGATGTTGACGTGGCACTAACATGGAAATGACGCGTCAGCATCCCCGTTAGATTTTTGACGCCGTAAACTAAAAAAAAAGTTCATTACCTTATTTGATAACGAATGCAAAAGTATGTTGTATATATCTATCACTAACGAGTACATTGCATTATTCGGAAACTAGGATAAAGTATGTTGCGTAAGTTAGTAATTATTATAATTATTATAATGATTATAATGATTATAATTATTATAATTATTATAACCTAGCTTTTTTTATAATAATTATAATTATTATAACCTAGCTTTTTTGGAGTTTAACCAAGCAGCCCTGCAGTTTATTAGTCCGTGCCTCAGTTTGTTTGTATAAGTATGTGTTCGAGATTAGTGGTTTAGCTACATCTGAGAACAATGTTGAATTTATTGAGTTCATCGTATGTTCCCTATCTTCTTTCCTTGTTGGTTTTGCTGGTGTTTCTTTACAAGTCATTTTTAGCTCCTCGTGAACAAAATGGAAATAAACCACCTTCTCCTTGGAAGCTCCCAGTTATAGGAAACCTTCACCAACTAGGTTTGAGTCCCCATCGGTCTCTCCAGACATTGGCTAAGAAACATGGTTCACTCATGCTTCTTCACTTTGGCAGTAAACCCGTGCTTATTGCTTCTTCTGCTGATGTCGCTCGAGAAATCATGAAAACTCATGATTTATTCTTCTCTTCTAGACCTCAAGCAAGCTTTCCAGCTAGACTTACTTATAATGCCAAGGACATAGCTTTTGCTCCTTATGGTGAACATTGGAGACAGGTGAAGAGCATTGCTGTGCTCAATCTTCTAAGCAACAAAAGGGTTCAGTCATTCCAACAAGTTAGAGAAGAAGAAATGGACCTTCTGATTGACGAGATCAGAAACATCACTTCTTCCTCATCTTATTCCCTGGTAAACTTTAGCGATTTGGTTATGACACTTACAAATAATGTAGTGTGTCGGGTAGCCTTGGGGAGGAAATACAGTGGGAGGAAGTTTAAGAAACTTCTGAATGAATTTGGCGATTTATTGGGTTATTTTAGAGTTGGGGACTTCATTCCATGGCTGTCCTGGGTGGACACTGTCAATGGTTTAAATGCAAGAGTGCAAAAAAACGCTAAAGAACTTGATGAGTTTCTTGAAGGTATAGTTGAAGAGCACTTGAACAGGAATAACACTGAGGCTGGTGGTGTTGCGGGTGATGAAGGTGAAAGGCAAGATTTTGTAGACATTTTCTTGGGAATTCAAAGGGAAAATACCATGGGGTTTTTTATTGATAAGGACACCATCAAAGTTGTCATTTTGGTAAGCAAAATCTCTTCCTTCAATTTCCAACATTTCATTTTTTTTATTTTTATTTTCATTATTGCTGATAACTTACTCATAATTATTCAAGATATTGAGCTAGCTAGATCATCATATAGATCTCAAAAGGTATAGTATATGTGCAAGTGAACAGTACATTGAGTATGTTACATATATATCCACTGCTTCTGTGTTTACCAACCAAAAAATCATTATATAAGTGGTTGGCTGCGAATACTGATTACTTCTCATTTTATTCAGGATATATTTGCTGCTGGGACGGATACTGTTTTCACGGTGATAGAGTGGACAATGGCAGAGTTGTTAAGACACCCGGAAATTATGGAAAAGTTGCAGAGCGAGGTGAGAGGAATAGGGCAGGGCAGATCAAAAATAACTGAAGATGATTTTGAGACACTCAACTACTTAAAAGCTGTAATCAAAGAGTCTCTGAGATTACATGCCCCTGTTCCATTGCTTGCTCCTCGAGAATCAACCCAAGAAGTGGAACTATTGGGCTACAAAATTCCAGCTGGCACGCAGGCGTATATAAATGCTTGGGCTATAGGAAGAGACCCAACGTCTTGGGAAGATCCAGAGGAGTTTAAGCCAGAGAGATTCATAGATAGTAATATTGATTTTAAAGGATTAGACTTTGAGTTGATTCCTTTTGGTGGTGGGCGAAGGGGTTGTCCCGGTATCAAGTTTGGTATGAGCATAATTGAGCTAGTGTTGGCAAATGTGGTGCATGAGTTTGATATTTCGCTGCCGCCTGGTGGAGAGGATTTGGACATGAGGGAAGTCGGTGGGATAGGTGTCCACATGAAGTCACCATTGATGGTTGTTGCAAAACCATATTCTGTCTAGTTAGTTGTTTTTATTGTCTGGAGTGGACTACCTTAAGTCTTGACATCCAACATATAAGGTCAATGTGGCCACTATTTCTACTACCCTTCTTGTTCATTTTGAATGCAACATAACATGTTGTAATTTTATTAATGTCATTCTTATTACTGCAACTATCTGCCAGACAGTTTGGTCTGATTTGTGATTGTTGGTATCAGGGTCTTTTCCGATTCATAAAGGAAAATGTGATGTTTATTTTGGACAAAACCTAGTGTAAAATGTTTTTAAGGTATCGTGTAATAAAAGACCTTAAAATGCTTTTAAGGTATCGTGTGTAAGAGAATAGTAAGTGAGTTGTTATTTTGAGTGTATCAAGTGGGTTTTCATTGTCCATTTTTTGAAATAAAACAACTAATTTTTTTTAAAATAAGACGAATAAAAAGGAAAGTGAGAACCTTAAACTAGACTAAACTAGACTAGGACACACTAAAAAGGAAAATGAGAATCTTAAACCGGGACGGAGGAGAGAGTATTTTTTTATTTTTAATTATAGAGAAGTTCTCTCATGACAAATGGCTTGTCAAAGCTGGAGTGGTTAAACTTATAAATCAGCGTTGGTCCCTATCTGTATAATAGACACAATTTATTAAATGAAATCAATTGACAACTACCGCATCTTGACAATTCATTTTCAAGTAATTAGTTCTGCCAAACCATAAGCAATTAAGAAAGAATATGGCAACAACTCAAATTATTATCAACATTGTTTCCAAGCCTATTTTGGATTTGAGAAAATTAAGTACTAATCCCTCAATATAATCTAATCCACATCCTCTAAGACAATAAATTATCATATTTACCTCCTAATCCTACACAATAAAATAACTAACCATATAATCCCTCTAACAATAAATAAAAATCCCACCCCTCTCAATTACACCCACATTCCCCTCCCCATATTCTCCCGTCAACAGCTCCGGCAACAATCAACTCCGACGACTTTTTTTTTAAGCCGACGACCTCTCCGGCGATCAAACAACTGAGAACTTAAGTTATCAGTAAGTTCTCAGTTGTCAACTAAACTAATAAGAACACGATTAACTCCGGAAACCACCTCTCCGGCGACCAAACAACTGAGAACTTAACTTATCAGTACAACTAAACTACTAAGAACACGGTTAACTCCGACGACCACCAACTCCGGCGACCAAACAACTGAGAACTCAACTTATCAGTTAGTTCTCAGCTGTCAACTAAACTACTAATAACACGATCAACTCCGGCGACCACCAACTCCGGCGACCAAACAACTGAGAACTTAACATATCAGTAAGTTGTCAACTAAACTACTAATAGCACGATCAACTCCGGCGACCACCAACTCCGTTGACCTCTCCGGCGAACAAACAATTGAAAACTTAACTTATCAGTAAGTTTTCAGTTGTCAACTAAATTACTAAGAACACAATTAACTCCGACGACCACCAACTACGGCGACCACCAAATCCGGCGACCAACTCCGGCGAGTTACTGATGGGAGGATGAACTTACTGATAAGTTAAGTTCTCAGTTGTTTGGTCGCCGGAGAGGTCGCCATAGTTGGCGGTTGTCGAAGTTGGTCGTGTTATTAGTAGTTTAGTTGAAAACTGAGAACTTACTGATAAGTTAAGTTCTCAGTTGTTTGATAGTTGTTTGGTCGCCGGAGAGGTCGCCATAGTTAGTGATCCCCGGAGTTGATCGTGTTATTAGTAGTTTAGTTGACAACTGAGAACTTACTGATAAGTTCTCAATTTTTTGATCGCCGGAGTTGATCGTGTTCTTAGCGGAGACAACTGAGAACTTACAGAGAACTTACTAATAAGTTAAGTTCTCAGTTGTTTGGTCGCTGGAGAGGTCGCCGGAGTTGGTGGTCGCCGGAGTTAATCGTGTTCTTAGTAGTTTAGTTAATAACTGAGAACTTACTGATAAGTTAAGTTCTCAGTTGTTTGATCGCCAGAGTTAATCGTGTTCTTATTAGTTTAGTTGACAACTGAGAACTTAATGATAACTTAAGTTCTCAGATGTTTGATCGCCGGAGAGGTCGCCGGCGTAAAAAAAAAATAAGTCGCCAGAGGTTGTCGCCGGAGTTGATGGTTGCCGGAGTTGTTGACCGGAGAAGATGGAGAGGGGGTGACCTAAGGTGATGGTGGTTGGAGAGAAAATAAATTGATAAAAATGATGGACTTAGTAAAATGATGGGAGGGTGAAAATAGTAAAATGATGGGAGGGTGTACTTATTAAGCTAGCTAGGGATTATATGATTAGATAAAATATTGCTTGTCTTATAAGGTAAAATTAATAATTTTGAGGGATTATATGATAAATGCCCCTTTGGAGTTCAACCAAGTGGGACTGCATAAGTACAACAAAAAAGTGTATTTTTTTTTATTTAAACAAAGCTTAAAGTTATGGGAGGGGTCTATTGCCACTACAATAATTACTTATCCACTACAATAATTGTAAATAGACATAATTATCCTCTCATAATTTAATTTAAGGAGTTATAATGAAGTACTTTAAAGTTTAATTATATTCACTACAAGTTTTGTTTATCCACTACATTTTTAAATAAAAATTAAATTAATTATGATAATAGCAAAAATTACATTTAAATATTTCACTTATTTAATAATGCATACATTTTCTAGAGTAAAAAAAATAATATTTTAAATAAATTTTAACATATTTTTTAATTTAATTAATATTAATATTTTTATTTGTCCATTTTCTAGTAAAATAACTAAATCATTTGTGATCCGTTAACTTCCATTCTTTCTTATAACAACAAAAAATTAAAATATTTTATATAATATCAAAAGTGCTCAAAGAAAAAATATTGATTAGGTGGACTATTTTTCTAGGAAAGCGAAATGAGTATTGTACCAGTTAAACCCACATTGAAAATATATCATATTTGATGTCAATTTCTCATGTAGTTAGATTATTTTAAATTTATTATTTTAAATTTTATTATTGTCCATAGAAAAATAATCAAACTACATGTGATTCATTATTATATTCATTTTTAATATGACATTGATAAAAATATTTCTTAGTAAATTCACCACTTAGTTTAGTACTTAAATTAATAAATTTTAATATTAATATAAATTTTAAACAAAGTACTATTTTTGAATTTACAACAAAAAATATTTATTACTAGATTCACATCTCAAATTTTATAATTCAATATTTGCAAAACCCATTCATAAAATTTTTATACTTTTTTACCACTTTATCTAATATATTTTTCTAGCTAATTGAGATAAAAAAAAATGGAATAAAAAATTAGTACGTAAAAATATATATTAATCTATGTGAATAAAGATATCTAGCTTCTAACATGTAAAAAAAACTAGGTAAAAATAACTAAATGTATTTTCTATTAACACTTATAATTTTAAGGTCTTGCATTTAAATATTTTAATAATTTAAAAATGATTATAATAATTTAATTTGTGAATTGAGAAAAATAATAAGTGAATGTTTAACTTTAATAAATGATAATGGATATAGTGTATAAACAAATTTTGTAGTATACTCCCTCCGTCCGCTTACAAAGTTCACACTTTCTATTTTGGGCGTCCGTTTACAAAGTTCACACTTTATTTCTTTCCTAAAAAGAAAACCTTAAATCACTATTCTCTCCACTCATTCTCTCTCCTACATTATTTTAATACTCACAAACCATCATAATTTACTATTCCCTCCACTCATTCTCTCTCCTATTTTATTTTCACACTCACAACACTTTCAATATAATACTCCCTCCTTAATTAACGTGTAAACAGTAAGTGTGAACTTACTAGGCGGACGGAGGGAGTATATAAGTAGTCTCTTTTAAGGGTAAGGGTAATTGTGTCAAAAAAATAACTAATTTACCAAAAATAATTACGATGTAGTGAATTAGTATTTATTATAGTGGCAATAGCCCCTCCCTAAAGTTATTTAAATAAACAACCAATGATCTTACGCACACTTTTGAAAATGTATTGTAAAATATGATTTTTCCTCACGTCTCCAAATGTGATTTTTCCATCGATCAGGTCGACCTGGATCCAAACAGGCGACCTCGACCCACGATACTACGATGACCTACAGAGTTCAGGCGTATTTACGATTCTTTTCTTAACAGAATTCCTACAAAACGGGAGTTTTTTATGGACACGATATCTTATACAAATCTGATCCGTGATTATATGGATTTCATACAATCCTACCACAATTATATTTCTCATCAACAACCATAAATACATGACAACATCAACCGTTCCAATGTAATTGCTATTTGTTATTCATTGTCTTTATAACTTATCAGCTCTCATATACACCATACTTACTCTCACGCTCGAGGATCTTCGCCGGAGACCATTTCGGCTAGTCATGGGTTCTGTTTTCAGGTCAAAAGCTAGATGATCAGTCTTGCAGCTGGACGGAGATTGATTACAGCACGATTCCTGCGGCATCAGTGTTAATTAATTTATTCTGTTATTTATTTTTTGTGTGTTATTTTATTATTAATAATTTTATATTTTTTGATGTTATAAATGTTGGAAGAACTATTACACAATAATAGAAAATTGTAGAAAACTAAATAAAACAAAATTACACAAAAGAAAAGATAAGGAAAATGATTTGTCGAGGAATCCGAGTCGTGTGAAATCACACTCTCCTTAAGACAAATTACGCCCCTCACCACGTTGTGCTTGAGTTGTTACGGAACGCTTGCCTCCCAGGATGAAACGGATATACCGGACGGTGGTTGCACAATTAGACCTCCGGCGAACTGAAGTCGATGCTTGAACTTTATCACCACGAATGAAATGCTAGGAGGCCAAGGAAAATATTTGTTCAATATGCAACAAGAGGAAGATGAGAGGAATTCTGGAAAAATCTGTGTGTATTTTCTCTCTTGTTGTGTTCTTGCCTTTTTATAATTAAAGGAGAGAACAGAAAATTAAACCAAGGTTTAATTTTCTTAATTAATACAATTATTCTAATATAATTGCATAATTATTTGGCTCATAAACCCCCTTTTATCAGTTATATGGCTGTTGGATTTACACCTTCATTAACAACCTTTTGAGCTGTTACAAAACATTGTAAAGTCATTTTTCCCGTTCGGCCCTTTGGACCCCCGGGCGCCCGCCTCGGGAACGCGAGGCGCCCGCCTCGAACCGGTTCAAATGGGTCTCATCTACTGGAGTCGAGGCGCCCGCCTCATGCAGGTCCAGGCGCCCGCCTCACTCCCAGTTCCATTGGGTTAAGTTTTGGAAAAAAAATTTACAAAAAGTGGGCTCGCGCGGACAGGCTATTTCGGAGCTACATTCGTGTCCGCAGGACGCGCATGCACATCCGCCTCACTCCCAGTTCCATTGGGTTAAGTTTTGGAAAAAAAATTTACAAAAAGTGGGCTCGCGCGGACAGGCTATTTCGGAGCTACATTCGTGTCCGCAGGACGCGCATGCACATGAGTTCGGTAGCCCGAAGCCTATTTCGGTCCATGATTTGCACCCCCCCTGCACTTTTTGTGCGCGAGAGAGAGCCTCTATGTACCACAATCTTACTCCCTACCAAAGTGTAGGAGTATTTAAACTTAGCCACTTTTTCATCTTTTTCCAATGTGGGATAACCACATTTTACCCATTCCAACCCATTAACTTTGAGCCTTCATATCTCATTCATTTCTCAACCATTTTGAACAAATGAATATATGAATTCAATGTACTCATGGAGTAGAACACAATTCAACAATCAATTTGTCATTTTAACAAATAACAAATTAAGAAAATAACTCATTATTTCCTTCAAAACACACTTTTTTCCAACAATCCCCCACATGAAGGAATAATGCGGAATTGGTGATAAAGCCCGCAGACGAAAACTTGCATACGAAGATGTGGGAATGCCCATTGAATCTTCGCTCGTACAAGCATATTTACTCTACTCGCAAATCGATAGACGCGATGTCCTTGAATCGTTATGCTTTTTGTGTAGCCGATCATATGCTTGACACAAGTATCGTCCTAACATACTTCAATTCTCATAGCTATGTTCAATCATGGCCCCGAACATACGCACAGTTCTGCGAGAGGGTCTAAGAATTGAGCCTCACACAATTCTCCTCGAAGCGGCCCCACTTCTCTCTCACATAGGTGATTTCTTAAAGGTAACCCGTATTACCCTGCTCGAATTTTCGACGCGTAAGAATCATTAAAAGCCATATGCTTATCCTTGTCCTTTCGGGATGTCACTAACAGGAATGGACTTGGGGTTGATTCCCCCACAGTGACGCTACAAGTCTTTTAACAGTTAGGTTGTCCCATTGAATCTAGTTCTTGGGATCTCCAGTCATCTAGATTGGGTTTTCCGCTGTGTTTAACTTTTAAGAGGCTTAAGTCCCATTCCCCTCGTCGAGCTTTCAACTAACTCTCTATTTAACCCTTTGGTTAACGGATCCGCTAAATTTTCCTTTGACTTAACATAGTCAATGGATATTGTGCCAGTTGAGAGTAGTTGTCTAATGGTATTATGTCTTCGACGAATGTGTCTCGACTTACCATTATACATATGATTGTGTGCCCTTCCAATCGCTGATTGGCTATCACAATGTATACATATTGATGGCACGGGCTTCGTCCATCTTGGAATATCTTCTATAAATTGGCGTAGCCACTCGGCTTCTTCACCACATTTATCTAACGCTATAAATTCAGATTCCATCGTGGATCTAGCTAAAACCGTTTGTTTAGAAGATTTCCATGATATAGCTGCTCCTGCTAATGTGAATACAAATCCGCTTGTAGACCTTGAGTCTTTTATATCGGATATCCAATTAGCATCGCTATACCCTTCAATTACCGCTGGATGTCTAGTATAGTGTAAAGCATAATCGCGAGTATATCTTAAGTACCTTAGTACTCTCACTATACCATTCCAATGTTCCGCTCCGGGATTACTTGTATACCGACTCGGTTTGCTAACCGTGTAAGCAATATACGGTCTAGTACAACTCATCAAGTACATTAGACTTCCAATGATTCTCGAGTATTCAACTTGAGAACCTGTGTCACCTCTATTCTTTGATAGATGTTGACTCATGTCTATTGGGGTTCTAGCAATAGCTAAGTCATCCTTGCTGAATTTCTCAAGAATTTTATCCACATAATGTGAGCGGCTTAAAGCAAGTCCATTTGACATTCTTGAAATTTTCACGCCAAGGATTACGTCGGCTAACCCCATATCTTTCATGTCAAACTTTGAGTTCAACATATCTTTAGTGGACTTTATCATTTTATCACAACTTCCTATGATAAGCATGTCATCTACATAAAGACACAAAATGACGTAGCCATTTCCCGTGTCTCTAACATAGATACATTTGTCACATTCATTTATTTTAAATCCACTTTCCATCATGGCTTGATCAAACTTTTGATGCCATTGTTTTGGTGCTTGTTTCAAGCCATACAATGACTTTACTAACTTGCACACTTTATTTTCTTGCCCGCGAGAAAATCCTTCCGGTTGCTCCATGTAAATTTCCTCTTCTAAATCCCCATTTAGAAAGGCTGTTTTAACATCCATTTGATGTACTTCAAGATTCCGCAATGCGGCTATTGCCAGTACAATTCTTATGGATGTTATTCTCGCTTAGGAGAATATGTATCAAAGTAATCAAGGCCTTCCTTTTGCTTGTAACCTTTAATTACAAGTCTTGCCTTATACTTGTCAATTGTTCCATCCGTCTTCATTTTCCTTTTAAAAATCCACCTATATCCTAGTGGTTTACTTCCCGGAGGAAGATCCACTAATTCCCAAGTGTGATTTTGTAAAATGGAATCAATCTCACTTTTAATGGCCTCTTTCCACAAAGGTCCTTCGGAAGAGCTCACGGCCTCTTTATAACTTTGTGGTTCACTTTCAAGCATATAGGTTAGAAAATCTGGGCCAAAAGATTTTTCTACCCTACCTCGTTTGCTCCGTCGAGGTTCTACCTCCGCTTCATCATTTTCATCATGATGATTTGTTCCTTCGACTTCTTCTTCTTCTATTGAATCATGTCTCCGTTTAGATGAACTTGCATCATCTCTTTTGCACGGAAACACATTCTCAAAGAAAGAAGCATTTCTTGACTCCATTATAGTATTCTTGTGTATATCTTGAATCTTCGATTCATGCACAAGAAACCTATAAGCACTACTATTGTGAGCATACCCAATAAATATGCAATCAATAGTTTTTTGTCCAATTTTCACCTTTTTGGGAGGTGGTATTGAAACCTTTGCAAGATACCCCCACACTCGCATGTATTGGTATGAAGGCACTCTTCCATGCCACAATTCATAGGGGCTCTTATTTACTTTCTTTCGGGCATTTTATTTAACACATAATTTGCCGACAAGACGGCCTCTCCCCACATGTTATCCGGTAACCCCGAACTTATTAACATGGCATTCATCATGTCCTTTAGAGTCCGATTTTTCCGCTCGGCAACTCCATTGGATTGTGGGGTGTATGGTGGTGTTGTAACATGTTTAATCCCATGTTGAGCACAAATACCTTCAAACGGGAATTCATACTCACCACCACGATCACTTCTTATGACCTTTATTTTCCGGTTGAGTTGATTTTCAACTTCATTTTTATAGAGAACAAACTTCTCTATAGCCTCATCTTTACTTTTGAGAAGATACACATAACAATATTTTGTGCTATCATCAACAAAAGTCATAAAGTACTTATTGCCCCCTCGTGTTTGTGTTGACTTGAAGTCACATAAATCCGTATGAACCAACTTCAAGTGGTTCATTATTTCTTACAACCGAATGGAACGGAGGTTTTGTAAACTTTGCTTCTACACAAGTTTCACATTTATGTTTGTAGTCTATTTTACATTTTGGTATGCAATTCATGTTAATTAATCTACGTATAGTATCATAGTTAACATGTCCTAGTCTACCATGCCACAAATTGGAAGACTCAAGCAAGTAAACGGAAGAATTATTCTTATTCATCACATTCATCTTAGGCTTGTTAGCCATTACATTGCTTTTAACAACCATAGCACTAAGCTTAAACATACCATCACAAACATAACCTTTGCCTACAAACATTCCACTTTTAGACAAAGTAACCATATCGGATTCAAACACAACACGAAACCCATGCTTAATCAAAAGCGATCCGGACACCAGATTTTTCCGGATTTCGGGCACATAGAGCACATTGTTGAGAGTCAACTCTTTCCCGGAAGTCAACTTCAGCACCACCTTTCCTTGACCTTTCACATCGGACGTGGCAGAATTTCCCATGAACAATTTCTCATCATTTTCAAGGGCTTCAAAACTACTAAACATTTCCTTGTTTGAGCAAACATGCCTAGTCGCACTGGTGTCAATCCACCACTGATTTGGGTTTGAACCCACCAAATTCACCTCAGAAATTACCGCCGCCAAATTCATATCGGAAACTTCATTCGAGATGACATCCACCATGTTTGCTTGTTTCTTTGGCTTCCTACACTCGGAAGACTTGTGACCCACAATGCCACAATTGTAACAAGTTCCACCGAACTTTTTCTTGGAGATTCCTCCCTTTGGCTTCAAACTAGAACCACCCTTTTTGGGACCAAACTTGCCTTTGGCTTTGCCATTGGCCTTGCCATTGGCCTTGGAGCTATCAACATGCTCCACAACATTGGCTTTCGCCACAAGAAGATTATTCAACTTCTTCTCCGTAATCCTATTCTCTTCCTCAATTCGAAGACGAATAGCAAGCGCTTCAACATTCATTTCCTTTCGTTTGTGTTTAAGATAATTCTTGAATTCTTTCCAAGCGGGAGGCAACTTTTCAATGATTGCCGCCACTTGAAAGCTTTCACTAATTACCATCCCTTCGGCATGAATTTCATGAATGATTATTTGTAACTCTTCCACTTGACTTTTAACAGTTTTTGAGTCCACCATTTTGTAATCGAGAAAACGGCCTGATGAATTTCTTTGTGCCCGCGTCATCGATCTTATATTTATATTCCAAGGACTCCCAAAGTTCCTTTGCGGTTTTCTTAACACTATACACATTGTATAGCGTATCCGACAATCCATTGAGGATGTAATTTCTGCAAAGAAACACGGAATGCTTCCAAGCATCAAGAGCCGAGATGGCTTGCCCATCCGTCTCATTCTCACCCAACCTGGCGGATCTTCCTTAAGAAATCTCGCCAAGTTCAAGGTAGTCAAATAGAAAAGCATCTTTTGTTGCCACCTTTTAAAGTCTTGGCCAACAAACTTTTCCGGTTTCTCACCATGATGGTTCGAAACAGTTTGGACAACCACCCTTTGAGAGTTGGTTTCCACACGAAGCGCTTCCTCCACACGAGGATTCTCGGAGTTGTTCCCAGCGTTGGTTTCCACGTTTGATTGAGTAGCCATCTGAAACAAAACAAACAAGTTTAGTTCACTGTTTTAAATAGTTTTCCTTCCAACTAATTTGTCTTAAGATTGTTGGAAGAACTATTACACAATAATAGAAAATTGTAGAAAACTAAATAAAACAAAATTACACAAAAGAAAAGATAAGGAAAATGATTTGTCGAGGAATCCGAGTCGTGTGAAATCACACTCTCCTTAAGACAAATTACGCCCCCTCACCACGTTGTGCTTGAGTTGTTACGGAACGCTTGCCTCCCAGGATGAAACGGATATACGGACGGTGGTTGCACAATTAGACCTCCGTGGCCGAAGTCGATGCTTGAACTTTATCACCACGAATGCAATGCAAGGAGGCCAAGGAAAATATTTGTTCAATATGCAACAAGAGGAAGATGAGAGGAATTCTGGAAAAATCTGTGTGTATTTTCTCTCTTGTTGTGTTCTTGCCTTTTTATAATTAAAGGAGAGAACAGAAAATTAAACCAAGGTTTAATTTTCTTAATTAATACAATTATTCTAATATAATTGCATAATTATTTGGCTCATAAACCCCCTTTTATCGAGTTATATAGGTACATTGGATTTACACCTTCATTAACAGCCTTTTGAGCTGTTACAAAACATTGTAAAGTCATTTTTCCCGTTCAGCCACTGGACCCCAGGCGCCCGCCTCGAACTGGTTCAAATGGGTCTCATCTACTGGGCTCGCGCGGACATGCTATTTCGGAGCTACATTCGTGTCCGCAGGACGCGCATGCACATGAGTTCGGTAGCCCGAAGCCTATTTCGGTCCATGATTTGCACCCCACTGCGCTGTGCGAGAGAGAGCCTCTATGTACCACAATCTTACTCCCTACCAAAGTGTAGGAGTATTTAAACTTAGCCACTTTTTCATCTTTTTCCAATGTGGGATAACCACATTTTACCCATTCCAACCCATTAACTTTGAGCCTTCATATCTCATTCATTTCTCAACAATTTTGAACAAATGAATATATGAATTCAATGTACTCATGGAGTAGAACACAATCCAACAATCAATTTGTCATTTTAACAAATAACAAATTAAGAAAATAACTCATTATTTCCTTCAAAACACACTTTTTTCCAACAATAAATATTGTATTAATTTTTATTTTTAAATTTATTACATTAAAAGAGTGAGAAATTAAAATAAAGGGAAATTATATTTTTTGATGTTATAAATACTGTATTGTATTGATTTTTATTTTATTATTAATAATTTTATATTTTTTGTGTGTTATTTTATTATTAATAATTTTATAGTTATTAATTGTCTTATTTGAATTTTATAGCATATTATTTAATATAATGTAATTTGAATAATATTAAATACTCCCTCCGTCCCAATAAGTGCTTCACCCTTTTGGGTGGGCACGCAAATTATGAAAATGAGAGGGAAAAAAAATGTTGTGAGTGTAATTTGAAAATAGGAGAGAGAATTAGTGGAGGGAATAGTAAATTATAATGGTGTTGTGAGTATTAAAATAATGTAGGAGAGAGAATGAGTGGAGGAAATAGTAAATATTTTTTGCCAAAAAAGGAAAAGTGAAGCTTCTAACGGGACGCCCTTTTAGGTAATTAGTGAAGCTTTTATTGGGACGGGGGGAGTATGATTAATGAAAAATATTTTAATTAAATGAAATAATAAGCATATATTTACTGTAAAGATTTTTATTTGGTGCAAAATTTGAAGCAAGCTGTTGGAGATGGTGTAAGATATTTAATGCTGAAATTGCATCATTTTAATGTTTTGATGTAAAATTTAAAGTAAATTGTTGAAGATGGCCTAATATATATTTTTAGAAAGAAAATTATAAATCGATACATAAACAAGAAGAAAAGGAAAGACCAAAATGATATCCAAACAAGTCTACTATGAAATCGGGTTCCATCAGTAAGTTAGCAGTAGAAACAAAGGGCGCCGTACTTTTTTATTTTTTTTTGTGAAGAATTGCGAGAGAGAAGAAAGTCGCACGCCGGATCGTCTCGACTGTCTCGTCTGAATCAGAGAGATAGAGGGAGAGAGAAATGAGGAGGGAGAGATTTTTGACAAATGGATTCCTGATCCTGCTCTTATGTATTCTAACGCAATCACCAGTTCGAGCCTCTTCCTCCACAATTTTTTCGCCTTTATTCGAACATATCGATCAGGTTCCTCTTTCTGTTCTTATACTTGATTTCTCAGTGCTGAATTTATCCATCCATGATTTCCTTTGGTCAACAATTTCAGCTTTGAAGAAGATAGATTCATGGTTAATTGTCGATTTAATTGTTTTTAGAGACTATCGATTTGATATGTTAAACATTTGCATCAAATTTCAATCACATTCATGGATTCCTTTATATTTTTCTCTTTTTGACCACAATATTTTATGCACGCCGTTTAGAACTAGGTTATTTAAAAGGGAATTCGCCCCATAAGTTCCTTTTAGAAAAAAACCCTTCCCACTAAGGGGGCGTTTGTTTTCTTATTTTAAGTCTTATTTTTGCCTCTTAACACTTACTCCCTCCGTCCCATGTGAATGGGCACCAACTTTTTGGGTGCGGGAATTAAGGAAAAGTAGGAGAGAGAAATAGGTGGAGGAGGTGTTTGTGAGTATGAAGAATTAAATAGGAGAGAGAATGAGTGGGAGGAATAGTTAGGAGAGAGAATGTTGTGAGTGTAAAAGTGAAGCAGGAGAGAGAATGAGTGGAGGGAATAGTGAATATTCTTTTCCATTTTGGGCAGTGTCCATTCACGTGGGACGTCCCAAAAAGGAAATAAGTGTCCATTCACGTGGGACGGAGGGAGTATTCATTAAGAGGATTAGAGAAATAAGTGTGTTTGTTTTTTTTTGAAATAAGGCTTGTTAGGCTCTTAAAGTCCTCTTAATTTTAAGAGGTTAAAATGTTGCTGAATTGCCTCTGAAAGCCTCTGAAAGCCACTGTTTCATATTTGGTTTTGGGTAAAAAAAATTTTAAACTGTTTACTGTTTCATAATGCATTTACGGTTTTTTTTTTAATTTTTTTTTAATTTTTTTTAATTTTTTTTAACTGTTTCAGATAATGAATTCAGATACAAAATCAAACAACTTATCCAATTCAGAGTCGATTTTTGATTTTTGCCTCTTAATCATTCAGCCATTTTCAGAACTGAAATCAGATTTCAGCACTTATCACTTAAAAAAAACAAAAACCCCCTAAATTCCTTATTGTATTAAAATGTCCCATAAGTTCTCATGTTGTTGTATTATGTATAATACAACATTTAGTTAGGCAGTAATTTAAAATCATAATACTGCATCCGCACCACCGCCTCCGTCACAGCCCAGCTCCGCCGCCGCCGTCGGCTATCGCCGCTTGCAGGATTCCGGTCAATTTTCGCCGGAATCCGGTCAATTTTCACCGGAATCCGGCAATTTTGGCCGAAATCCGGCCGCCGGTCGCCGGTCCATGGGCTTCGGACTCCGGTCACCGGCGGCCGCCGGAATGCAGTATTATGGCCTTAATTGATGTTGTATTTTCGAAACATAATACAACATCATAATACAACATCATAAAAGGAACTTATTGAGCATAGATTTAAAAAAAAAAACTTATGGGGCAATGACCCTATTTAAAAGTTACTAGGGAAAGGCGATCCCTAACATCGTTTTTGTCCACTGTACTTTGAGGCTACTTTCATTTAACTATTGTACTTTTTGATTGACATAAAAACCACCGTACTTTGGAAAAGCTATCATTCCAGATCCAAATTCGCGGATTAATGCTCGGATTGGGCATGAATTTGGTATTGGGATGATAGGTCTTCCAAAGTAAAGTGGTTTTATGTTAATAAGAAAGTACAACGGTTATAATGAAAGTTAGGTGAAACTACAATGGATGAAAATGAAGTTTGGCCTTTGTTTATTCTGAACTTTGCAAATGTGAATGGCCAATCATCAATACCTGCTATTGTGATTATTTCAGGTTCCAGAGAACCTAGTCCATGAATCCTTGATGAAATCAAGCTTTTTACTCGAGATTTATCTGAGCCACTCCAAGTGGGTTTTTAAGTTTATACTTTCTACCACCAGTCTTGATTTGCGTTTTTCTTTAGCGAAGAGTACATTCCGTGTGTTCTGCTGCGTGGATGTTATTTCCCAATTTTACCAAGCTCCGTTTCTTGTTTTGCGTGTATGATGTTTGGAACTTTTGTTTGCCTTGATCTTACTTTATATTGACTCAATAACGGAAAGCTTGGGGGGTGTTGTTGGGGTTGGTGAATGGTAGAGTCGGGATGGGGTGATGGGACCGTGGAATGAGTGATGTGCTCGTCTCTTTCTTAACAGGCTTCTTATTGTTGCATGTGTGCAAGTGTTTCTTTCACATATATCTAGATCATATTTCTCCTTAAGTGTCTACAAATTCTTTCATCATAACTGGTTCCATTTGTGTTTGCTTTCCAGGATTTGAAAGAGCATGCAGCTTCAAGGTATGTGTTACTGATTGGTGTGATAAACCATTTTAATTCTCGAATAATCTGGTAAACAACAATATATGACCAGTTGTTTTTAACAAGAATGATGACAATCCCTATCATGCAAATAATGTCCAAAACATTCTTTATAGTGACGCCATACACTGTGTCAGCATGACCAAGTTATTGACATAGGAAGATGTGGGCTGAAGTGTACCAGTTCAGAAGACAAGGGGGATTAGTGTAATACTTATATTTGTTTCTGCTAGTTTGTTAAGAGGCGCCTAATTTTCTTGTTTTAAGTAGTTAGATGCATTGCAGTTAGTACTCACTTTTGCTTTCAGTTGTCATCACCATGTCTTTTGTGAGCTTTCAATTCAATCAAAGAGAGATACGGAGTTCTTCATTTGACCTTAGTTTTTTGGTTTATTGTTGATTGCACTATGTAGACTACGAGTTCAATTCACTAGACTTTTCTATTGTCTGACAGCATATACTTGTACTGTATTCGCTATAACTATTTATGATGAAATATATAGACTTCAGATTTAAATTTACTTGATGGTTCATGCCTGTTGTTATGGATTAAATAGAATAAGTGCAGATTCCAGTTGTAATTTGTCCATCAAGTAACAGTTCTTAAATTTAGAGATACCACTGGTCATTTATAATCCTGTTTCCTTTCTCAGAACCCTTGACCAAGACCAAGGGCATGCTCATGAAGTTCATTGTTCCAGAGAGAGAAGTAGGGCAGCTCGGAAAATTGTTGAGGAGGTATTTACAATCGCTGTTCTGTGTATATAGGTGGCACCAGTATGTAAATGGTGTATTCTTATTATCGCTCCAAAAATAATAAATTCATGTTATGCAGTATCTGATGCCATTTGTGGAGCGAGAAAGATATCAATTATCGCATAACTGTAAGCTTCATCCTGACCTTGATCTCTTTAGAGATCAAGAGGAGCACAAGGTTCACGTGGATGTAAATGAATGGCGTTGTGGATACTGTAAGAAAACCTTTCGTGCAGAGAAGTTTCTTGATCAGCATTTTGACAACAGGCATTACGATCTTCTGAATGTTGTATGTGAGATCTGTTTACCACTTTTCATCATAGTTTTACTCTAGGCTCAAGTTATGGGTACCCATAATTTTCATCATATTTCTTGGAGAGAGGAGGAAGAGGGGGGGGGGTCAATTTTTATTCATTATTATTATCGTCATCATCATTCTTCTTCTTCTTTTTATTTTTTTGTTGGGGGGGGGGTTGATTCACCCTAAAGCAAGTTTTGGTTAGACCTCCTTTATACTCATCCATATCATTTTAAAGTGTTTTTATTTCCTTAATTCCTCTTGGGAGCAATTTTATAGAAACAAAAACTCATGACTTTAGTGTTAGATGAGAGGTGCCATTGCAGACTACTCAGTTATCAAAAATAGGTGTCTTGTTTGCTCAGCAGGCTTAAAAGAAGTGAATTAACTCGATTACAAACATAAAGATATGATGGATTTTTCAATGTTTCCCATGTGAGGGACCTGGGGGTGGACCTATTACTCAAAGTAATAGTCAATTAAGGATAAAATGGTGAAAATGACTGTCCGGACGAATAAAGCTTTCAAAGTGGGCATTATTCTGGGCACCCGAAAAGTAATACTTTCCACTTCTTTTGAAATGAAGGGAGTAGTTAAAAGAATATTTCATGTTATCATAATTTCAAAAATGAAAAGGCTTTATCAGCGGATTCTTCTCTTCAGAAGCCCTGCAAGACAGGTGCTGATTCCTGCTAGAGAATGATGTTGAAGTCCTGCCCCCTCTCCCTTCTTCTATAATAGATTGTACTATATAATTGTTTCACCCTCACATTCATGTTGTCAAGTTTTTGTTTGGGTCTTGGAAAACCTTTCCAGTAGTTTATGTTGAATTTCTGGTACCTCTGATTTCATCAAAATATCTTGTAAAGTATGCTAAATTTACAATTATGCTGAATTCAGAATGGAAGCAAGTGCTTGGCAGATTTATGTGGGGCGTTGCACTGTGACCTTGTAATAGAATCTATATATCCGAAAACCAAGTGCAAACCTGCAGCTGCTGCAAGGAATCGCCACTTATGTGAGGTTGTTTTGGCTAATTGATCTCTCTCATTGTAGTTAAAGTATATCATATCTTATACCAGTACTTTTTAATGCAGAGCCTCGCCAATAGTTGTTTCCCTGTTAATGAGGGTTCATCAGCAAATCGACTACATGGTACTGTTAAATGTTTGCTATACAGTCATATTCTCTTTCTTACACTATATACTAATGGAAATCTTTTTATATTCTTCCTGATAGAGCTGTTTTTGCACCAATTCTGCGATGCTCACACTTGTTCTGGAGGTGCCAAACCCTTTTCTAGGGGACGCAAGGTATGACTTTGTTCTTATTGTATTTGACATCATCTGATTAAAGATTTAGAATGATGAGAAGTTTAAAGTGCACTGTATGGATGTGCTTGGAGTGATGTGAAATGTTGCCTGCTGGATGCCAGATACAGAACTTGTTTTTATCAAGTGATTATACATCTTTTACTGGGGCATTTTATGCATTGCTTA
Organism: Adenophora triphylla var. japonica; assembly: GCA_022495995.1. Classification (NCBI taxonomy): domain Eukaryota; kingdom Viridiplantae; phylum Streptophyta; class Magnoliopsida; order Asterales; family Campanulaceae; genus Adenophora; species Adenophora triphylla. The sequence continues at coordinate 50,408 of JAFEMH010004554.1, read as the reverse complement.
CATAATGATTCACCCATACCTGCACAACTATGTCCTGCAGTCTAATTGCAATTTTGAACAAATGAAAAGATACTGCTATTTTTGTTTGTCAAATACTAGTAGACTAGTACTAACCCCCGTGCCAAGGGCACGGAGTGACGTCTACCCACTCGCGGTTCTATTAAATTCATTTCCCCTTTAATCAAAATCGTCATACTAATAGAAAAAATATCATGTCCCAAAAAGTAATTTAAACTAAGTTTTTATTTATTATTATAACAAAAAGTAAAAAAAAATTATGAATAATAAAAAATAAAAAATAAATCTCAAACTCTTGCTATTGATAGTTATAAGATCGATAAGTAAATAATAATTAAAAATCATGTAGTAAATAAAAGGGTGCTGAGATTGAATAAAGAAAATTGATATGACGGCCTGAATTAACCCTAATATTCCACTTCCAATTTTACAACTCCACACCTTCCTCCTCCCAAACCTATCTTTTAACTTCCCCACCCCCCACACCCTTTTATTTACTACATGATTTTTTTTATTATTATTATGTACTTATCGATCTCATAATGAGGAGAACAAAAATAATAAAAATTGAGTGAAATTTTGAATCCAAACCCTATTCCCTGCATTAATCACAATCAAACAAAAAACCACCCAAAATTACAATTCATTCACACATAATAATCTTTAGATACAATAAAACAGAAAATAAAATTCACCTAGGATTTGGGTTCCATATCATGGGTAGACAAAAAAATCAAAAAATTATTTGATTTTTCGAACGATTGATTGATTTCAAAAGATGGGTTTTTGTTGTTTTTCATGTTTCTCAAAACTTCTCTCTCTCTCTCTCTCTCTCTCTCTCTCTCTCTCTCTCTCTCTCCCGGCAATATGCAATCTGCAAGTTTCTTGATTTCTGTCCGCCTGTTTCTTTGTTTTTTTCTTTCCCTTTCTCTCTCAATCTCTATATCTCTCTGTGTATGTATATATATCTACATATCATAAAATGTGTTTTTCTTTATCGCTCCCGAAAGAAAAGAGAGATGAGAGAAAGAGATGGAGGGAGGGAGGGGAGAGATGATGATGGGGAAGGAGAAGCAATTGGTATGTCGTTACAATATTCTCCACATCCTGCATTATGTAGATGGGAAGAGCAGAAGTTTGAGAGAGAAGATGGCCAGACGTGGGTGACGGTTAACTATTGAGATTAATCGTAGCCATCGGATTAAATATTTAGATTCAGTCTCATCCGCTTTTTATCTCAGCGGTTATGAACGGTTTTATCGATGTGTATTGTATTATAGACTAGTATTAACCCCGTGCCAAGGGCACGGAGTGACGCCTACCCTCTCGCGGTTTTACTAAATTCATTTTCACCTTCTTTAATCGAAATCGTCGTGCTAGTAAAAAAAATATTATATCCCAAAAAAGTAATTTAAACTAAGTTTTTATTTATTATTATAACAAAAAGTAAAATAATAATAATCATGAACAGTAAATAATAATAAATAAAATCCAAACTCTATTGCTATTGATATTTATGAGATTGATAAGTAAAACATGATTAAAAAAACAAATTAATAAAAAAATCATGGAGTAAATAAAAGGGTGTGTGAGGGGAAGTTAAAAGATATGTTTGGGAGGAGAAGGTGGGGAGTTATAAAACTGGGAGTGGGAAGGTGGAATATTTTGGTTAATTCAGGCCGTCAGAGCCGCTTTTTATTCCGGCGGTTATGAACGGTTTTTCCCTATGTGTATTGTGTTAATAGATTATAGATGGGCCAGTAAGGTTGGGGTTTTAAAAAGTGTGGAGTCCCATTTGGTCCTTCTACTTTCTTCCTAACAGCTTCGTAACTCAAGCTGCGGATTTTTTGCTCAGAACTGCCCTCACAGCTTTCCCTGCTACTTTGTCTGGTTGAATCTCTCGAGCGAGTACTATTGCTACTGTAGCGGCGAAGATATAGGAGAAGGTGCAGTTTTGAAGTCTGGATTCCAGGAACGGCTTTGAATTTAAGGCTTATCATCCAAGGTCTTGGAGCTTTAACATCCCAAGCTTGGACGTTCCCGTGATCTTTCTTAGGCATACCGCCTCCTTTCCCTGCCGCCTTCCGACCAATGGGACTGGGCAGGTTTTACATGCTGATCGTCCTGAGTCTTCCTCTTAATCTGGAAAGTTTCTGGTGTAATGGCCTTGAATATGAAATGATGGTTGCTTGTCACCTTAGCAACTTTCGCTACCAACTTTATCTATCTCCCCTACTTAAGCCAAGACAAGAACATTTCTTCTCAAACCTTGCTAGCATGCTCTTGGAGCCATGGGTACTGCCACTGAAAATAATTTCTCCCCCATGGAAGCTCTTGCAGGCCCAAGGCCCAGTTCTTTCCAAAAGCTAGCAGCCGAACCACTTTACTGTTCAATGCTTGGGTTTCTTGATTTGGCCAGCCTGTGACCAGTGGCGAAGCCAGAATTTTTTTCCAAGGGAGGCGGAATATTATATACGTAAAATGCTACATAATTATATATAAAGTTAACTAGAAATGGGGTTCAAAATTTTAGTTTATTGCTATTTTTTCTTTCAATAAAAGGATGTTGAAGCCGAAAATTTCCTATCATTTTAGTACTAAACGATATTATTTTCTAAGGGCCTTAAAATGTTAACTTTCAAAAGACAAGGGGGTCGAATGACCACCTTGCTTACAAGGTGGCTTCTCCACTGCCTGTGACTGCCTGAACAGACTAGTCAGAGGTCTCATCTCTCCCAACAGCTCCACCAGACACGCCTCATTTGGAACAAAAACATGAAGAATTTTCTCTATTATAAACTTGGTCTTGGATTTATTACTCATATGCTGTTTTTTATTGTTGTGGTTTGAGCTGATGCCTTGTGTTCCTATTTTGTGCAGAAACATAGAAGCGTTTTCTACTTGGCTTGTTCGATATTGGTTTTGATGATGCTCCCCATCTTCTATCTAATTGTTTATTTGTATCAGAGGTGCCACAACATTAGAGTTTTCTTGTTTTTGTTCCACAACAATTCACAGTAAATTGATGCTTTTTTTTTTTTAATGTTGCAGTGAGCTGAAAAAGGGTACACAGGCATTTAAGCGCATCTCAAAACCGGGGCGAAAAGCAAAGCCATCTTAGTTGGTAAGTTAGCTTCATTTTTGGCAGAATCTAATTAATTGAATGCTTAGGTACAAGAAGTTGGCTTAGAACAAAAATTTTGAAAACTCACGAGCTTGTATATATGTTTTGGTTCTTTAGCTACCATATGATAGAAATACAAATGAGGTCCACTTAGTTTATACTCCGTCCCGCCCGAAGCTTCACCTTTTACCCAAATGGGTGTCCCGGTAGAAGCTTCACCTTTCCTAACATGGTAATAAATGTGGGCCCTATTTGTCAATCCAACTCACTTTTTTCTCTCACATACTTAAATTGTGGAGCCCACTTGTCATATCCACTAACTTTTAGCCCTCACATATTTAAATTGTGGGCTCCACTTGTCATATCCACTCACTTCTTCCCTCTCACAACCCTTTTCTCACTCATCACTTTTCTTAATTTACGTGCTTCACCAAAATGGTGAAGCATCGGACGGGAGAGAGAGAGTATTTCTTAGCCTTGTTGGGGTGTAAAGTAGAATCATATAATATATACTCCCTCCGTCTCAAATAAAATGTATAATGTCCAAATTTTTTGCCCAAAATGAATGTAATTTTTGGAGAATTTACTAAATTATCTATCATCAAACAACAAATTCTATTTAATTGTATTCATCTTATTATTAAGATTGTCAAGATTGTCCCTGTCCCCTTTTCATCCTAACTCACTATACCATTGTCTAATTGTTTCTTTTCTCGTAGGTCACACTACCTAAGTCAAGAATCACTGACGATGAAGATCTGTTTGTATCGATCCAAGCATCTCTCCCAATCCATTCCTTGATAACTGCAGTAATCACATAGGAAAAGAATATACTCCGTATACTGCAGTAAGCCCTTGAAGTCTCAGGCAGAAGAAGATATTTGAGGCATTGCTGATAAACTTTCAATCAGTTTCTGGCTTGCATACCGTCTTTTGGCAATTGTACCATTATATTCTTGTACATTAAGAGAGTATCAAACAAATCACCTTTGTAACAATTAAAGTTTTGCGATATACACACAACTGGATCCAGTTTACGTTACACTGTCAAACTATATCTTACCTGAAACATAACTTACAAAACGGTGTTTTGCCTCCTAGTCTTTTTCTCATTAAAGGTATTTTACCATATAAGGGCCTTCTAATTCATACCCCAATTTCCTATAATAGTGGCGTGTTCCAACGCCAGAAATAACAGCCATCTTTGTTGATCTATGCTCCCTACGAGCAATCCGCTCTGCCTCCTCCATAAGCAGCGTACCATACCCCTGTGAGGAGAAAAGACGGCATGGCATGAATGAAGAAAATTTAAATTACTCCCTCCATCCCAAAATGAATGTGCATTTTCAATTTATAAAGGTTGATTTTTAATAGGAAAAAATCATAAATATTTTTGCTATTCGCTTTCAAACTTTTGCAAATATATAATGAACTATGATTTTTTGAAAACAAATCATTTAGGGACATATTTTTTTTTGAGGAAAAAATTCAAAAAAATTATTCATTTTGGGACAAAAATGGTCATTCAATTCGAAACGGAAGGAGTATATAATTTTTGTTTATTTATTTGAAGGGTTAATGATAAAATCATATTAATTAACTTCTTTCCTTTTATCTCGACATCATTTATTTCTGTAGTTAGTGAATACAGCAAGAATAAATACCTGATGTTGCAGCTTATCAGCATCCCTCCCGTGAACTGGAACTGCAGTCCCATAAACATGGAGTTCACGAACAATTGAGCATTTTCCAGTAAGTTCTGGACATGTTGTGTTTCGACCACATCTTCGCAACCGCAGTAATCCAACCAAAATATCCTGCACTCGGACGACATTGTTTAGTATCAGATGGCTCCCGGAAAAGAAAGGGGAAAAAAAGTAGTAAAGCATCATGGCTTGAATCATAGTTGTTGCTTTTGGGTTGCTCAATTTATCTATGCATTGCTAATAAGGCGGAGGGCATGTATCTCATTGATGACATGTTGTAACATATTCCCTTCGTCCGTTAATGATTTGTCCACCTTTTTTTTTCAATACAAATGGCTTTTGAGCAATGAATATAATTTAATTTAATTATCCTAACGAAAATTTAAAACTTGTTATTGATACACCATAATTATAGATACTATAAATAACAATTTTTAGATGTTCATTATGATAATGAAAATAACCTACAATTATTGTTCAAAGTACCTACGTAATGACAACAAAAAAAGTAGGAAGATAAAAAAAAAAGTAGGAAGATAATTTCAGGACGGAAGGAGTACTTCCTCTGTCCCAAAAAGATGTTCACATTTGACTATTCAAACAATTTAGTGATTTATTTTTCTTTCCATTACTACCCCCTAATGAACATAAGAATCACACAAAGGAACACTAATCTTAGCCCATCTTCGACATCCATTTCACTCAAATTTCGGAAATCTGCTTATTTTAACAATTCAAATATAGGGATGAGACTTTCTTTGTGAGATAAAAAAAATGGAAAGTGGAAACATCTTTATGGGACGGAAGGAGCAGATAAATTTGGCAATATATATTACTTGAATTCCAGATTCAAGTGTTTGAACATCACGACACTTCACTTTAATCCTATGCAAATATGTAAGAACAGTTTTTCACTTAATTTGAGTGTAACTTTCACTTACCTGCCGTGTGTCTTCATAAGAAAGAAAAGTCTCCCAACCCTCATTTGCTGTGTAATCACGGCGAACTAGCTCAACTTCTTCCGGCTTTATTTTATGATGAATGTCCTGGTTGCATAAAAAAGCTACAAAAATTACATGTTTATTCTGATTTAAGCAGCAAATGATAAATTAAACTGAATATATATATATATATATTACTTGAATTCCAGCTTCACGTGTTCGAACATCACGACACTTCAAGCCTAGATCATCCATCCTAGCCAGCGCTAGCTCCCTGAGATTTCCTTTCTCAACCCCAGAAGTAACTAGAGGCATAGGAATATCCCGCTGTACTCTGTAAATTCTTGTCCAAGGAGGTACCATGGCTAGAATTCGGGCTACAATGTCCACGAGCTGCTCAGGCGGGTAATTTCTATACCTGTATATGGGCACGGAAAATGACAGATAATTGCTTATCAAATCAAAACAATCGCCAGTTGTAAAAACTGCAATTTTTTTTGAAGAAAAACAAAAGAGATTAGACCTGCCAGTTTTCCAAAGCTCGTAAAGACCAGTTCCACGAATCACTAGTGTGGGATAGATTTTAAGACCATCCGCTCTGAATGAAGGGCTTTCAAAGAACTCCTTAAAACTTTCCATGTCTCTCTCAACCCCAACATTTGGAAGATCAGGCATCATATGAGCAACAACCTATAACATGCCCAAATCAGTAAAATAAAAAGAACATTGAATATCTGGAAGATTGCATAATTAAAAAATGGCAGTGAATCTCTGTGAGGTGCTTATTGGGACAGATTTGATGACCCATGAGCACCGCATTGTCTAAGATCCAATCCAAGCAAGTGGAGCCACTATGCCCTCAAGAGTTCTTTAAGAATGTTCCCAATTGATTTTCTGGGACGGAGAGAGAATCACATAAAACTTGTTTGGACTAAAAATGAACCAGTGAAATATGATCACCAACAGCAGATAAAGGCACCTTGAATCCAGCATCCTTTGCCAAACAAAAGCAATCGGCCACAGCTGCCACGGTGTGCCCTCTATTCGTGTCACGGGCAACATCCTCATAGGTGCTCTGAACTCCGATCTCTAGTCGTGTACAGCCATAGGCAAGCATCTGCCGCAGATGAGGTCCAAGACAGTAATCTGGCCTCCTGAAAGATGGATAGAGCAGACAAATCACTTGAAATACCCATCAAACACCAGAATGCATGTCCGGATAAACAATAGTACAGTGAAATCTGAGCAATTTAAACATCCAAGGACATCCAGCTGACCAAAAGAAATTGAAGTCATTAAAAGAAAATACATTCAGAAAATGCATGTCCTCTATTGGGAATTACTTCACCTCTCTGGCGGTGGGAGAGATCTACACACATGGTAACAAAAATAAAATAAAACAAAAAAATATATTTTCTTTGAACATGAAAAAAGATAATAACACATTATGTTGCCAGTGGAACTCTCTTAAGTTGGAACTCAATCTTTCAGGATGGCAATAAGCTTACCATCATTGTAAGCCGAGAAAGTAAACAAACGAATAGAATAAAAAATGAGGAAATGACTAATCTGCGTTTTCGAATTGCACAGCAAAGTTGCATAAATCTAAAACACAAGGAGCAACCAGCAGTATGAAGAACAATAAATAAACTAAGAAATGTACAAACTTTTTTTTTTTTTGGAGTGGTGGGAGGGGGTGGAGATGCTGAAAAACGTGGTAAGAAAGGGAAAACAGTCAGAAAGGTGTTCTCAAAATATGACGGAGCGCCTACATAGCCACAACAAATGAGAGAAGATATCATGGAGGGCAACTCTGCCCGGCTAGCCTTTGCTTGTATTAGACATCCAATTGATAACCAAAACCATTCAATACTTGCAAACAACACTTTTAAGAGTTCCACTACAACGTTTTCTACAACTAAACTGCCATGGTATCACCAAGGAATGAGTACAAGATTTCTGATCAGAGAAAACATGGAAATTGTTACTTACGTTTCAATAGTCATCCCAATACATTTTGTTGCACTGTGTTCAGAGTATGAAACTGCCTCTTCAACATTAGCAGAAGTGTGCCCCGATAAAGCATCATGGAGATTCCTTATGAAGTAATCCCGATACTCCGACGGTAAGGACATAAAAGTTCCACCCATTAAGATGAATTCCACCTGGATCATTCGAAGCAATTACACAAACATTTTATCAAATATTCATGAAATTTCTTAGTGAAGCAAAAAAATCAGAATGAGCAGAACAAGCCAAACCTTATCAACACTGTGGCCCAACCGCTTCAACTGGTCTATCCTGCTCCTAGCTTGAACATATGGGTTATATCTGGAACCATGACAATTCTAATTAACACCCATCAATGCTACCATAAAAAAAACTACACATTGTCACAAAAAAAGCTACGAGTACTATTACTGAGAAAAGAGCTGCTCCTGTTTGTTTTTATCCAAAAGAAATAATATAATATTGGTAGGACCAATATCCCCAAGTTGTCAGATAAGAAGGTAAGCTGGACTTCAACTTTCACCTTCACAAGAATTAAGCTACGCGAAACTGTTTATGGTCATTTTCTTAAATGGAAGAGCTTAATCGATTCAATATTTTAGAAGTGCCAAGTGGAGCGTTATAAATAAAGATGAATGTCGACTTTGACTAAAGGCAAAAAGAGCAGTCATTCTCTTTCATCCATATGGTCCAATAATTGCATGGTTATTAAAGAAAACAGTGTCATGGCTACACATAACATAGCCAAAACGTACTCATTCATGCAGTCCATAGGAGGTGAGCCAGATAACTTTTCTTCTTATAGACACAGATGAAGCTTTATGAAATGGAAACGCGGAAGTGTTAGTTCCGGGTACTTTTTTTCAGTTCTAAGGTACAATTTTATACAATACCTGTGGTAATCAAATATAAGCCCACATAAACCCACAAGAAATCTTGTTGTTCTAAGTGCAACTCTGTGGAAGGGGTTGTAGGAGAACTTGGTAATACCTAACAAAATAACCATAGATGTGGTAATCTAATTTCCGATGATTTTATTGCTTGTGAAAGGTCAAAAAGGAGAAAGGGAAAAAATCAAATGTGATGTTCGGATACTGGGTCAGACCAAAAAAAAAGAAAGGTCAAAAGGGAAAAAAATTAAAAGCGGTCATAGATATTACTCCCTCCGTCCCGCCCGAAATGTCTCAAAATGGCCCATGCACGGGAATTAAGGAAAGTGATGTAGGAAAGAGAAAAAGTGTATAGTGAAATAAATGTTGTGAGTATGAAAAGTGATGTAGGAAAGAAAAAGTGAGGTAGGAAATAGTTAGTGGATATGTATTGTGAGTATGACAAGTGGGTCCCACAAATAAAAAAGTAAAAAAAAAATTTCCTTTTTTGGGTTAGGACATTTTAAATGGGACACCCAAAAAGGAAAGTTGGGACATTTCGGGCGGGACGGAGGGAGTATATAACATCTTCAATTCATGCAACTCCAATTAGACAGTAGTACGATCCTTCTCGTTTTAGAAAAAATCTCACGCCTGGTGTTCATAATAATGAATATCGTAGACAAACAATATCTAGCTATGGATAGCTTACTCGATTTCTCCTTTGGCGTCTTTGGAACATGAGACACATTCCCTCTACACTTGATGACTCCACATTTAGGTAGTGTAATCTTCAAAAGGTACATAAGTACCTCTGAAAGTAATCATCATAACATAGATGATTAGTGATTATTGAATCTAACTTGTCTTATTAACATCAATCATTATAACTACAAGCATAATTTTGTAACAAGACACCCCAGTGGGTTTTCCAGATCTGAACCACGCAAAATATAATGAAGTCCTCTGCGATTATATGAATATACTACCTTTCTTTGGACAGTGGAGCCTATATCAGGGTTCCCAACTATTCTATCCTTTTTACTAAGGAATCAGTCTTGACGATCACACTTTTACAATTTTTCAACGACACTATGGTAGTTGGTTTGGACAAATTTAACTATAAACAAGTGTTAATCATGTACCCTAATAGCAAGTTCCAGCTTTTCCAATCACTACAACAACAACAACAAAGCCCTAGACCCAAAATGATTTGGGGTCGGCTAACATGAAAATTCAATAAAAATTCTTTTAAGATAACAAAAGGTTGATGAGTTTTGTTTACTACTAGTACAGACCCCCCGTGCGGACCGCACGGGTCAGTACCTCCAATCTATCTTTATTATTTTTCTCATCACCTTCAACCTACTCTATTATTCACTATCGAGTACTCGCCACCTTCTATGTAAAACCATCAAAACTAACTTGGAAACAAAGAGACAAATTATGTCAAAAAAGTGATTAAAAGAAAAGCGAAAACTGAGGATCAACTTATTTGTGGCATTGAAAAGTTTTCAATGGTATAGCTTCAACATTTTATGTTAGAAAACATTAAGTACATCATATGAAAAAATATTAAAATATTATACAAATAAAGCATCTTCATTCTGTACTATCCATATCCACATCCACTCTTACCCCACCCCACCCCATCAACCGCCACCCCCACCACCACACACACACACAAAGAAAAATAAAAATAAAAAGGAGGCAAAAACAAATCTGAAGCATTTGAGATTTGGGTGATTGATAAAAAATAGAAAACTTTAAGACTCTATATGAGTCACCCTTTATGAAGCATCTTCTACATAATGAAAATATATTATATGCACCCCTCACACCCCATGAACCCCCACCCCCCACCAGCTCTCTCTCTCTAACGGGCACATAAGCACACACACACACAAAAAAAAAAAAATAAGTAAATCCATAGTCAAAATCCTCCCCCCCCCACGCACACAATGTGCCTTCGACCAAGCCATGGCCAAAACGCTTTAGGAGAGTCCAAGAGAGAGTTGGTTATGTGCCAAAATAGGAAGTTACTAAGTCGGGTCTTCCCCGAGCTTAGAACCATAATATCAGATAAGGAAAAAACCCCATATACATACGCTTTCAAATTTCGAGTTTCAGAAGTAGACAACTCATAAAAAAATATAGTCTGTAATAAGATGATGTAGAAATTTTTAGCCAGCATACAATGTCATTTACCTATCAACAGAAATAGTTCCTCTACTCATGTATGAAGCCTTTTCTTAAGCTACTTGTATATCTATCAAAGATCATAAAAATGGCAAAGAATAAAGAATCTTGAGCAAAACAAATGAGCCTCTAGATAAACACATAATTTCATATCAACGAATCAACTATAGGGTAATTAATTGTTCCTAAATGACCTCTCTCTTTTACTGTTTTACCTAAGTAATTATTTTGTAGTAAATAACAACGAAATAATTTGGCCATGAAAAATGTTTTTTTCTAAAGAACGTTAGATGAAAACGACATATGAAAATGTCATCGAAAACTTGTGAAACGGTTAAAACAATGATGCATGTGCAAGTACTATTAAAATCACGATTTCAAATTAATAGCCTTTACATTTTTAGTTATCCAATATTTTTCATTAAATTGACAAAATTATCCTTTTTATGGAGTTTATGATATATCTTAGGGAGATATTATAGTCACTACAAAATAATAATCTAATATAATAATGAATTATTTTTCTAGAGTAAAGAAAAATTTTCATTTTCTTTTTTAATAAAACTAAATTATTGTATTTGAATTTTTTTTAGGTTTTCATTTTTCATAAAAAAAGTAATACAATTATTTGTGATCCACTGCCTCCATTATATTTTCTATAAGAAGGAAGAAATCAGAACATTTTGACGTCATATTTATATTATAAATTTTTCAGAATAATTTTTAATATATTTAATCTACTCTAATAAAAAAAAAATTTGTTAGTAAATTCCCCATTTAGCTTAATACTTAAAATTAATAATTATTTTTACACTGTCAACAAGGTAAAATTCAATTTTTTTAATAAAAATTATTAATTATTTACATCAGTTAGTAACCGGTGTAGGAGAGTTTTTTTTTATTTTTTTCAACTTTAAATCTAGGCCGCTCTTTATCTTTTGCGAGATCAAATCTGAGCCACTCTTTGTGTGGCGGTTAGATTTGACCTCTATTGTATTATAGATTACCTATCAACAAAAATAGTTCCTCTACTCATGTATGAAGCTTTTTCTTAAGCTACTTGTATATCTATCAAAGATCATAAAAATGGCAAAGAATAAAGAATCTTGAGCAAAACAAATGAGCCTCTAGATAAACACATAATTTCATATCAACGAATCAACTATAGGGTAATTAATTGTTCCTAAATGACCTCTCTCTTTTACTGTTTTACCTAAGTAATTATTTTGTAGTAAATAACAACGAAATAATTTGGCCATGAAAAATGTTTTTTTCTAAAGAACGTTAGATGAAAACGACATATGAAAATGTCATCGAAAACTTGTGAAACGGTTAAAACAATGATGCATGTGCAAGTACTATTAAAATCACGATTTCAAATTAATAGCCTTTACATTTTTAGTTATCCAATATTTTTCATTAAATTGACAAAATTATCCTTTTTATGGAGTTTATGATATATCTTAGGGAGATATTATAGTCACTACAAAATAATAATCTAATATAATAATGAATTATTTTTCTAGAGTAAAGAAAAATTTTCATTTTCTTTTTTAATAAAACTAAATTATTGTATTTGAATTTTTTTTAGGTTTTCATTTTTCATAAAAAAAGTAATGCAATTATTTGTGATCCACTGCCTCCATTATATTTTCTATAAGAAGGAAGAAATCAGAACATTTTGACGTCATATTTATATTATAAATTTTTCAGAATAATTTTTAATATATTTAATCTACTCTAATAAAAAAATATTTGTTAGTAAATTCCCCATTTAGCTTAATACTTAAAATTAATAATTATTTTTACACTGTCAACAAGGTAAAATTCAATTTTGTTAATAAAAATTATTAATTATTTACATCAGTTAGTAACCGGTGTAGGAGAGTTTTTTTTTATTTTTTTCAACTTTAAATCTAGGCCGCTCTTTATCTTTTGCGAGATCAAATCTGAGCCACTCTTTGTGTGGCGGTTAGATTTGACCTCTATTGTATTATAGATTTATTTTTTTTTTTTTTTTTCAGTACATAGTAACGCAGTTTTATTTTTTAATTTGTACACAAGCAAAAATATTATGCTCTAAAACATGCCACTAACCTAATTACCTCACAATAGAGCAATCCCAAATAAGGTTAATTCAGTAACACAGATAAGGACAATTATCATGATAATTCACAGTAAATTGAAAACACATTACCTAGCCCTTATGGCTCTCATGCTGGTGGGCTCATATCCAGTGTATGACTGAGTACTGTACTCGAAATCCGAATCAGGTCCGCCAGGACAGTACACACATATATTCCCAGTGGTGGCTATGTGCGGACACCGATGAGGTTTTGACATGACGGCCACCACTGCAATCCCAGAGGCGGTGCGGACCGGCTTTGCTCGGAGCTTAGGGAGTAGAGCTTCACGTTCGGAGTCGGGGAGCGCGGCAATCATTTCAACGAGTTTTGGGGCACGTGCGAGGCCATACTTTCGGCAGGCGGCGGTCTTGATGGCGTTTAGGTCGACGATCTCGCCCTTGCGGGAGAGTTCAACCATGGTATTGACGATCTCGGCTATGGCTCTGACACGGGATTCTTCCTCGGTGAGGCCGAGGGATACGACGCCACCTCTGCCCGGTCGGGGAAGCTTTCGAAAATCGGCGTCCACCATCGCCGTCGACATGTTAGAGAGAGATTGTAAAGGGTTTTACAACAGCCATACCATTCGGGGCACCCACTGAAATTGTCTCCGCTCCTTAAACCCCAACGGTGTCGTTGTGCTTTCCGCAATTTGCAATTCGGTTGCCAATATTTTCATTGAATTGCAATATGGTTTTCAATGTTTAATATTTTACAACTTAATCCCCAACATTTATATGAAGTGTTAATTCAGTCTATAAATGGATGAAAAGTAATTTTTTTAATGCAAATATATGGAAAATTAAATTAACTTCTTTTATAATTAAAATACCCACCTCTTCATTTTTAATAATGCACTCAATTTTTTTACCAAAATATATTTTAAATTTAATAATAATCATAATGTTTTTTTATTGAGCAAACGACAAAATGTATTTCATTTACAATTAGAAAATAGATGACAATCCACAAAGGTTCAAGTCTCACCCCAAATTTTAATGGTAATTCAGGGCTTGTTTGACAACCATTTCATTTCTAAAAATATTGTTTCTCTTTCTATTTTTCAATAAAAACAAAGAAATAAAATATGTTTGGTAACTAAATTGTGTTATTTACTTTACGTCTAAATTGTGTTATCTATAGATATATAATAACAAGGTTTCCGTAATTGTTTGGCCATCGAGGGGTATTTTCGTCATTTCACACCGGGGCATTCTTGCAATAAAAAGGGCTGAAATGACACGTGGCAAGCAACGATTGGGTAGAAATAATTTTTTTTTTTTTTTAAAGATTGGACATGTGTTGGCGTTGTAGGCGGGGGCATTTCGGTCTTTTCCATGGCGCGTGATGTGCACGCGCCGACAAGGGAGAGTAACCACAGCAATATTCCTTTTTTTTTTTTTTTTGGGTTTAGCCACGTGGCATTCCCTGATTCGCTGGGTGGATTTCGAAAAAAAAAATTATCCCATTTCTTTGACCTCCATTATTATATATTAAATTAATTTTTTTTTTCTTTTTTCACCAAAATTCATAATTTTTTTTTCTCTTTAAATCGATACTTCTTTCATTTGATTTGGACAAAGAAAAAATTTCATCTTTTTTAATTATAAATTTGTTAATTATCCTTAACTTATTTTTCAATTTCTTTTTAGTGCAAATTAATTAAGTCTAAAGTAATTTTTTTTCCAATAAATGATAATAAAAAGAAATCTCTTTTTTAAATATATTAAATTTTTTAAACACCAATGTTCATAATTTCTCTTTCTCTTTAAATATAGACTTCTTTCATTTGATTTGGACAAAGAAAAAAAAATCTCTTTTCTAAATATAAATTTGTTAATTATCATTTACTACTTTTTTTAATTTATTTTTAGTGTAAATTACTTAAGTGTGAAGTTAATTTTTAAATTATAAATGATAAGAATAATAATAATAAGTTTACTACATTAAAAAATTATAAAATAAATTAAAAGTGATGGGATATAGAATGATGAGTTGGAATAGTTTTTAATATGTATAAACAAAATCATTGCGTATTTATAAAGTATATACGATTATTAAATAATATATATATATATATATATAGGGATTTGTGCGATGAATGTGAGTTTGAGTTTCTATTTAATAAGTGGGATGGGGTAGTGTTTCACGAGTGAGTATTGTGTTTGGGAAAACTTATTTCATTTAACGCAATTGTTAGTATTTTTAGGAATTTTATTTTTCTTCTCAAATTTAAATTAGCTAAATTGATAATAAATATCATAATTATGTTCATAAGGAGTTAATCTAAATAAATATTACATATTTTTTAAGATTTACGAGCATGAGTTAAGGGAAATTTTTCATTTGAAAAAGAATTATATTTATTTTTAATATATATATATATATATATATATATATATATATATATATATATATATATATATATATATATATATATATATATATATATACATATATATATATATATATATATATATATATATATATATATATATACATATATATATATATATATATATATATATATATATATATATATATACATATATATATATATATATACATATATACATATATATATATATATATATATATATATATATATATATATATATATATATATATATATACATATATATAGGGGGAGTGTGATGAATGTGGGTTTGGGTTTCAATTTAATAAGCGAAATGGGGTAATATGATTATTGGGTTTATTTTAGTTTCATATATCAACCAATTTTTTTTTTATTATTTAAAAAAAAAATCTTTGAAGTATAGTTCGATATCTATTCTCATTTCATTTGGACACATAAAAATAATTCTTTTTTTTAAATATAACTTTCTTAATTATACTTTCTTAATTTTCCTTCTTAATTTTTCAATATTTTATTAGTCAAAATTAATTAAGAGTCGGGTTTTTTTTTAATTATAAATGATAATGATAATAATAATAATTTTACTAATTATAAAAATAAAGAATATAAAAGAAAATTAAATTGATGGGGGTATAGGATAATGAGTTGAAAGGGCTAATATGGCTATTGAGTTTATTCGATACATCAAACATTTTATTTAATTTATTTCAAAAAAAATTGAATCATAGTAAATAAAGTATTAATAAAGACGAATATCGTGAAAGATGCTCATCATTTTTTAAAAATTATATTATAATAAATTAATTTTTTCTAAAAAATAAATTTCACCAAAATTCATTGAATAAATTTTTCTTTAAATAGAGACTATTTTCATTTGATTTGGACACATAAAAAAAATTCATTTTTTTTAATATTTTTAAACACCAATGTTCATAATTTCTCTTTCTCTTTAAATATAGACTTATTTCATTTGATTTGGACAAAGAAACAAAAAACCTCTTTTCTAAATATAAATTTGTTAATTATCCTTTACTACTTTCTTAATTTATTTTTAGTGTAAATTAATTAAGTGTGAAGTAAATTTTTAAATTATAAATGATAATAATAATAATGATAATAATAATAATAATAATTTTACTACATTAAAAAATTATAAAATAAATTAAAAGTGATGGGATATAGGATGATGAGTTGGAATAGTTTTTAATATGTATAAACAAAATCATTCCGTATTTATAAAGTATATACGATTATTAAATAAAATATATACATACATACATATATATATATATATATATATATATATATATATATATATAGGGATGAGTGTGATGAATGTGGGTTTGAGTTTCTATTTAATAAGTGGGACGGGGTAGTGGTTCACGAGTGAGTATTGTGTTTGGGAAAACTTATTTCATTTAACGCAATTGTTAGTATTTTTAGGAATTTTATTTTTCTTCTCAAATTTAAATTAGCTAAATTGATAATAAATTTCATAATTATGTTCATAAGGAGTTAATCTAAATAAATATTACATATTTTTTAAGATTTACGAGCATGAGTTAAGGGAAATTTTTCATTTGAAAAAGAATCATATTTATTTTTAATATATATATATATATATATATATATATATATATGTATATATATATATATATATATATATATATATATATATATACATATATATAGGGGGAATGTGATGAATGTGGGTTTGGGTTTCAATTTAATAAGCGAAATGGGGTAATATGATTATTGGGTTTATTTTAGTTTCATATATCAACCAATTTTTTTTTATTATTTTAAAAAAAAATCTTTGATCTATAGTTCGATATCTATTCTCATTTCATTTGGATACATAAAAAAATCGTTTTTTTAAATATAACTTTCTTAATTATCCTTTGTTAATTTTCCTTCTTAATTTTTCAATATTTTTTTAGTCAAAATTAATTAAGTGTCAGGTTTTTTTTTAATTATAAATGATAATGATAATCTATAAATATATAATAACAATGTTTTGGCAAATAGAGGGACTTTGAGGGGCATTTAAGTTCTTTCACACGGTGGCAATCTTGAAAAACAAGGGGCTAAAATGGCATGTGGCAAGCTGTGATTGGGTGTGTTTTTTTTTTGGAAATTTGGACATGTGTCGTCCGTGTGGTGGAGGATAATTTGGTCATTTTACAGGCGAATGCACTTCACTCGCCGACAATTGTTAGTATTTTTAGGAATTTTATTTTTCTTCTCAAATTTAAATTAGCTAAATTGATAATAAATTTCATAATTATGTTCATAAGGAGTTAATCTAAATAAATATTACATATTTTTTAAGATTTACGAGCATGAGTTAAGGGAAATTTTTCATTTGAAAAAGAATCATATTTATTTTTAATATATATATATATATATATATATACATATATATAGGGGGAATGTGATGAATGTGGGTTTGGGTTTCAATTTAATAAGCGAAATGGGGTAATATGATTATTGGGTTTATTTTAGTTTCATATATCAACCAATTTTTTTTTTATTATTTAAAAAAAAAATCTTTGATCTATAGTTCGATATCTATTCTCATTTCATTTGGATACGTAAAAAAAAAATCGTTTTTTTAAATATAACTTTCTTAATTATCCTTTGTTAATTTTCCTTCTTAATTTTTCAATATTTTTTTAGTCAAAATTAATTAAGTGTCAGATTTTTTTTTAATTATAAATGATAATGATAATCTATAAATATATAATAACAATGTTTTGGCAAATAGAGGGACTTTGAGGGGCATTTTAGTCCTTTCACACGGTGGCAATCTTGAAAAACAAGGGGCTAAAATGGCATGTGGAAAGTTGTGATGGGGTGTGTTTTTTTTTTTTTTTTTTTGGAAATTTGGACATGTGTCGTCCGTGTGGTGAAGGATAATTTGGTCATTTTACATGCGAATGCACTTAACTCGCCGACAATGTCGCGTGAAGACTGACGAATTTCTTTTTTTTTTAATTTGCCACGTGTCACTTTTTGATTGGCTGGCTTCATTTCAAAAAAAAAAAATTATCCCATTTCTTTAACCTCAATTATTATATATTAAAATAATTTTTTTAAAATTTTTTTTTCACCAAAATTCATAATTTTTTTTTCTCTTTAAATAGAGACTTCTTTCATTTGATTTGGACATAGGAACAAATTCCTCTTTTTTAAAATAATTTTTTTTTACACCAAAATTCAAAAAAAAAAAAAACCTCTTTAAATAGAGACTTTTTAATTTGATTTGGACAAATTTCAATAACTTATTTTTTAGATGTACGAGCATGACTTCATGGAAAGTTTCCATTTGAAAAAGAATGATATTAATTTTTATTGGATAACTGTACTATCCTTTTGGTATGAACAAATCTTTTGTTTTTATTTAAAAAATTCTCTTTATCAAAAAGAAATAAAATATCACATTTTTTTAACTAGATTTCCAATCTTCACATTTTTTTTACTAATTTCAATAACTTATTTCATATGTCATTCATGTGTTTTATTTACTTTTTTAAATGATAAAATACTACAGTATTGTATATGGAGAAATGCATATTCCTTATGATTTTTGTTTTATTCCTATTTTATTGTTTTCTAATTTTTATGTATTGACAATGTCTTTAAGGAATTATTTCATAATATATAAACGAATTGAATTTTTGATTTTTTTTAGTTCAATTTTTGTCTTTTGAATATACAGTAATGCCCCGTGCATCGCACGGGAGTCAATCTAGTTTTCTTTAAGTCTACTAACATTGTTCCTTGTATAATATCTAAGTCAAAGTCTCTAGTAACAAAATTGACTTACCGAGTCCAAATTTAAATTGATACTCCTATTTACTAATATTATCTATAAATATATAATAACAAGGTTTTGGTAATTAAAGGGGGTATGAGGGGCATTTTAGTCTTCTCACCGGGTGGCAAAATGGCAATAAATTCGCCTTAAAGGACAAGTGTCAAGTTGTTATTGGGTTTTAAAATTTTTTTTAATTATTTTTTGGAAATTTGGACAAGTGTCGCCATTTCGCTGAAGGGCATTTTGGTCATTACCTTGGCACGTGTGTGGGACGCTCATAAATTCGCGCGTGAAGGCCATGAAATATGAAGGCAGCTCAATTTTGTTTTTTTTTTGGTTGGGACACTTGCCATCCTCCTATTGGTTGTTGGATTTCGATTTTATATTTTTCACCCATTTCTTTTACCTAAATTATTTTATAATAAATTAATTTTAAAAAAAAAAAAATTTACACCAAAATTTATAAAAAATTTTTCTCTTTGAATAGAGACTATTTTCATTTGATTTGGATACAAAAAAAAAAACATTTATTTTTAAATATAAATTTCTTAATTATCCTTTGTTAATTTTTCTTTTTAATTTTTCAATATGTTTTTAGTCAAAATTAATTTTGAAGAAAAAAATCCTCTTTTTTAAATATAAATTTCTTTATTATCCTTTGTTAGTTTTCTTTTATTTTAATATATTTTTAGTGAAAATTAATTAAGTGTAAAGTATTTATTTTTAATTATAAATGATAATAATAATAATAATAATAATAATAATATTAATAATAATAATAATAATAATAATAATTTTACTAATCATAAAAATAAATAATATAGAATAAAGTAAGAGTGGTGGGGTATAGGATGATGATTTGGGATGGTGTTGAATTTTTTTAAACAAAAGTATTTATAAAGTATGTAGGGTTATTTAATATAATATATATATATATATATATATATATATATATATATATATATATATATATATATATATATATATATGGGAGAGTGTGATGAATGTAGGTTTTGGTTTCTATTTAATAAGTGGGATGGGGTAATATGGTTATTTTGTTTATTTTAGTTCGATATATCAAACAAGATATTTAATTATTTTTTAAATAAATCTTTGAATCATAGTAAATAAAGTATTAATAAATTTGTCGATTTTTCTATTCGTCTAAAAAAAGTGTGTATTTATAATATATGAATTAATTTGATTGAAAAAGGAAAGAAATAGTGAAGAAAATAAATAATATTTTTAGATAAAGAAATTATTATTTCAATTTATTTTATTTTTTGATTTTTTTTAATGTGGGTAGAAAATGGTGTATGTACTCATTTTACTAAAAGCTTTGTTTCAATTTTTTAAGTCTTCATCTATATATTTAAAATGGGTCATTTATTCATTTTAAGATAGTATTGAGTTGTAACTATTGTCTCTATAGTTGCTCTTTATACTAATCAATGTTTCATCTACTTTGCAATTTAAATAATTTTATAGCTCCCTTCATCCTAGAATGAGTTATATTTTTTTTTATAAATAATTAGTTTTTATTTCGAAAAAATCAAAATTTTGCCATGAAGAATTATATGTCGCTACATCCAGAGTTAATAGGTTAATTATTTTAAATATTGATATGTAATGATGATATTACTTACCACTTTGATGTTTCTACTAACAATGTAGTATTCAAGAAAGTTTTCACAATATATAAAACAACTCGCTTTTCTTTTTGTTTTATTTTAATTGTCGTCGTTTGAGCATACAGTTTGGGTAACTCAGAAGCATATTCTCAAAGTATTATTTGTTGTAAATATTAAAAAATGGGATATTCAAATAATAAGAAAAAAATAATGGGATATATGTAGAGTTTTATGGGGGAGAAGGGTCAATTTACCCCCTTGTGTTGTTCGCTCCGTTCATATATATATATATATATATATAATTTATATTTTTACAATGTTTATTTATAAATTTATATTTATTTTACAAAAATAATACACAATAATAATAATCAATTTTTAAATTTATTTGTTAATTTTCGTTATCTATAAAATTTTCGGTTTTATTATGTATTACTTTAATTTGTCTATGTGTATGTATGTCTAATAATTTTTTTAAAAAATGAAGATGAATTAAAATAATTGATAGAAGAGAAAATTTATGAATTGTTCATATAGGGGATGATGAATTTGAATTTGAGTTTCTATTTATTTATTGGGTGAATCACTTATTCATTATTTAATGTCTCATAATTGTCTGTAATAAATATTTTAAAGTGTACGATAATTTATTTTTTATTTCACGATATTTGTATTATTGTTTTCCTCTTATATTATGCCTATTAATAATAGTCAAGGTAGATATTTATCCTTTGTTGGTCTTTTTTTTTCAAATAGATACTATGTATTTTTACATTCTCAATTATATTCTGCATTATCGAGAGTTCACAATCCCGTTGGTCCGAAGATATTGATATGTAATGATGATATTCCTTCCTCTTTCGATAGTTGTATCGATAAAATTGTCTTTTAAAGATGTGTTTCACAATGTATCAAAATGTTTGTCTCATTTAGTCATTTTATTTAATTTTCATCTTTTTAAGCACCAATAACTACCCGTGCATTGCACGGATGTAACACTATATTTATTTTAGTGACCTTCAATCTGATATTTTTACTCACAATATATGTTTCAAATAATATTTTTACAATGTATACAAACATCTCTATTTCCTTTTGTATTCGTTTGGATTTCGATCAGTTATTCGTTATTAACTGTCCGTGCATCGCACGGGGGTTAAACTAGTGTAAAATAAAAATATTGTTATTAATAAAAATTTATAGTTAATAGCAAACTAAAGCTAATTGTTTCATGAATATGCTATTACTAGTTAACACTGATTTGAATTTTTAGTGACATAGCTATTGCTATTAACGTATTTAAACAAATTGGGACGTCCTAAGTCAAGTCTGACACTCAAAATGACAAATTGTTATAAGTCGGATAGGACGGAGGGAGTAAACTACATTCTATATGCATTATTTAAAAAATTATGATACAACATCCTCAATACTACATCTTGTCATCACCACCGCCGCCCACATCTGCCGCCCATCGAAATTCGATCGCCGGTCGCCGAAAACTCACCGGAATCCGGTCAGCGGTCACTTGTGCCACCTATTATCATCAGTATTGTATTATATTAGTATGCAATATTATTCATTATATTGTATACAATATTATTATAGAATAATAAAATATGATAATACAATATGAAAAATAACTTGTGGGATATTATGAAACTTTTTTAGAATTTACGGGGCATTCTCCCCAACATTTAACGGACATTTGATCGGCTCCCTTAATAGAAGGATCACAAAATCAAAAGGATACACCGTGTCAAGGATCAGATAGGAAAAAAATTATTAGTGACTTGAAGATTAAAACGTAAATAGTCAAGGGGCTACAAAGATACTTAATTCCAGCTTACAACATACTGTAGCACGCACCTGAGTTCAGCTTAAAATCGACGCACCCTGGTTCCGGTTAAATAGGAAAGGAAGTCCGGAGACCTTAAAGCCGGCGATTGAGAGCAGCCATGGAGGAAGAAATAGAGACAAGAAGGTTGATCGAGAAAGTGGGACAAGTGATAAACTCAATCAGCGATGCCAAACACGTTAACCAAGTCATCTGCGCTCTTCATTCTCTTGCTGTCCTCCTCTTCCCTCTCGATTCACACTCCTTCTCAGGTCAATCAATTTCCCTCCCTCACTCAATCTAATTTCTTTCCGTTACTAGTTTCTGGTGCTAATTAGGGTTTCACGTCATGAAATTTTTTGTGTTTAGGTTTTAGAAAGCATAGTTCTTTGCAAATTTTACTAATTAGTTCGCGCTTGTTTCGATTGTAGGCAGTATTGATGAGAAATACAGGGATGAGGTGTGTAATTTTATTTTCAAATCCGTAAAATTAAAGTTCCACGGTTAATTTATAAGAATGGGGTTTGAGTCTGAAATTAATTATTTGATTGAGTTGTATGATTACCTAGGTAAATGGTGTGGAAGTACCTACCGAACAAGAAAGAGAGAAACGGTGGCGGGTGTTCTACCACGGTGCTGCATTTCCTACCCTTGCAAGATTCTTATTATTTGGTATTTTTTTTTTTTCTGTCCTCTTTACTTTTTCAGGTTCAGGTTCCGGTTACTCACTACTCACTTATTTCCACGGTACCCTCTATCCCTATATGAATGTCGAAATTCAAGAAAGTTTTGTCCCAAAATGAGTGTCATTTTCGCGTAAAATTTCGCCCTAAATGCTTTTTTACCAAAAAATGAAATTGCTATTCATTAATTTCATTTAATTATAGTAAAACTAAATGTTTAGAAAGTGGATAACAAGAATATGTATGGGTCTTTGCCAATAAAATGTATAAAAAACACACATTTTCAGAGTGTTCCTTAAAATGAAATTTGGACATTCAATAAGCGGCGGAGGGAGTAATAATTACAGTTTGATTGTTTTTTTTTTCTCAATCTTGCTTGAGCTTCGACCGAATATTTATGAATATTTGATTATATTGATGCACCATTAAAGAAACTATCAATACTTATTTTTAGAATTTTATAAATATAATTAATTTTCATAATTTTTGTCAAAGCTTAATATCTTTCACCATAAATGACAAACTATGACTATTAACGTGGAACTGAGGTGTAACATTTTGTTGGTCCCAATGCAAATTGCAGGGTCTGTTTCTAATTGGTACTTGACGAACTAATCGTGGTGAACTGTAGTTCTCATTTTGAAAGAATGGTTGAACTATGTTGCCTTATGCCCTGCTAGTTGTTCATTAGTCGTAATAATTATATTTTGAGAATTGGTTGTGTTTGCATGGTATCCTATATTGTTTCAAAATGTGTTTGTAATTTTAGTTTGAGGTCTCATTCACTATGCATGCATTTGTTGTTTCTCAACTTGATAATTCTTGGGAGAGACAGATCATGCTTACCACTAAGTTTGAAGAATTTTTACCGGTCAATTTGGGTCTCGATTATTTAATTAGAATTTGGAACTAATTTTCTTATTCGAATTTGGAATTCATGGTTTGGATATGCAGTTTGCTAATATTGAGCATTTTATCATGCAGATGTTGCTTTGAATTGGCTAGGTTGTTTCCCAATTTCTGCAAAGAAGCATGTCTATGACTTGTTCTTTTTGAGGGGTCGTGTTACCGAGGTTGTCCAAACTTTAGTTCCTTGCTTACAAAACCATGGAAACGGCCGTCATGATGATACTGCCTGCGCAAATGTTGAGAGGTAGTCCCAATGTTGAACATGTGTGTCCCACCTTGAATTCTTATATGACAATTTATTGTCTTGTAAGTCATATATCTGTTGGTTTTATATATGAATTATTTCTGTCTAAGAAATATGTTTGGCATGCTAATACAAGTAATTTATTCTATTGGACTAGGATTTATTTCTATGCGGATGTAATGTGCACCAACATTCATTTCCTACAACACCTTCTTGTACTTGTCCTGTCATGTCATGTCATGTCATGTCATGGACATTTTCATTTTAAAACAAAATTGCGTACATTTTAAATCTGCCATTTAAAAGAACTCCCTGAAGTTTATGTTGCATGAATTGTTCACATAAGTTCAGGCAGTTGAAATGTAAAGATGACTCTAATCTTGGAAGGGATGAGTAGTATTAAGCCAGCTACGAATCTTTAATGGTTATATTTCTATGACAGATTGCTTGCGTTATCCTTACTTGAAAATAATGGGGTGCTCCAGTTGGTAAGAGAGTTTGCTCAATCTGGAAGCATCAGTGAGAACCCCAAGCCTGCTATCTCGAGGTTGGCACAGCTTGTTACATCCATCCCTGACAAAGCAAGATTAAGAGCTTCAACTGCCCTTTCATCGCAGTATCCTTTTTGAAAAATTTACAACTGAATTGCTCTCTCCTATTCTTTGTTGTTATTAATGTTATCCGTGGCTAAATTCTTTATGAAAGTTATGTTCACTCGGGAGAAAGTTGATGTGTGATACTCTTCATTTCAACATGGATGTATACTGCAATCAATAATAAATCAGCACATCAAGCAAGTTTCTCTTTGGGTGTTAAATGCCTGTGCAGAAGTTGAATCAATCACTGCAGTGGGAAGTGGGAGTAAATGGAGGCTAGTTATAAGTGGTCATAAATAATAATTTAAAAGTCAACTGAACTTGCCTTTCTTCTGTATCCCTGTCAGTTTTGTTTCCCTTAACGAAAATATTTCAGCTTCTTTTTCAAGGAGGTCACAGCTCAACTCATTATGGGTGCTGAAGAACTGAACAATAACATATTTGATGCAACAGTTGTTTTCAGTGAAAATGATGTGGATGATACCATCCTATTTGTGGGGGAAGTGTTTGCTCGTATTTGTCGGCGAGGATCTGCAGGTATTCTGGAGTTTCACAGAAAGTAATAAAAACACTCTATTTGATCCCTATTTTGTCAATTTAAAGACAGTGTTCCAGAGTCCTTAAATTGCTCCGCCTTCACCTGGGATATGCTTGGAATCTCTGTTGAGTCTCGAAGAAGCCTATCTTTGAGACAGTATTGGGCTTGTATATTGTTAGGAATTCTGAAACATAGTTGTGTATTAGTTGTTATAATTCATAAATACTGCTCCTCAACTTCCGTCATAGAGATAATTTATAAGAGGATCTTGTCCTACAGTCAACTCAACTCGAGGTAAACTAGATGAGTTTTCTTTTATTATTAAGCAAGATCTTGCGCTAAGCCATAACCAATCTAATTGTGGTCAGTGGCCAGGCCATCCTACAGCAATGGGGGTAGTTGACTCCATTTTCCCCCAAAAAGAGAAAAAAAAATTAGTGCTAAATATTTATGATATTTCAAACATAAGGGTATATAACATTTGACCGAGTTAAGTACCTATTTAGTCCCTGACGTTTAGCTTTTTTTACGGTTTCGTCCCTATCGTATTTTTGTGAACGTTTCCGTCCTTGACCTACCTATATAATTTTCCAGTTAGTCTCCGTCCACTTTCCGTCAATTTCTCCGTTAACTTTGCTGAGGTGGCAGTAATGGGGGTTGAAACCGTAAAATGTTAAACTCTAGACCCTAAAAAATAAATTTTAAAGTTACAAAACACCCCTCTCTTCCTTTAAAACCTTAATCAGTTTGCATAATAATAATAAAATAATAATAATAATAAAAAATAATAATAATATAATAATAATAATAATAATAATAATAATAAATTAATAATAAAAATAAAAATTATCTTCATTTGCAGCCTCCCATTCCCTTCTCTCTCTGCCGCCCCTCCTTCCCTAACCCTAAAATTCTCCTCCCACCGCACCATTCCACCACCACCACCTCCCTCTCCCTTTTCTCATCTGTCGCCCCCTTCCCTTCCTATCCCTTTTCTCATCTGCAATCGAGAGTATCAAACCCATTAACCAGAAACCCGATTCAACCTCTAGTTCTTCTCTGTCATCAGCTTCTTGAAATTTCCATGGTGGGTGTTGGTGGCCGGACTCCACCAAATCTGAAATTGTGGCCAATTTAGGCATGTTACTGTTGATTTAAGCCTCGTCTCCGGCGCAGATGATGCGACCAGAGCCCTCTAATTTATTTTTTTCATTTTTTGTTTCTTTGTACTGTGTGTTACTTTGAAATGAATTGCAGGTGGAAGAATCTTTGAATAGATTGATTAAGTGGGATGACAAAGAGAAATCAATTTTGAAGGGCAAAACATAGTTTCCTGGCCACTTTTGGGTTTTGATTTCGGGTATGGTGTTGGTGGGTTGGGTTATTTTGAATTTTGTGTGTTTCTTTGTGTTCTTCTGTGCGAGTGTTTGTGTTCCATAAACCCAGTTCAATCTGACTTTTGAGTGTTATTGCTAGGGTGAAATTGATTCTTTTCTTTGTGTTATTATTATTATTAATATTTTTTTTATTATTATTATTATTATTTTATTATTATTATTAATATTTTTATTATTATTATTATTTATTATTATTATTATTATTTTATTATTATTATTATTAAAAAATATATTATTATTAATAATATTTTATTATTATTATTAGCCCTTTTTTTGTCAAAGACCAAAAAAAAAATCAAAGTTTGATTTTTTATTTCTTCTTTTTTATTTATTATGCAAACTGATTTATTTAAAGGAAGAGAGGGGGTGTTTTGTAACTTTAAAATTTATTTTTTAGGGTCTAGAGTTTAACATTTTACGGTTTCAACACCCATTATTGCCACCTCAGCAAAGTTAACGGAGAAATTGACGGAAAGTGGACGGAAGGACTAACTGGAAAATTATATAGGTAGGTCAAGGACGAAAACGTTCACAAAAATACGATAGGGACGAAACCGTAAAGAACGCTAAACGTCAGGGACTAAATAGGTACTTAACTCACATTTGACCCCCTTTTAGTAACAATAAATTTTCACTATATCCCCCCCCCCAACTTTTATACATGATTTGTGGTTATTTTAAAATTAATAAATTAATTTAATGGATACTATTCTGCAAACAATTTATGACGCAGCACTGAAGCACGATAGATTCGTGATTAGCGCACTAATCACAAGAGTTCTCAAGCGAAGAACCCTAAAACACAATAACTGGAATCCACCAGTAATGATCTGGAATCCACCAGGAATTAAGAGAAAACTCTTGAAATTAAATATCAAAAACTAACTTTAACAAAGCCCTAAAAAATGTTTAAATACTCTCTCAAAACCCTAACACAAACCCTAAAACGAAATAGCAAACCAAAGACTAAAATATCCCTAACTTATTGTTCAAAAATCAGTAAAAACGGAATTAAAACGAAATTAGGAAACAGACAAAACATCGCGAGGCGGGCGCCTGGGGCTTGGCCAGGCGGGCGCTTGGGAGGCAGAAAACCACCCTCGTTGAAACAAGCTGAGGCGGACGCACAGGCAGACCGTGCGGCCGCGGACTCGACACCCAGGTGGAACGTTGCCTTGCTTGCAGTGAGGGCTCGCCTGGGTTTGGTTGAGACTACCGCTTGAACTTCAATTCCTCCTACATCAGTCTCTTCCACTTCTAAAGAACTCGACCCCGAGTTCATATCCTCCCCAACTGTTGATCTTTGTTCCCGAACCCCCTCGTTAATTCTTTCCTTCGGCCATGTTGCCCTTTGTCTTCCGTCTCGTACTACACCATTCACCCCTTCTTCAAAAAGGATTCGTCCCGAATCCTTGTCCAACATCTGACATCTTCTATACCAAATAAAGAGATATTTCGAATAAAGCAAATCTTTTCTCGTCCTTGGAAGAAAGAAGAAAACGTGTCCATCCCATTGAAACAAGTATTTTGAATAAATATGACAACGAAGCATAAATATAGGCATGAAAATTTCCTCCAGAAACATTATACTATCTTCCGTATCAATCCCATTATCTCTCGGCCGATCTACCTCCCCATCTTCCCCATGATCAACCATAATAAAATCACCAACAAAAATATTGCCCATACAAAATTCGATTTTGCAACAAACCAATTAATTCGGACTTCATCATTCACCTTGGACTCAATAGGGGCATGAACAGGTATGAAAACATCTGCAGTAACAATAGGACTACATACCTTAACTACGTCATCTGTTGCAGCTTCACCCATAACATCTTCTGTCGCTTCAACAAAGCTGAAAACATCTGCGACTGTACCAACAGCCTTCTTTTCAACAGCTTCGTCATTGACATCAGCAATAATCTTGTCGTTAATAGGAACTTCTTGGGCAGTAATTTTGTCAACAACAAGGCTGTTTTCGTCCTCAAGACGCTTCAATTCAGCCTCCCTTCGTGCCTCTAAACGCTGAATTCTTTTCGTATAAAGACCGATTTGGACATCACATCGTTCGACTTCTGCTCAAACAGCATCCCTTTCGTTGCGATATCTATCCACCCAAAACTGATGACTTGCCTGAAGTCGGCCGCTTTGAATCTCAGATTCAAAATAAAGCATCAAGTCATTCTTATTTTCGGCCTCCTTATCAAGTTTATTAAACTTTATAGAAAATCTTCTTACGTGACAACGGTCATGCTTCAGACGCATATCGATCTTCTCAAGAGGTGATTTTTCTTCTCCACCATTGTGGGTCATCTTTTCCATGGATCGAACTCTTCCTAATACCAACTGATGAAAACAGAAGTATAACGAATCAGTGATGAAAGACAGGATAAAGCCTGCTCTGATACCAATTGACGCAGCACGGAAGCACGATAGATTCGTGATTAGCGCACTAATTACAAGAGTTCTCAAGCGAAGAACCCTAAAACACAATAACTGGAATCCACCAGTAATGATCTGGAATCCACCAGGAATTAAGAGAAAACTCTTGAAATTAAATATCAAAAACTAACTTTGACAAAGCCCTAAAAGATGTTTAAATACTCTCTCAAAACCCTAACACAAACCCTGAAACGAAATAGCAGACCAAAGACTAAAATACCCCTAACTTATTGTTCAAAAATCAGTAAAAACGGAATTAAAACGAAATTAGGAAACAGGCAAAACATCGCGAGGCGGGCGCCTGGGAGGTAGAAAACCACCCTCGTTGAAACAAGCTGAGGCGGACGCCTGCAGAGACCATGCGGCCACCTGGACTCCAGACACCTAGGTGGAACGTTGCTGTTGCTGCTTGCAGTGAGGGCTCGCCTGGGTTTGGTTGAGACTGCCGCTTGAACTTCAATTCCTCCTACATCAATTTATATGCAGTTTTCTTTATCTACTTAAGTCTGAAGATACTGGCTTTGCCACTGATGGTCGTTGATAAGAGAATATGTGTCCAGTTTTAAGAGAACAAATTTTAGATGGTATAATATGACCTTTCCTGGATTGCAGATGTGCTATTGAGTGAGCTGGTGCCACGTATTCTTACTCATGTCCGTGGCTTCATACTGCCAAAGACTGATATGAGTCTTTATGAATCACTTGAATCAAAACCTGGTTTACGGTTCTGGTTGAAGATAATGGATGCTATTAAAGATCCTTATGCTGTAGAAAGGATATCTGAACAGCTGTTGCATCAGCTAGCAGCTCATAATGCAAGTGATGTTGAAGCTTACTGGACTCTTTGGATATTGTATCACCAAATTTATGAACGTGAAACTTCAGTCAGGTGTGATGAACCTCTCTCTCTCTCTTCAAAGAAGAACTCTGTCAAGTATCATTGGTAGGATGTCATAAATGATAGCAAACCTTGGTGTAATAATCCATTTTGATATGGAGGTCACTGCTTAAAATTGTGGGAACTGCTTTAAGGTGCCGAGCACTAGACCCCCCCCCCAATGCCCAAAGTGGCTGTCACCATGTGATCTCTTTTGATTGGCCTTCATCAAGTCCCACTCTGTGTTACTAGGGGAGTACCATGAAATTTTCACATTTATCAGATTTTCTTAATACACATGCATCTCACTTGTCTCGTTTTCCCATAAAGAAAGAGGGCTGGTTTCCTTTTTCATAATGATAGTTTTCCCATGTCTTTTTTCAGGTCCATGTTTGTGGAGAAATTTTTACTCTGGAAAGTATTTCCTATCTGTTGCCTGAGATGGATCCTTCAGTTTGCCGTTCTTGAATGTGCTCCTGATACTTCTTCCAAAACGAAAAGTAAAAAGGGGTGTGGTCTACTGGATACAGCACACCGCATTCTAGCTGTATGGTCCAAGCGAGAGTTTGTACAGTCGGCCTTAGTTGAGCAGCAAGCTTGTATCCTTTTATTTTTTATTATGATGTGTATTAGATTTCCTGGAGAAATTTACCTTTTTGTCTTTTTCTTTTCCTTTTCACTTTTCCTCCCTTTCTCCCTTGCCTATGTCATTCTTTAAATAAAAAAAAAAATAGATTTAACTGCAGCAGTTGGGCTTTCCCTGGAGAAGATGGTAAAAGAAGATCTGGATGCAAAAAAAGATGCTATGCCTTTGATCCTTGAGGGAGTTAGCTGTAAAAACTTGTTCTTTTCCTATCTAGTAGATATTTTGCTGCATCACCTGCTTCTATCACTTTCTCTTACAGTATTTTGCTGATTGCTGGCAGGTAGGCTTGAGAGCCCTTCCCATTTGGTACGCAAGATGGCCAGCTCTGTTGCTCTAGTATTTTCACAAATAATTGACCCGAGCAATCCTCTGTATCTTGATGATTGCTGCAATGAGGAGGCAATTGATTGGGAATTCGGGTTAGCAACTCCAGTTAGAGGGATTATGGCAGCATCAAAAGGGACTGACAAGGATATTGAAGTAGAAGGAAGTAATACCTTCATATCAGAAAAGGAATTTAACAGTGAGAAGACCGATCAAAATGGAACGAAGCATGCAAATAAAAAAATAGTGGAATTCAAGTTACTTGATCCAGATGAGGTTATTGATCTTTCAGCATTAAATAATGATTTCGTTTCTGATGAAGACAACAATGACGATGAAGCTTCACAGACTTCTGAAACCTCGAGTGAAGACTCCTTACAACCTTATGACTTACATGATGATGATTCAGATTTGAAAAAGAACTTGTCACAGTTGGTTGATGTTGTCGCAGCTCTAAGAAAGTCAGATGATGCTGATGGTGTAAGTTGTTTTAGTTCGTCAACCTCTCAATCTCTTCAAAGTTGCATTTTTCGATCTACACTCATGGTTACCTTAGCTTAATGACGGGTTTATGAAATTGGTCACTAATCTGCTGTTTAAAGAAATGGTTGCATTTTCCTAGTCTAATTCCTTATACATGAAAGTCATTTATGTGCCAGTTACCCTCCCTTTTAGCAAATTGTTATCATAACAAATAATAATGTAAGATGTTCTACCAGGCAAAGTTTGTTATGGCAAAACTATTTTGCAGGTTGAAAGGGCCCTTGATGTAGCTGAGAAGCTTATTCGAGCATCTCCCGACGAGCTTAAATTTGTAGCATCAGATCTAGTCAGAACTCTCGTGCAGGTCCGTTGTTCAGATTCAACTGTGGAAGGGGAAGAAGATTCAGCAGAAGAAAAGCGGCAAAAAGCGCTGATTGCACTAATAGTTACATGTCCTTTTGACAGCCTTGATTCTATGAATAAACTTCTATATTCACCTAATGTAGATGTCAGCCAGCGAATAATTATTCTTGACGTCATGACAAATGCAGCACAGGAGCTTGCTAATACAAGAACCCGCAAAGAAAAACATCCAGCAAAAGCCCAGATATCAATCACTTCAGAGAGTCAACCATGGTTCAGGCCAAGTAGCGTGGGGCCTCCTGAAGCAGGTATGTGGAAGGAGATCTCAGGAAATGGGTCACCACTGAGCTACTCTTATTCTTACGAGAGAGACCTCCCGGTCAAACCTAGTCTGATTAAGCAAGGGAAGTCAAGGCGATGGGCAAGTAGACCATCAGGTATACAAGATAGTCAGCTGGAATGGTCCCAAAACAAATTCCCTCAATATGCAGCGGCATTCATGCTTCCCGCCATGCAGGGTTTCGATAAAAAGACATGGGGTCGACTTGCTTGGTAGGGATTTCATTGTGCTGGGGAAACTTATTTATATGCTTGGTATGTGCATGAAATGTGCTGCTATGCATCCAGAAGCATCTGTGTTGGCACTCCCTCTGATGGACATGCTAAGCTCCAGGTACTGGCAATTACTTATAATGTACATAGGTTAGGGATGTAGTTGTCCTGTTGGCTAATTATATCAAGTGGCTACCCCTACTATCAATATTTCATCCCCCCGCGCTACTGCCCAACTAAGATGAGGTTTCTTATCTGCCTCTCCCCTCCCCCCAGAGCCAGAGCCAACTCAGTCAAGAGTGTAAAGAAAGAGTTATATTTCCTTGCTTGTCTACTGTTTTGAAAAAAAAAACTCCCTCCATCCCATAATAAATGTCGCATTTGACTTGTCATCCTTTTTTAAGGATTGCACTTTATTTGTTTGTTATTCGTTTTTTACCTTTATAAATTAACATTAAAACTATTTTCTTTTTTTAGAAAGGCGACATTTATTTTGGGACAAACTAAGGGTGACATTTATTATGGGACGGAGGGAGTAATATAAAATTATAATTTGTAAATTTTCCCGAAAATGATAGTGGCTGGCTTCTGTACTACAACTTGGATATCCCTGACTATCTTGATTTGTGTTTTCTGGCCTGCACATTGATAGTATGACTTACAAGTCATCAGTTTCTTTTCATGTTTTCCTTGAGTCAGAGGTTGTCTCTAAATATCATATTTATATACTTGCAGGGTTATCTCATATCATGAGGAAGCATATGTCAGAAAATCATCCCTTTTTGCAGCTTCGTGCATATTATTGGCCCTTCACCCCTCTTTTGTTGCATCTTCTTTGGTTGAAGGAAATCTTGAGGTTTCTAGAGGGCTTGAGTGGATCCGCACGTGGGCACTTGCCGTAACTGAATCAGACACTGATAAGGAATGTTACACGGTGAGTACGAAACAGTAAACTTGAATGATTCTATTATATATCATACTTTTTTTCCATTTTCAAGATTGTTTCTTTTCATGATTTTTCTGTTGTTAGCTCAGTGGCAATAATTAAACACATTGACATGATCTCGTTTAATTGGTAACTAGCAACATGCCACACAATGTATAGCACATTAAGTACAATAAAATTATTTATTTTCTTATACGATAACTTTGGTAAAAAAAAAAAGTTGATCCTTGATTTTATTTCTTTTAAGTACTCCCTCCGTCCCAAAATGTTTGTCCCATTTGACTTTTTTGTTGAACTTAGACCACAAATTTATGAGAGATTAATCATGTTCATGAAATTCTAAAAGTTGTTGTTGAGAATATTATTAATGGTGAATCAATAAGAATTTTTAGAATTTCATGAACATAATTAAATTGTCATATATTTGTGGTCAGAGTTCAACAAAAAAGTCAAATGGGACAAATATTTTGGGACGGAGGGAGTATGTTTTAGAAAGTAAGAATAGTAGATGGTTACTTGGTATAAATAGTGAGGATTGAGGAAGATAGATGGTTACATTTACTCCCTCTGTCCTAAAATGAATGATCAAAAAAAAATAAAATTCAACATCAAGAGCAAATTTGTTTTTTTTTTTTTTTGTCATTCATTTTGGGACGGAGGAAGTAAAAAAATTGAATTTGATAATTTCGGATGATTGTAAATTTCTATCCGCTGTAAACGAACAATTGGTATAAGTGATTTTGTGTCTTTAATATTTATTAAAATGTCTATTATCTGGGTTATGTAATTGTCCTCTGATTCATATTGGACTCTGTCTACAGATGGCCATGGCGTGTCTTCATCTTCATTCTGAGTTGGCCTTCCAAACTTCCCGCGTGCTAGAATCGTCTGATAATAAATTTCAGGGTAATAGCATTAGCCTGCCTTCAAATCTGTTGAAAGGCACCATTAAGATTCCTTACTTGAACGCATAATGACGATAATATAATGATGAATTTGACTTCTGTTAAGGTAGGGACTTGTTTGTAAATGGTTGAATTTCACTATCTGTATCTATATATTTATATATATTTTCCCCCATCCCACTAAAAACTACACTATTTGCACATAGATTAAGAAAAAGTGTTAGTAAAAAGGGTAAATTATACTCCCTCCGTCCCAATAAGAACTTCCACTTTTTTAGAAATCACGCAAATTAAGGAAATGGGAGGGAAGTAAAGATGTTGTGAGTGTAATTTGAAAATAGGAGAGAGAATGAGTGGAGGGAATAGTAAATTATAATAGTGTTGTGAGTATTAAAATAATGAGGAGAGAGAATGAGGGGAGGAAATAGTAAAGATTCCTTTGTCAAAAAAGGAAAGTGGAAGCTATTAGCGGGACACCCAAAATGGCAAAAAGGGAAGCTCTTATTGGGACGGAGGGAGTATATACAAGGCAGCTTACATACAAGGCACCAATAATGCCCAAACTACCCTTCGCGTGTCGTGTGCGAAAGGACGACAGGAAGCCTTTATGTCGTGTACTTTTACTCGACATAAACTAATTGTGTAAAATATTAGGTCGTATGAAATTATACGAAATTTAAATTTACTCTGCCATTAATGTCGTACACAACAACACGATATGATGTCCTAATATCGTGTATATCCATACGATATATCAAAATGAAGGTGTTCTTCGATGATTTGCAACACGATGTTAATGATACGCATATGCTATGTTATATTATTGAATTGTGTTGTTAATTGAGCAAAATTTATACACTTATACATGACAAGGAACAAACGTCATATTGGATCATACAATATCATACTCCCTCCGTCCCGCCCGACTTAGGACGTTTAGGTTGGGCACGGGAATTAAGGAAAAAGTGTAAATGGGTGGATGTTGTGAGTATGAAAAGTGATGTAGGTGAGAGAAAGTGGGGTAGGGAGTAATGAGTGAAAATTTGTTGTGAGTGTAAATGTGGGTCCCATTAATAAAGTACTTTCCATTTTGGGGTTGTCCTAAGTCGGATGGAACGCCCAAAATGGAAAAATGTCCTAAGTCGGGCGGGACGGAGGGAGTATAACATATCACATTTAAGTGATACCAGTTTATTTATAATCACCTAACAAATGATTATAAATAAAGTCATAGAGATGAAAAACACTTTAAATGCCATTTAGAATGGAGAAAAAAATAAATGAGGTAGCTGTATACCATTTTTCACAAGATCGCGACACATAAAACCCTAAAAACCCTAAATAATGGCACATATTTGTAACTCAATTTCCATTTGGAATTGGAGGAAACTCATAGAGATGAAAAACACTTTAAATTTCATTTAGAATGTAGAAAAAAATTTAAAAAAAAAATAAACGAGGTAGCCGTATACCATTTTTCACAAGATCGGGACACATAAAACCCTAAAAAACCCTAAATAATGACACATATTTGTAACTCAATTTCCATTTGGATTTGGAGGAAACTCATGTAGATGAAAAACACTTTAAATGTCATCTAGAATCTAGAAAAAAATTAAAAAAAATATACGAGGTAGTCGTATACCATTTTTCACAAGATCGGGACACATAAAACCCTAAAAACCCTAAATAATGGCACATATTTGTAACTCAATTTCCATTTGGATTTGATGGAAACTCATGTAGATGAAAAACACTTTAAATGTCATCTAGAATCTAGAAAAAATTAAAAAAAAATAAACGAGGTAGCCGTATACCATTTTTCACAAAATCGGGACACATAAAATCCTAAAAACCCTAAATAATGGCACATATTTGTAACTCAATTTCCATTTGGATTTGGAGGAAACTCATGTAGATGAAAAACACTTTAAATGCCATCTAGAATCTAGAAAAAAAATTAAAAAAAAATAAACGAGGTTAATGATAAGTTGTACATTAGAGGAATACCAACTACTCAAGATTATATATTTGAAATTATCATATTTGTTAATCAAGATTATATGTTTCTTGTTATAATAAGTTGGAAAACAAACAATGATTACATATAAGATTGAACCAACATCATACAATATCATATAACCTACCACATTTATTTATAATTAATTTTTATTTTATTATATGATGTGTCGTGTTTAAATACACGACATTTACTAATACATTTCGTATGAACAATACACGAAATGAATCAGGGTGTATCTCGTGTATTGTTCATACGAGATAATTACCAGAAACAAAGACTATATCGTGTGTGTATACACGATATGTACCATAGTATCTCGTGTATATACACACGAGATACACCCTGAAGCCCTACATAAAACACGATATACACGCAGACAACGGCCCAACAGAGAACTGTACACCCATGCAGCTGCGACACCATTGTCCAAGTCTTAACGCCCATAAATTTATACCGATTATTTTCATTAATTCTCAAATCATCTAACACCATAGTATGGATTCTCCACAACATTCTTCAAGTTTTTATGATCATATTGATCTTGAGCTTGTGGAATATATTTTTTGAAGAAGAAGGTTTGCCACCAAATTCTCCACATCAAAATCAAAATCCAAGCAGCAATGAAGTAAGTTTTTAAAGTTATATTTGGTGTTTTGATCAAAATCGCAATAAAAATCCAATGTTGAAACGAAATTGTTTTTCAAGATTGGATTTTTAAATTCTGATATTACTCTATTTCGTGTGAGATTATACGAGTTTTATGCTGTTTGTCGTGTTTTTCTACACGAGTGATGGTGTATTACCTCGTATTATGTTACACTAGATAAATGCGTTTAAGTCGTGTAAAGTTACACGAGATGTTTCAGGAACATCTCGTATAATGTTACACGAAATGTCATACAGCCTGTTGTTTATTGTGCAATTTTCTAATTGATGGTAATACAATTTGTTGGGACCGGATGTCAGTGATCAATTCGATACATCCCTATTATTTTCAAATAGGGATGATCTTGTTAAACACGTACGGGATATCGCGGCCCGTCAAAATATAACCCTTTCTATAGGAGATTCGAGGAAGACAAGTGGCAAGATCCTAGGCTACGCGAAGATTGTATGCCATTTTGGTGACAAGTACAGGTCCGAAAAAACTAAAGATGTGAGGTTGACTAGTACTAAGAAGATTGGGTGCAATTTTGAAATCCGGGCCAAAGATAGGGGTGATGGGGTATGGGGTTACGTTGTGAAGCATGGTTCTCATAATCACGACTTTCCAACGTATCCCGAAGGTCATCCGTTGGGTAAATTGACTAGTTCTGAATATGAGGAGGAGTGTAGCGCAAGTCAGTCTTCGGTGCGTCCAAATAACATTCTAACAATGTTAAAGAGGAAGGATGAGAAGAACGTGAGTACTCCGAAACACGTCCACAATGCCCTCACAAAATGCAACTCACAAGAACAACAAGGGAGATCCTCGCTTCAACAGTTCATAAAAGCACTCGAGGATAAGCAATATACCTTCTTCATGAGGAAAGCTAACGAGAGTGACATGATCGGTGACATATTCTTCTCTCACCCACGAGCATCGGATATGCTTAACTGTTTTCCATATGTAGTACAAGGTAAATTTTTGATTTTTTTGAATCTATTTTTTGACTCTGTTTTCCACAAGTCGTATGCATTTTTTTTGAATTGCAATTTTATTCATTTCTAACTTTATTTCTCTTTAAATGATACAAGGTGATCGCACTTACAACACCAAGTTGCTATGGAATGGCATTACTTGAGATTATAGGATTTACTTCAACGGGAAAGAATTTCACAATTGCGTATGCGTTCCTCCAAAATGAGAAGATCCGAGAATTACACGTGGGCACTCAAGAATTTGCAAAGTCTTTTTCATACTCCCAGCGTACCAAGTTTGTTTTCTTAAGCGATCGTGACTTGGCTTTCATTAATGCCGTCCAAATGGTATTTCCCGAGACCGCACACCATTTGTGTCGAAGGCATATCGAAGTCAATGTTAAAAAGAGAGCGTTGGCTAAGCCGGTAGCAATGAGTTTGCACTATCATTCATGAGGAGATTTAATAAAGCAATATCGCCGCTACTCGCGAAGAGCTGGGACACCGTTGGCAATTGTTTTGCGATCATTACGGATCTTATCCCGATTTATTGACCTACCTCCGCGAGACTTGGATTGCTCCATACTCTACGAATATTTTGTCGATGCACACAGATCGATTCGCACTTCGGAACCCACACCACGAACATGAGAGTGACCATAACAGGTTGAAGAAGGCCTTGGGGAGTGCTTCTTCTACTTTTGACACATTATTCAAAAAGGCTCATGAGATTATGGAAATCCAAATAACAATAATCAAAGCTACTATGGAGCAATCAAAGAGTAGAATTCCAAATGATATGAAGACATGTGATCTGTATCACGACATATTGGGGCGAGTGTCAAAGGCAGCTTTGGACATCATCAAAGAAGAGCGGAGTCGTTGTGGGGATAATGTCATGGATCCTTCAGGCTGTGAGTGTTACCTGAGGTGAACACATGGACTTCCATGTAGTCACGAGATTGCATGCATACAAAACTCTGGGGGCCGGATTGAGTTGTCCTCGATTCATGATTTTTGGAAGAAGTTGGACATTGAAGTAGAATATTGTCCCACTGGACCTGATTTTGAAGCTGTGTTGAATGAACTGCAGAACGCACCTGGACCGGTAAAGAGAAGGTTATTTCAAACGATAAATGAAGGGCTACATCCACAAACCGGAGATGCTTCTGAGCCGGATCATATTTCAAAGGCAAATAAACCCCGGACCACCAGTTGTAGAGTACTATCAGATTGGGAGCGTACCGACAGACATTTTGGAGTCCCCACTACACCACCCTCCACTTGCAGCAGGTCTAGATCTTCATTTATTGCATTAACCCAATCAGGTTTGATGTCGCGGGAGTCACCAAATCCGAAATCGGCTTCAAACACTACACCATCTAGCCCTACCACTCCTACATCTCTTCCACCACTAGCTGCTTCAGGTCGTGGGAGAGGTCGAGGTCGGGGACGGGGACGGGGACGGGGAAATGGACAAGTCAATGATATACATACTTCTGTGCATAGGATGTTGCTTACCCCTCTCATTGTCCCATTTATTGATGGCTTCACAGATGTGATGGGTGATGGAAATTGTGGATATAGAGCAGTAGCAGCGCAAATATACAGGATCAGATGCGCTCACGGACGGCCCCCATCTATGCACTGGATCGAAACCCCCCGAGCCGTCCTCTAACCAATCCTCCCATACCTCATCACGCGCTCCATAGGACTTCTTGTACCCTTTTGACTCGCTATCGATGAACAATTTCGGCCGCAAGATATGGGGTCTACGGGAAGTTTCGTTTGGATCCCAACCGGCGTGTAACACGGCCGGGCATATACGCCTCCGTGATATCCCGGAAGCGTATAACACCACGAAAGTATGAGACCAAAGAAAAGCGCCTGCAGGGTGGTACCGTAGGGAGTCCAACAAACCTAAAAATGAATTTGTTAGACACCGTCAACAGAAATAATAAATTATAACAATTTATAAATCTTTAAATATAACTAACTCACCCTATCAACCGTCATCGTGTCCAGGGTATACCGGAACTTCAATAGATGGGGCATATCCCTTCCGTAGTATCGCACGCACCCATCTACGAGCCCTACCTGCCCTCCGTCCATAACGGGTCAATATCTCTCCGGAAAACCGGAAAGTGCTCGTATATCCAGCCTCGCAAATGTATGAAATAAATAAGTTAACAATGTTATAACCGTAAATACATGTTGTAATTATTAAATGATTGTTAAATATTACCTCTAAAAGACTCAAACAACCACCGATCTGCTTGCATCCGTATCTAGATGCCTTCCCAACTCCCGTATAGATATGCCAACCTTAGCTGCCCCAGGGATAGAGGCCCCACTCTGTCAATATCCACGCACAATGAAAGGTAGTCTGAGGGCATCTTATCCTGAGTCTTGTCCACGAACAGCGTGGAGCCGAGGAGGAACATGATGTAAGTAGAAGCGCGCTCATCGTCAGTCATGTCGGAAGGGGACTCAAAGGACCGGCGGAGGCCATCTAAAGAGTAGGCCGTGCCCTTCCGACATGTCTCAAGGCGTGCCCTGATACGGGCTACGTTAGGCTCTGGATCCGCCTTCGCAACAGGGCCACCTGAACAGCTGATACCTACAAATTGAAAATGAAATAATTAATAAAATTGATAAAATTTATGTAATTTATAAAAATAGACAACAAACAAGAATATACCTAGGATATGAGTGACGT
This sequence comes from Adenophora triphylla var. japonica, assembly GCA_022495995.1. Taxonomy (NCBI): domain Eukaryota; kingdom Viridiplantae; phylum Streptophyta; class Magnoliopsida; order Asterales; family Campanulaceae; genus Adenophora; species Adenophora triphylla. Next base: position 9,480 of record JAFEMH010004554.1, on the reverse strand, counting down.
CATGCATAGTGATCGTCATCTCCCCCCACGGCATGTGGAAGGTATTAGTCTCGGGAGACCACCGTTCCACAAACACCGTTAGGAGCGCCATGCTAGGCCGGCGAATGGTAGCATCATGTAGATAATGGAGGCCTGGCACTCGAACACGAGCCCACCAAGCTCTATCATCCTCCCAGAAAGAAGCATGCGAGAACCCGTTGATTCCAAACAAAACATTATAATTAACACTCCTTCGTTTCAAGAATTGCATGACATTTCGTGTGGAAATACCCGAAATGTTGATGATAATTTCGTGTATAAAGACACGAGAAACCTCGCCTACATATGCTCCGGGTATTAGAGCACGAAATGTAACCGATGAATCAATTTACATTTCGTGTCCTAATATACGAAATGTGGAAAGTATCTCGTGTACTACAACACGAAATGGTCTCCAACATTTCGTGTATTGGTACACGAAATGTCAACTGATTCTTGAAATGTTTTGCAAATGGCTATTTAATAAACAAATCATATACTTACTTATCTAGAATTTGCTGCCTCGTTTGGCGCTTCAACACCGGCTCACAAGTGGCGTTCTCCCATATCTTACGGGCTCGATGATGACCAAACCCGTACAACAAATCAACCTCCTCCGGGCCGCCACCGGGGTTACTCTTAAGCTGTCACTCGTCATCCTTAGCCCCTTTCCCCTTTCTGGCCCGTGCCTCCCGCCTCTTGCGAGGCCTCACAGATACACTCTCCTCCACCTCCTCCTTCTCCTCATCATCATCATCATCATCATCATCATCACTAGATAACTGTGCCTCACGCACAGATGCACCTCGGGAACGAGTGCGAGAAGATGAATCCTCACTAGAATATGTACCCTCCCTATCCGTCTCTTCATCCACAAGCTGCTCAATCACGACATTCTTGTCGTGAATCTTTTGCTCCGTTTATCCGCTTCTTAGCTGCAATTTTGCCCTCCTCGGCCTTCCTCTTTCTATTAAAGGCCGTCGCGGGTTTACGTCCCTACAAAAATTAAATAAGAGACAATTAATTTTCAAGAACCGCTTGACATTTCGTGTGGAAATACTCCGAAATGTTGGTGATCATTTCGTGTATAAAGACACGAGAAACCTCACCACATAACGTGTATTAGAGCACGAAATGCAAACTGATGAATCAATTTACATTTCGTATCCTAATATACGAAATGTAGAAAGTATCTCGTGTACTACAACACGAAATGGTCACCAACATTTCGTGTATTGGCACACGAAATGTAACCGATGAATCGGTTACATTTCGTGTGCCATTACACGAAATGTTGGTGACCATTCGTATGTGTTCATACGAAACACACGCCGACAATTTCAAATTTTAGGCACACGAATTCGTATCCGATTCAAACAAAAAACCCAAATTTATGTTACGAAATCGCAATTAGAACCATTTAGGATAGGTTTAAACAACATTAAGCATTATATAATCCATTTTAGGCATAAAATTAATGTTGGGTTTTCAAATTGAAATTTTAGGTTAAAAAGAATTACTTTTGGAGCGGCGGAAGAAGAGACGGACTTTCCACCGGTTTTAGGGAGGTTTGTCTTCATTTTTTCCGGCGGTGGTGGTCGGCGGCGTTCGTCGAGTGAGAGAGAGAAGAGAGAGCGCCGTTGGTTTCTTAGATTTTGAGAGAGAGAGAGAGAACAGAACAGTCCGACGTTTGAAATGGGGGAGGGAAGGGATTTTTTTTTAAGTATATATATGAGGGTATTTTGGTCATTTGCACATGCCTTGTAAATTCCATGCCTTGTATATAGTACTACCCGTAAAAAGTGTTAGTGGAGTATATGTTGTGAGTATAAAAAGTAGGAATGGCAAAAATCTCGAAACCGCAATGACCGGCCCCAAATGGGAAGGTTTGGGAAACCTTTTTTAAAATCCGTCAAGTTTGGAACAGTTTGAGATTTTCTTGATCCCGCCCCTTCTAACCTGCCTAGCATAATACTCCCTCCGTCCCACTTCAAGTGTCACTTTTTACCCAAAATGGCATCCCGTTTGAAGTGTCACCTTTCCTAAAAAGGAAATGTTTTATTAATATTCTATTATCCCATTCACTATTCCCTCCACTAATTCTCTCTCCTCTACACTCACAACACTTTTTAAATTCACTATTTCCTCCAGTAATTCTCTCTCCTATTTTCAAATTACACTCACAACATTTTTTCTTCCCCCTTTTTTCCTTAATTTGCGTGCCACCCCTAAAAGGGTGACACTCTTGGTGGGACGGAGGGAGTATACTCCCTCCGTCCCGCTACAAACAGCACACTTTCCTTTTTGAGCGTCCCATTACAAACCGCACACTCCCAAAAAGGAAATTTTATATTAATAAAATATTCACCCTACTCCACTCATTCTCCCTCCTACATTATTTTAATACTCACAACACCATTATAATTTACTATTCCCTCCACTCATTCTCTCTCCTATTTTACTTTTACACTCACAACATTTTATTAAAATATCATATTCCTTAATTTCCGCGCAAACAGTGTTAGTGCGGATATTAGCGGGACGGAGGGAGTATAGGTTTATCTTACTACCTCTGTCTCATTTTAAGATTTTTACTTTTCTTTTTAGTCTGTTTCATATTAAGGTTTTTAGTTGCTTTATTACTTAAAATGTACAATGGGACCCACTTGTCATTTTCATAACAAAAATTTCCTACTCACTTTCTCTCTCATACTTTATTTTTCGTACTCACTTCATTTACCTTTTTTTACTTCCCGTGCAAAGTCAAGCTAAGTTTTTAATACTTCTTTATACATAGAGTTGGTCTTATAAAAAACTAGTTTTTTCTTAAGATAAGAAAAAACGTGTTTTTTCAAAGCGCTGGGCATTATTATTCAAAACAAACGGTGGCATTTTCGTAATTACTGACAACCATGATAAATGTCAGTGTTAATATTACAAATGATCAGTGATTTCATACTGGCATTTTATAAACATGAAACTGGCACTTTTCTCAAGTGCCAGTGTTAATGTTAAAAATTGCCAAATGGAGTACACGGCTGGCACTTTTTAACATTGATGCGACACTTATAAAAGTGCCAGTTGTAGTATCAATAAGTGGGATACATGTCGCCGGCACTTTACACCAAACACCGGTACTCTTTTCTTGCCGGCACTTTCATAAACACATGCACGGCGGCACTCCAAAACACATGCACTGGCACTCCAAAACACATGCACTAGTACTCTTTTTTGCTGGCACTCAAAAACACATGCATTGGCACTCAAAACACATGAACTGACACTCAAAAACACATACACTAGCATTAATTTACACTAACACTGGCTCATCAAATCCCTAGCACTGGCACATCAAATCCTCCAACAACAAATGCCCAAACTGGTACTCAAATACATATACTGGCATTAAAAAACATATACACTACTGGTAATTAAATAGACAGAGGCTGGCAATATGCCCAAATCAACTTCTCGGCAATTCCAATTTCAACAGACACCCACCACGAGCTTCTCTCTCTAAAGCGGCTTCCATGGCGACCTAGCTCTCCCCAATCGTCTTCTTCACCACTCACTCAGTCATCCCTCAACCTGGCCTTGGCAATCAACAAACTCCATCACCATCAAATCAAAAAATAAACGCAAGGGAGAAGTATAAATTAAAATTAACAACCTTTGTTCATTGGTGTTTGGAGCCCTGAATCGAAGAACAGAGTTAGACCTTCGTTCATTGAGGGGAACAGGGGCGCCGGTAATTGGATTTTGACAGAGGACTGGTGGTCGCCGGGGATTGGTGAGGAAGAAGACGATTAGGAGCCGGCGAATGGTGAGGAAGAAGACGATTAGGAGCGAGCTTGTGTTTTGCGTTTAGAGAGAGTATTCCGTGTAGAGAGAGAGAGAGTAGTGAGCTTTTTGTGAAAGAGACGGGTTTTTAAATAATTTTAAAACACGTTTTTTGTTAAGTTAACAAAAAATGCGTTTTTTACAAGTTTTTGGCTTATATATAAGACCTACTTGTTATACTTACAAGTTACAATAATTATCCACTTATTATTCTCTATCCCACATTCTCTCATTTCTCAATTTTTATACTTATAACAATTATTCCACTATATATTCTCCTTAATTTTCGTGCAAAAATTATTTTATATCTTTTCGAATGTAACTCAGGTAGGAAGAAAGGTAGGAAGTACATGTTTGTTTATTGTTGGATGTTAATTATTTTGATTGGGAATAACCGACACATTGTATCAAATAATCAACGAGATATTGACTACTTTACTTTGAGAACAATTAATACTTGTTCCGTTTCTGCGGTTTCGTATAAGATTTCAATTTTTGTTATTTTAGGCATTTTATATAAGATTTTACTTTTTTAAATAAAAAAAAAAATTTATTATTCTTTTCACTCATTTTTTCTTCACAAAATCTAGGGAGAAACGCGTTTCTTCATAAGTTATGGAGAAACGGGTCCCGACATGTCGCGCGACAATGAGCTAGATAGCCAGAAACCTATGAAAGTGATATCCAGAAACCTTCAAATGAATATCCAGAAACCTTCAAAATGTTTCTGATATACATTTCAAGGTTTTCTGATATCCGAAACCTTCAATAGCGATTTACGGATATGCCCCTAACATTTACGGATATGCACCTAACGCTTTACGGATATGCACCTAACGGTTTACGGATATACATTTCACATCCTTCTCCGCTATCAAATACAAAGCTTCTGATATCAACCGCAAGCTTTCCTACATCAATGCAAAGCTTCTGACATCCCAAGGAAGCCTTTTGGCCTGGCCTTGGGTTTTTTTTTTCTGGTTATCAAATGTAAAGCTTCTGGCTATGAAAAACACGTTTCTCCATAGTTATGGAGAAACGCGTTTCTCAGCAGACGCACTCTTTTTTCTTATATTTTATTTTTATATTCACAAAAACAATCAATCTACTATTCTCTATCCCACATTTTCTATTCTATTTCACTTTTAATATTTAAAACACTTAAACCAGTTACAAATTTTCTTAATTTAAGTGCAAAATCAATTTGTGAAATCTTATATATAGAGAAAAGATGGAGTAGTAAGTTGCATTTTTGATTACGTAACACATGGTGATCATATCGTATTTATATTTATGGTACACGCTTATATGGAAACCCAATACAAATAGAAACATGTTTAAATTTAATAGGTGTCAATTCGTGCTACGCATGCGATTTTATATCTAAGTACATTTTTTTTGTCGATTGAATTAGTTGTTTTGTTATATTTTAATTTCATTTTAAGGGTCAAGTTAAAGTGAAATCAACTTGATTTGTTTTAGAGGTGGTCTTTCGTGAGAACAAGGGAATCCGTCTCATGCATGAGACGGATCGACCCATGACCCACAATGGCAGCCTCGTAAGATTCAGTTCCCATATTCTGCATAGTTTCTTGCACTTTAGAAGCCAATAAATAATCCGCCACGTGGCAGCCTTTTATAGGCCAATTTTTTTTTCTCCAGGACCCATGGGCCCGACCCTGACACGTGGCAGCTTCTCATAGGCCCATTTTTTTATTTTTTTCTTTTTTTTTAGTTTTTATATTATTTTTCGTTTTCGGTGGTTTAGAAAAAGTAATAGTTACCATCTCTTAATGTAATGACTGTATACATATAAAGTAACATTGTTCATAAGTAAACGTAATACCTGTTTTAAAAAAACAAAAGCTCGTTTTTACCCATTTTTTCAAATGTAATACAAATTATATGTATTACATTTGAAATGTAATAACTTATGTATATGAATGTAATAGTTTATATAAGTAAATGTAACACTTTGATAGATGAAATTGTAACATATTTCTATAGATAATGTAATACTTTTACATGTATCATGATAAATTTGAACTAATTGTAACTTATTGTTTGAAAACATATAGATATCTATACATATGTGTTACAATTATGTACAAATACTATTACATATAAATAACACGTTTGTTACATTTTAGTTATAATAAGTATTACTTTTGCCAAACGAAGAAAATATAGGAAAAAACACTATTACTTTTTTGTATATATGTATTACTTTAATGTATACAAACTATTACTTTATATGCATACAATCATTACATTATGTTATAGTAACTATTACTTTTCACAAATCGAAAAAAAAAATTTAAATTTTTTTTAAAAAAACTTTTTTTTTTGGGCCTATGAGAGGCTGCCACGTGTCAGGGTCGGACCCATGGGTCCTGGAGCAAAAAAAAATTAGGCGAGTCATCGGTCATGGATCCGACCCGTCTCATGGATGAGACGGGTATTCTTGTTCTCATATAAGTCTTTGATGGGCGGGTCATGGGTCATGGATCCGATCCGTCTCATGAATGAGACGGGTATTCTTATTCTCATATAAGTCTTTGTCTTTGTTTTATTATTGTGATTATTTTTAAGTTAAAAAAGTAAATACTCCCTCCATCTTAAACTTTATGTCATTTTTTTTTGTCCCAAAATAAATCGCCTTTTTAAACTTTATCTTCAAATAACTTTGTTCCTAAATCATTTTTTTTTATAGTTTATTATATTTTTGCAAAATTAAAATTTGAAAGTGAAAAGAAAGAATGTTTATGATTATGTCTATTATAAATCAAAATTTTCAAAATGATTCTTAAATTTTAAATGAACATTCATTTTGGGATGGATGGAGTAAAAGTATTGTAAAGCATATGCCATGTGAAGAAATGAGTCAAGTTGTTTTCCTGCTAAAGGGAAGAAGTTGTAATTTAATAAGTAAAATTTCTTAGAACTATGGCTTTATTTTTTGAGCAATCTAGTGGCAAAAGAAAATCTCATAAAATCTATATATATATATATATATATATATATATATATATATATATATATATTAAAGTTGGTGAGGAGGGTTATGGCTTCGCCACGTGGACAAGTTTAGACAAACTCTTGATTTTGGAGAAGCCACGTCATCACTATCCCAAAATCTATATGACTTTTGATATTCTCCTTATTAGCTAATACTATTAGTTAATAATAATAGTTATTATATAGGTTAACTATTACTATTAATAGTATTAGTTAACTATAATAGTTACTTTATAAGTTAACTATTACTATTAGTTGTATTAGTTAACTATAATAGTTACTATATATGTTAACTATTAATATTAATTATATTAGTTAACTATAATAGTTACTATATAAGTTAACTATTACTATTAATAGTATTAGTTAAACTATAATAGTTACTATATATGTTAACTATTACTATTAATAGTAATAGTTAACTATAATAGTTACTTTATAAGTTAACTATTACTATTAATTGTATTAGTTAACTATAATAGTTACTATATATGTTAACTATTACTATTAATAGTATTAGTTAACTATAATAGTTACTATATATGTTAACTATTATTATTAATTGTATTAGTTAACTATAATAATTACTATATAAGTTAACTATTACTATTAATAGTATTAGTTAACTATAATAGTTACTATATATATGTTAACTATTACTATTAATAGTATTAGTTAACTATAATAGTTACTTTATAAGTTAACTATTACTATTAATTGTATTAGTTAACTATAATAGTTACTACATAAGTTAACTATTACTATTAATAGTATTAGTTAACAATAATAGTTACTATATATATATATATATGTTAACTATTACTATTAATAGTATTAGTTAACTATAATAGTTACTATATATGCTAACTATTATTATAAATAGTATTAATTTACTATATAAGTTAAGTAATAGTATTATAGTTACAATATATGTTAACTATTACTATTAATAATATTAGTTAATCATAATAGTTACTATATATATATATATAGCAAAGTAGGTCATTAATAATGCCAATGAGCATTTAGCTTAAAGACGTACTTTTCTCGGGAAGGTTAAGGGTTGGAACCCCCTACATTGTATTTAAAATGTTGTAATTTGAAAAGAAAGGTCGTTAGTTTTTTCATTCACTTTGTTAACGTTCATAAAAAATGTTGCATACTGACATAAATTATGCATAAAAAATAAATGACATAAAGTATGAACATCAAAAATAATATAGCAAAAATTGCTACATTGTTAGTCACAATGCAATTCCTATTAAACTTATGTGCAACAAAGTTATTAAAATTGAACACAATTTTTCTAACTTTATAAATGTTAATGTTTTGATTCATTTATAATATACTTATATTATAAAAAAATAAATCATGATATTAGCAAATTAGCTTCCCGTGCAAAGTACGGGTTACCTACTAGTTTCGATTATAAACAGAGTTCGAAAATTGATTAAATGTTGAATTGATGAGAAATGGGGCGGGCCTACAAATACAACATTCAATTATTTAATGACAAAATAATTTGTAAGCAAAATTTTGTAAAATTTATTTGTGACTCTAATATTACTTTGTTTTTATATTTTCCAGATTGTATTTAAATTTTGAGAGAAGCAATAACCATATATATATATATATATATATATATATATATATATATATATATATATATATATATATATATATACTCCCTCCGTTCCGCTAAGGTTGATACATTCATGTTGAAGCACGTAAATTAAGAAAAGGAAATAATGAGTGGTTGTGAGGAGAGAGAATGAGTGGAGAATTATAAAAATAATAAAAAGTTTCCTTTTTTGGTAATGTTGCAACTTAAGTGAAATGCCGAAAATGGCAAAATGTTGCAACCTTAGCGGAACGGAGGGAGTATACTATACATATATATAAATATAAATATATATACTAGTACATGCCCGTGTTCAAGGACACGTGATTTTTTTTTTTTAATTTTTTTTTAATTTAAAAAAAAAATAAAAAATTTAAGGGCAAAATGAGAAAGGGACAAAATAGTGAGGGCAAAATGGGAAATTTGCCACTTGAAACTATTCATACCACTGTAGCAAGGAGGGGTTTAATTTATACTATAGATATAGGGTCCTATTATAATGAGAACCAAATTTATATGAGAAATATAAGAACCACTAACGGCCATTGAATTAAAAACACATCAATACTCCAGATTAAGGTCAGCCGCATACATCATCTTTCTAACAGCCACGTCATCATTTAAAATCCCCCTCAAATTTTAAAATAAAATATCTCAATATCTATAAGTCGAAAAAAAAATTTGAAAACACTGATTTTTTTGTCTTGACGAGACGATTCAAACTAGATTCCTGATGATAGAATTTTGAAAAAATAATATTGAACAACGTCTAATTTTTAAAACACTAGTTAATTAACTAGTGTACACTAGCTAGTTAAGTAATGTACACTAGCAATTTAGCTAGTGTACCCAAGTTTAATTTCAATGTTCATCGCCGCGGCTAAGATATATACTCCTCCGTTCCACCTCAAATATACACTTATTTCCCCTTTGTGAGATGTCCCCAAATAGAGCGCGCACCGCCCTTGGGCAAAGATTTTAAT